>VZRN01003893.1:861686-939244 GCA_013397935.1 Dasyornis broadbenti | reverse complement strand
TTTTTTTTTTTTTTTTTTTTTTTTTTTTTGGTGAACATATATTCTTTATGAAAGGCTAAAGAGAAGCCACCCATACAGGTGAGTACTTTGATGACTTTTACTTAGCCACAGATCCCATAGAAACAGAGGTTTGGAGTGCAAGCCCCAGCCAAGATGTCTAAACCAACAGAGATGAATTACACTGTGAAAGTGGCGATTTCTCTTCATTAACTGGAAAAAGAATTCAGGCACTTAACTTTGAGGTGATTCAAGTTGGCAAAACAAGTGCTGCCCGGAGCAAAGACCTGATGAACATTGCTTCATAATGTTGTCAGCAGTTCAAGGCCACTGTTTAAGTGCAGGATAATGCAGGAACTAGACTGAGCTGCACAGGCATATGATGGATTTCTTCATTTTCTCATCAAGTTTCTTCCTTCCAGGAAATACTGGACATTTGAGCTTTGGAGTCATCACATAACTGATGCTAGAAAATATGAGACACTGAGACTGGCAGATTTCATGGCACTGATGATAAACAGCATGAAACAAAATTATTTCCTATTGGCTGAAAGTGTCCTGATATCCTGTATGCAACAAAAATTGACTGAGCCATATGATTTTTTAATCATTGCTTGTGAAATGCTTCTGAATGGTTTTGAGACCCCTCTGTTTACATTACAAAGAGATTTGGGTATTGTAACAAAAAATGCTGTCTTTGTAGCAGAAGGGTCTAAACTTCCTAATAGGGTTTTATAATGTCTCTTCTAATTATATTTTAGTAACTTGTCACAAACCCAACATTTCACCTGACTTGAAAAACTAAGAAGTCTCAGTAATATTCAATTCTTTTTCTCCCTCTAAAGATGTAGAAACATATATCCAGCTCAGAAAAGCAATAATCAGTATAACATTTGGGTACTTGATAAACAGCAAGTAGGTAAACTAATTTCTTTTATTCTCCTTCAGCAGCATAATGACAGCAAACGTGGTATATGGTTTCCATTGAAATGCTAAACCATCACATATTTCATGACCCTCAACTCTGCATAAAGTATGCTCTATAAAACAAGTTTTTGCTGATACACACATTTAGAAGTGTAATGAAATGAAAATCTACACTGTATGCTCAGTTCTCTCCTCAAGGAAAATGGCAAATTTGAATGCAGTAAGGGACAACACTGGGATGGTGCAACATTTATCTACTTAAAGGAGACTCAGAACAGAAAAGCTACATGTATGCTTACCTCAGCAGAAATGACAGGACCAGAAGCACATAACTTTTGGGACTGATCAAAAGCCCCTAGAGCAATAAATGTTGCCATAATAGACATTCTCTGAAAAATGAGGATTCAGACACAGAGTGATTCATCTTTACCTGATGTTTCCAATGTCTACAATCTAGATCTAAGTTAGTAATCATAAGTGCCTGATTAGAGGGTGTATTTTCAGATATGCTTTGTCCAATCTACGCTTAAATTCGTATTTAGGATGGGAGGTGCTTTTTCCTCCCTTGTTTAGACTGCAGATGTTTGTTCCTCCCTGTGGCCCATAAAGGAAGGTGACCTGAGGAACCCCTCCAAAGATGTCTCTGCATTACACACGCACACCTGATCCCCTACTGATGCTGAATTTAGGTTACTCTGCACATAGTGATTTGTCATTCTTGCCTTCTCACAGGCAGTATTCTTCATACTACACAAAGCAGAGAGAGAACAGGAATTCGGATGATATTTCATCTTGGATCATTGGTGGTAATTTGCCAGTGACGCAGTCTGTCAGTGCAGAGTGGTTTACAGGGTCATAAATATCAGCTTTACATATACTGCTCTCCAAGGACAGTGGAAGACCTGGAGCTCAGTGATGCCTACCACATGCTCCCACAAACTAAGGTTCAGAATAACCATTAAAGTATCCTGCCCTCTTTGGTGTTACCACAGTGCTAAAATCCGTGCTGAGTTTCATGTTCTTAACAAATACGTAAATATTTATTAATATTTCATCAGCATTTTTTCCCCATATGAAATTTTCTTTTAATGTCTTTTAGGTCTCTTTTAAATGCAGTGTCACATTTCAAGGGCTGTCTAATATTGCGAACACATTAGCAAACTGAGTGCTGTCTCTTCCACTGGGACTAGGTGAGAATTGATCTATTAATGCAAAATACATGAAGCCAAATTTAACTTCTAACTTGTCTGTTCTTTAACGCTTAGGAAAAGAACGCTCTGGAAGTGCCTGCTAATTGGTGCATGTTATGCTCACCACCAAAACCAAGAATGCATAGAGTAAGACACTGGTCAGTTTCTGGAATTAGTGCCAACACATCAGAACTTCCAATCTCTTAAGAGATGTTTTGTAGACCTGAAGTTCATGATTTACTTCCGTCCCAGGTATTTGCTGCTACTGGTACTGCTTACTGGTACTACTGCCTAAGTACTACTTACTCCAGGTAACAACTGCAGAAAACCAGGGAAGGCAACAACTGATTACTGCTGGATCAGAAAGTTGGAAAATAAGTGGCATTTTGCAAGGACAGAAATTGCTCTGAGAAGACGCTGGGAAGGGTCTGATGGTCATATAATGTTGTTAAGTCTGGAGAATGACGGTGGAGGACTTTTTGTCTGGGAGTTTGGTTTTCTTTGGGCAGAAGCTCCGCTATCAGGTCCACAAACCCTGATGTTTTCTTTGTGGGGGTAGCATCAAAGTAAAGTCTTTGACAAGAAAGTATGGCTTTCTGGGATGAAATTTCCAACACATGAAGAAGTGAGACAGAGGAAAGCATTCCTCAGCAGTCACCCTCTTCCCTTTTACACACTCTGAGTAGCATTTTTTGCTATTCACTCTTTTTTTTTTTTTTTATGTTTTTGCTTGGTTTTTTGTTTGGAGGTGTTTTCTAATTTAATGAAGAGACTATGAACAGAAGCATCTGTCTGTATTTTGCTAGTGTTACTGTGTCTAGAGTCCCAAGAGGAAAGAGAGTGCCAAAAGTTAATTTATGCAAGTTCATTAGCCCAGGGTTTCTTCCCCACTTGTGTGCACAAGGCTGACCTTTCCCAGAAGCTGCCTTGACTTGTGCCTGGCCTGTTGTCACTACCTCCTGGATTTTCTAGTTTTTCATGCTGCAGATGTGTTTTTCACCACATTTCTGGCATCAGCAGCAGACTCACATCCTGCATTAAATTCACAAGCAGCATCTTAGCATTCAGAAAGGTAAAGCATGAGCATCAGTTTGTCAGATAAAGTCAATAAATGCTTGTGATTCAGCAACAAAGCCAGCCGTGTAAACAGAATCCCAGCAGGCAATGCCCGCTGTAACACCCTTCATCGTGGGATCATGTCAGGCCAGGAAAAACTCAGCCCCCAGAACACTACAGTCACAAAGATGCTGCTTGCTGAAGCTCAGGAAGAGTTTTCCTTTTCCAGGACATCATGGTAAAGGAGCATTAGTTTGTACAAGACCATCAGTCACTGTGCAATCAGGATATAACCAGACCACACATTGGCCAATAACACCAAAACCACAGGAAACAGCCTGATCGAAGTGTTCAAATAAAAATATATTTATATCATGGGTTACCATGAAACAGCTCCCAAGCAGAGTACAGCAAGTCCTTATAACTACAGCTAAAGGAGAGCTTCAGAGCCCAAGTTAGCGAACTGGCACAAGCTCAAGGCTACCTTGAAAGTTATCTTTTCAGTGATAATTTATCCTGGCCACAACCTTGAAAACAGGGGGTTAAGGTGTCAAAGGTGGCACTCTAGACCTGCTGCAAGTAAAGAACTTTTTGAACAGATGCTGAATGTTTCCACAGTTAAATGGAGAGGAAAAAGAGAGGTAGAACAACTTCCTTAAGAAAAATAGAGTATTTTGGAAGTGAGGACACTGTGTGGTAGCAGTAGTTTTCTCTTCACATTCCTCTCTCTCTTTCTCATCAAATTCTTACACATGCTTATCAATTTATGCCTAAAATTATGCATCAAATATTGTAGATCATATTTTACTTTCCTTACTTTTAAGTACCTGTCCTTTTCCTAGTTGCTTAATACATGTGCTAACAGTAACAAATAATTTTGTGTCATTTTAATATAGACTTTTAAATATCTGACTATTCTTTAGCTATAACAACCCCCAAATAGCTTTTTCAACTTTCCAACAAATTACATTTTACTGCCCATAATTTTGTATATAAAAGTCTGTACATCTGTTTTCCATTTCAGGCTATGTATATGTATTAATAATAAAAACATTATGAAAATAATTCAAAGAACAGAATGATTCACAAGTAATAGGTGTTTCTTAGTGATTAAATATCAACTGCATCAAAATTAATAATGAGGAAATTTTTAATATACAGTAATAAAGAGATATGTACATCTAAGTTAGAAGCTGACAGACTAGAAATTATTGAATATCTAAAATTAAAATGCCAAAGCTGGATCTGCTAAATAATGAGAAACCAATTGACTCAATTACCTCAGAGGAAATGAGTTCAGCAGTACAGAAAAAAACAAGTGGGTCGATGGGTATCAAATAGAATATTTTATAGACTTTTTTGGAGAGAGAGAGAGCAGTCTTTCAGATGAGGAGTATATCATGGAGCAATGCATGGCCAATGGGATGAGCTCTTACAGCTGTGATTCGTAAGATGAGAGAACTGGAGCCTCATTCGGAGTGACAACATTTGCCCTGTTTAATTAAATAATTAATTAATTCTGTATCAAAATCCTATCAGGTAGCTTAAAACAGGTCACAGATAAACTAATTCACAGAGATCAGATTGATTCACTCCATGGCCAATTTATGACTGATAATTTCTGTAAATTATCTAATTTAATACAGTACGTAAATAAATTAAACATCTCTTCTACAGCACTCCCTGTTGATATACAGAAAACCTTTAAAAGGCAATTTACTCAAGACCTGAAATTAACCGAATTTCCGAGATCTCTTACTAATCCTTTATTACTGCATTTTAATGTCATTGCAACATTTTTTTCTAGTCTTTGCCAATGCATGCAGTGACGATGGAGAGAGAGCATTTGGCCCTCCTTCCTTTAACTTTTGTCTTGCAGCTCAATAGGACCAGAACTGAGGGAAGCAGTTCCTCCCCCTTGGACTTGTTTATTATTTCTTTAGTTGATGGAGAAAATTAGGTGTTTAATAAAGCCTCAGAAGTCCTGGCTGCTTTGGCTGACTTATCTCACATTTTCCCTGCCTTTTCAGTGATGAGTTGGAATGCTCTGCAATGACTGCTGCTCATTATGTCACACAGACACATTCATGGGGATGGAGCTGTGCTGTGCGCCAATCCTTGTCAAAACAAGCCAGCAAAACAATGCCCCTGAAAAATGTGCTGTCATCCTGACATTTGCTCTCTAGAGGCAAAAAAAAAGCTGGGGAAAGGGAATGGAAACAAAAGGCTAGTCTCACAAGCCTGCTGAAGGAGGCAGCACAGGTTGTAGGCAGCAACCCGACATCACAGCATCCACATCAGGGATGTGTGGGACCCACCTAAGGAATGTTCCTGCTCCAGGGGATTTTCATAACAACCGAGCTGTGAGCTGCTCATTGATGGTGTTATAATCCCTCCCTTGATCCCTCTCTGTTTTGTGTAATATTCTGAAATACTCCAAGCAGAATAAGAATGACTCAGTAAGAGGGAAACTTAAGCCTCAGTCCCCTTTCTAATCCCGTTCTTTCTTGGCTTATATTTACAAAGCCAAGCATCAGCAGAAGAGACTGAGGCAATGTTGTCAGAGGACATGTGTGTTCACCCCACATTCCTGGGAAGGACCAGAAGGATCTTAAGCAGGAGAAGAAGGTGAACCCTTGTCTGCAACAGCCTCAGCAAGGCAGAGGTGCAGCCCAAGCACAGGGAGGCCAGCCCTACCTCCAGCAAGCTGGCAGCTGCTCTGAGGCAGAGTGAATAAAAACAATCCAGCAGCAAAGAGAAGCAGAGGTAAATGGCATGATGTACCACAGCTTCAGTATATCAGACAGCCCACCATTTTCAAGGACTAACAAGCTTCCAATCAGAATTTGAAAAATAAAGAGATTAAGACATTGAATTACTATCAGCAGGCAAACCACAGGAGTCGGAGGAAGGAGAGGCAACACGTTTCTCCTCTTCTGGCAATGTTGTATCTGTCCCCTTTTTTCTTTTGTCCGTATAAGAACTTCACCCCGAAGACAAATGTGAGAACAACCATTTCAAAAAAGATCAAAGTAAAATCCTCTGACTTTTCCTTACAGCATGCTGTCTTTTTTATGTAACCCAGTCTTTCGGCAAAACTGAGACAAATATCATGAATTATTATCAGCCACCTTGAAACAGTAGGGGCTTTTTTGTAAATACGTTATTCAGAGAAAAACACTTTGCCTAGATCTAATCAGAAACTAATTAGAATCAGCATATGCTTTTCTGCACAGTTACCGTGTCATCTGGAACACGAGATGTACAAACCCAGATCTAATCAAGGCGAGATGCTTAGCATTGGGAGCATTATCATCTGAAGAGTCTTCTGCAGTCAACAGAAAAAGAAATAGCAGCATGATTCAACTTACCTAGTATCCTGAACAATCCTCTAGAAATGATTATTGCACCTCCTTGACTACAGAAGGGGTCTGAGAGTGTGATTTAGTTGCATGAGCACTGATAGCCAGCAGTATTTTGGATGACACAGAGTATCCGCCTGGTCTGCACCTGCCCCTTTGGAAGAGCATAATCTCTACTAAGTCTCATGGTGTATCTGCCAGGCCCAGGCAGGTGTCACAGGTACCCTGGAGAATCCCAAATGGCAATTTTGAGTTGCACCACAGCTACTTCTGCATGCTCCAGGTAGGGCCTGAAGTCATCAAAGGTGAGCCTGGGACACTGTTAAAGGCTCAAGTGAAGAGTATCAAAAGCTCAAGGTGGATGGCTTGGCTAGGAGAGAGTCAAGGAGCCAGGGAGCTGCTCAGGGCAAGCCATGAGCACGGAGCTGTTTGTTCTTGAGTGAGGTGCTCCTGTGCAGGAGACTGCTGAGACACTGATGTTATAAAGCCTACATGTCAAACTCTGCCTGAACCAACTCCCGACTTACACAAAGTCATGAAGCCATCAGACACATATAAACACAAATCCCATTTCCTGAAGCATTTTTTATTCTACACCTATTGACATTATCAAGGTTATAGAAATAACACTTAGAGAGAGAAAGAACCAAAGAAAAAACAAGAATGTGCAAAATTGTAATCTTTGGCCATCACAAAATTCTTCTCTGTCAAATTTTCTTGCCTGATGAACAACCCACTTGTCCTTTTGGTGTTCACTTTTGGATAAAGCTAAATATTTTCCTGTACCATAAGAAAAAACTTCAGTTTACCATTAATCATTGAACTAAGACATAGATATGAAACAATTCATTTTATGGTGACACACTAGACTTCTAAAAGGAAATATGAGAGGTTTTACGTCTTATGAGGATCAATGTTTTTGTGCAACCAAGAGAAATTTCAGTCCATTTTTCAAACCATCTGAAGTCCCATGCATTGAAGAAAAATCATTCGGCACATATAGTTTCAGCTCAAGTGGTAATTTATGATTCTATATGATTGCAATGATATTTGTAACACTGGCCACCAAAGACTGTCTCTGAGACTTTGCCAAGCAAAATGCAACAGCCTCCCATGCTAACTGCAGGTTTTCATTTAAACAAATGTGCCAGATAGGACACACTCTGCATGGCTGAAAACTGTTCACCAGATTTACAGTCAACTATACATTGTGATGTATAGTTGAACATAATTAACCACTAAATAATTTCAGAGCATACAGAAGCACAGCCCTATCCTGCTACAGCACTATCCAGCTCAAGGATCCTAAGGGAGGGTCCGGAGCTGGAAATCTAGGCTTTCTGCACAGAGAAGCAGCATCTGAACTCTATGTATACTGATTTTAATTAGGGCGCTTATAGCAGATACCTCAAGTCAGGTCCTGAAATAACCCCTACCTTGTGTAATTCTGAGACCAAGTGAGAGGTGAATAGAATGTTCATACTGAAATACCTGGAGACCAACCAAGACTGACACAGAAGTAGGAAGATGGACTTCAAAGACTTTCATTCATTTGTCTAATATAAATATATTAGTATTTTGCTCCTCTATGTTCAAAACACGACCCAGATGTATTTAAAACAACTTCATTATTCACAAACGCTCCTGCGTGTTCAACTTTTTGGGACCACTGTGTGGTTGATGAAGGTGAATGTGCTTTGATCACAAGGTGCATGGAAGATCGTTTGTCCATCACATTGAACAAGTGGAAGGAAGATTGTGTGTGACAGTGACCAGGCACAATCTGCAGAACTGCCCAAAGAACAACAGCTTTGTAGAGGTCTAGCCTTTTCAACCTTCACCTTGGGATAAGAGAAAGAGCTACATGCAGATTTGTTCTTAAACAACAGAGATGCTGCTGGTGGAACTAAAAAAAGAGTGTCACCTTTGACAAGAATGAAGGACAGAGACACTGTTGAGAAGTCGCAGGAGTACCACTGTTGGAAGCCAAAGAAGCGGACATGATGAAAATCCTTGAAAGTTTCAGACTGTATAATGTGAAAAAAAAGAAAGGTTTTGCAGATATTCTTTGCATGGGCACCCACAAATCATCCAAACACATTGGACACAAGCCCAGCTCCATGCCCCAGGACCTTGGCTGGCCTCCAAGAAGCACCATGGGCAACTGGATCAGGTGAACTGCAGAAGGTAAGAGAAGGTATGAGAGAGCGTGTAAGTATCTGCTCGCAATGAACTTTCAGCCAGTAAGAACACTGATGCTCTTCCCCTTGCAACAGCCACATCTAAGATAAATCAAATATTAAATATTAACCTGTTGAAATGTATATACTTAAAGTATAACTGTACATTAACTTTTTGCTGGAGCATTTGTGCCCCGTGACAAGACAGCTTGAGTAGATTTAGCTTTGTCTTTGTAAATGATTATAAAATTTGTCTAAAACTTGTTCTTCAGACAAAAAAAAACCTTAAGGGGAGCAATGCAAGGTCAATCCAAAGCTAACAGGAGCACAACAAAAAACCTTTTGAACAAACCTTGTAGCTGAATGATACACCAGAGCTATTTACTAGTGAGATAGGCAGTGCATATGCTTGATGACAATACTAATGCTGTTATCAACATGGAAATGCTGGGTTTTAAACTTAATCTTTTCCCTGATAAACTCTCCCTTCACCAGCCCAAGGATTTATAGCTACAAGCATTTCAGACTCAAACTCAGAACCAAACTGTGAATCAGTTGGTGCCATTTCTGTAAGGATTGGAAGACAGTGCATGATAAATGCAAATGCTTAAAGTGCAGACACCAAGGAGCAGAGCTGAAGGATCTGAGCAGGTCCCTGAGGAGCCATACAGTGAGTAAAAAGCCAGTGCAGGCAACTGTGCTGTTAGCTGGCCCAGGGCTCAGCAGCACTCCATGCTCATAGAGCAGGAGCTGAGGCAGCAGAAGTGGTGGTGGCAGTATCCACCAGGGGAAACAAAACTAATAAGCAGATACTTAATGTTCACACAAGGTCTATAGTCTTGTACAGAAAATAAAAGTCTTGTGCTAAAAAGTTCAAATAGGGTCCTTCCACTTTTTTTTCAGCAGTATATGAAAAGGCTTTTTCCTCTTCCCTGAGATGCACATTTATTTTGAAAATTATATGCAAAAAACTATATTTCTGTTTCAAGTTTTTACAGTGTTGCAAAATTTTTTGTTAAATTATTACTAATTATTGTAATCAGTCATAGGAATGGCATTTCATTTTTGCTGATAGAAGACGCACGCATTCAAAACAGCTGAAATCAGAAATGTTTCTTGAACATTCACTTTTCAGTAGCTTATCCATCATTTCAGAGTTTTCCCCAACTTACTGAAGTGAGAGACTTCTGTGACCAAAGCTGGTGATTAGCATGGGGTGACAAAATTCTAAGTAAAAGATGAACCACAGCTACAGCAGGAGAAATGGAGAGCCAAAGCTAACTCTGCTTCCCACAAACGGAGAGTCAGTCACTGAGGGATCAGTCAATGTCATGCAATTAGGCCATTAAAGTCTGAATATATGCTTTGCACTGAAGCACAGAGATACATGGAATTTTCTCCAATGTCCAGGAAAAGAAATGGCAGTGCTTTTCTGGTCTTCTACTTTTGACCAGCCCATGACAAGGAGAAAAATTAGTACATAATGCTTGGAAGAGCAAAATTCCTTTCCTGACGGTAAGAACAGAATGCACAAATCCTCATGCAGGTTTTGTTGTTTAGCCAGTAGTAACATTCAAGTTGTGACATGCAGCTTTACAATACAGTAAAGTTTATTTTGTATAGATTTTTTTTTATTAAAAACTGCCTCCCAGGTCGCTTTGCCAAGTATTGGGCTAGTCTCAGTTAATCAATAATTACAGCTGTAGAAGAGGAGAGTTGTCAGATCTGTAAGCAAGGAAAACAGTTTTCAGCTGGTTTGAGCACCAGGGATTGCCTCATACTTCAAATGTCCACTAACAAGCGCTTAGGATGTGCTCATTGGAA
This sequence comes from Dasyornis broadbenti, assembly GCA_013397935.1. Lineage (NCBI taxonomy): Eukaryota > Metazoa > Chordata > Aves > Passeriformes > Dasyornithidae > Dasyornis > Dasyornis broadbenti. Next base: position 928,708 of record VZRN01003893.1, on the reverse strand, counting down.
TAAAAAGAGTTTGCTAAAGAAAATTTTGCTCTCTGTGGTATTTAATCTGCTCTGCTTCAAAACAGAAGCTGTCATGTGTCACCGTCCACATACTTGGTGCAAAACAGTCCTAGAGCACCCAGGAGGAATTTGGACCTCTCGGCTGAGAAGAGCAAACTCTAGACTTCCCATGTCAGCTGTCCAGAGTGCACCAGTAACAGTGCCAGGGTGAACAAAGGGGTGAAGAAAACTGTGCCCTCATTTTGTGTCACTGCCCACCAGCTTGAGCACTTGCCTAATATACAGGGTATTTGGCCTCCAGGCCAAAGGGCTCAGAGTTGTATCTTCCCAGTTCTTCTAGTTAGATGTGGAAAAAGTGAACATTGTCTCACATTAGTGCTTATGGAGAGAACTTCCCCCAAAGCAGAGGTAGTAGGAGTAATGTCACATCTCTTTAAAAAGCCCCTCAAAGTATACGGTATAAATCCATGCAAATATAAACATAAAAGAAATCTTGTGGAGCATATGGTCAACAGATGTAACAAACCTTGTACAAAGCAAAGAGACTTTCACCATTACTCTCAAATTTTTCATGATGCAATACCTGCAGATATACATGTAAAATTTTCATATGACTTTTCGAATTAAGGCAGAATTCCTTCTGCATTGAAGAATCCTTCTCCATCTGCCTGGGCTTCCTTTTGGCCATGTTTTGCCATGATCCTAGCCATGCGCAGGTTTACAGCATGTTTCAGAAGAGATTTGGCATCAAGAGTTACCTTTTAAAGGTACACTTTGCAGGCAAAATAGGCAGCAAGGGAGAAAAAAAAGTTGCTTAATGTCTTGTCTTTAACAGATTAATATATTTTCAAATAGATTAGAAAAGTATCAACAACATCTTCATGAAATCCCATTCATTTTTAGGAGAATATAACCCTCTGTGATTTTGAAATCCTTTTTTCTTTTCCAGGGGTCAGTGCACAGACACAATTTACTAGAGCATAGTTCAGTTTTATTTCAAGTACACAGTGCTAACAGGAGCCCATAATAAGCAGTGCTCATTCCAGTTCCCCTTGTAATGATATCCTTGACACTTCCCATAGCAATGTATTAAAACCAAACTAGGCCAGCCCGACATGTGGTCAGCATGTTCCTAAATTGTAAATCATTAAGAGATTCTTTACAACTAGCCTTAACATTTGAAACTGTTTATAAGAGTTCCTCATTTTCCTCTTCTAATTAAAAATAATATATCCTGATGCATACATTCAGCCTACTAAGGAGAGTAAAAGTAAGCATTTGCACAGCCACAAAAGCAAGACCTCAAAGTGCAAAGTCCTTGGACACACTCCGGGCGCCCCTGCTAAGGCTAGCCTGCATTTTCTGATGCCAGCCACGGCAGAATAAGAATTTACAGTAGGAGTAAATGGCAAACACTGGAGGATGGATTAATAGCTCTGTGGCACTTTGAAGTCTACATCCAGTAGTGAAAATGAAGTGCAGTTAAACGCCAAGTATCACAGAAAGCACCAAACATTATTCTTTCCCAGTTCACTTCAAAAGTGAGTTTAGAAGTTGAAGTGGGGAATTAACTTCAGACTGGAGGTCTGTATTTAGACCTAGCAAGAAATCATTGAAAAGAAAGAATGGCAACCCTGAGACACAAATGAAATGAGCTGCCAAGCAGATTTTTCACAGTCATGATAATTATTTTTGAAATCTCACAGCTTGATTTTCTCCAAGTAGAAAGCAATTCTCCTCACTATTCTCTTTCATGACAACTTGGGTATCAGCTTCCACAAAACTGATTTTCACTTGCAGTGGTATTGTTAATTATTATAATGAGATATGCAAGTATCTAAGGCTTTAAAAAAAGAATCCAGATATGGTGCCTCATTGTCTACTTAATTAGAACACAATAAAGTGTAGAATTTATCCTTTTCAATGTTTTGCAGACACTTTTCACACATGTGGTAAGTCTGTTAGAAATTTCATGCATAGCTAGATTTAAAGCTTCCCTGATGTTTGTCAGATACAGCTGAAGTAGTGATTTTGTGTTGTAGCTATAATTAGGTGGCATATTGCCATGATTTTCCCTTTTTCTCTCTTCTTTTTTTGCAACTCAGATGTCAAAGCAAATTATCGATCTGCTGTGAGATGTAAGGTCTGTTACAGGGAAAAAAGTTAAACCTACATTTTCATTAGTTTTTCATTTAAATTTGCAAGTTCCTGAAGCATATTCTCATGCAGACAAACTGAGGCCCCCACTCAGTTCCTGTTGTTCTCTCATCCCAAGGCAGCCTGTCATTGAAACATTCTCACCTGGGAAGTAATTGCTTGTTTCAGTCAGGATCTTGGTGGCTGTGTCCTCCTCACAAGAACTATCACCTGCTTTGTTTTTTTTATTCTTCTGATAACAGAAAAGACAAGAAAATGGAAAGAAGGAGAAATAGTCTGCCCAGTGTTTGAGAGCTGGCCAGTGCTGCCTGGACCCAAGCAAAGGGCACTCCATGAGGAGAGCAGACCATGAGATCAATCCCCACCAGCCCAAGGAGCTGTCTGCAAAGCCTTTGGGCAGCAGTGGGCACTTGTGCTGGCAGATGCTCTCACAGCTGCTTCTGGGGATCATGTAGAGACATAGTTAGAGAAACTGACTCTGCTTTTCTCCACTTCTGCACAGCTTTTCTAAATCAAGGGCAGTAGGTACTGGTAGGGGATTTAGGAAATGTCCTTCTGTCATTTCCAACTGTGTCTGCACTAAGAGTACTCAGATGAGAGATGGGGTGGGCTTGACTGAACTTGCTCTGCCAGTTCCCTCCACCACCAGCAGCAACACAACTCATCCTCAGCTAGACATTTAAAGTAGGAGTGGTGAAGCACATTTTGAAATATGCATTTCAAAAGTGCTTGGGAAATCTATCTAGCAGAAAATGTACAAAAAGACAATCTAAGTGTGCAAGATAAGTCCCAGTGCAGAACGTTTTGGGAAATATACATTCATTGGTAGCTTTCATAATGACAGACACAAAGTGGAAGTGAAAAATAACTTACTTTTGCTTTAATTTTAAATCCCTTTGCTGCGCTGTTTAAAGTTTTGATTCTTTCACGTAGAAATTCAATTCCCCCAATGGGGGGAATTACACTGCCCATTAAACAATAGAATTTTGCATTTCTTTTAACATTTAAGTGTTAAACTCTAAATGCTTTTAAGTAACAAAATTCTATTGTATATTATAAAACTATTCTTTTATTAAAGTAATTGTATTGATAATGTTAAATAATAGTTCCCATAGTAATATATAAATTTCTGATTTCTAGCTCAGTTTACAATTTCTTCAACAATTCTGTTTGCATCTCAATGACTCAGATAATTACGGTGTTGATAATTTGAAGATTTCAGCAGTACTAAATCAAATCCTTGCAATCTTGAGACTTGTCTGAAACCCAAAAGCAGTTAACTTTCTTCTTTTCTGCTTTTGAGCTTATTGACTCAGGCTTGAACTCCTTCAGGTTGTACTGGGTCAGATGAATGCCTTTCTGCCTCCTTTCTTTGCAGTACCCATCCCTCTGGTGTGACTGCACCGACCAAATATCATGTCCATTTTGCAGGGTTAAGGGCAGTGGCAAATTAATCCTAAGAAGAAAATGTTACCACAAAGTTATGTGATGTTTAAGCAGTTACAGTATGACAACACCACCTCCCTGAGCCACAGCTGTTATTTCCTACTCCAAACACGAGCAGACTAATGATTTGCCTCCTCACCTCTTTCTTCATACCTCTGCGGCTTGTCAGTGAATCCTGTACTATTTCTAACATTACTGCCGTCTTGCTTTCGGTCTCCTGCTGAACAGCATGTCAGTAGGTGGCAGCCCATGGCTCATTAAGGCGGTTCTGCGGTGCTAAATTCATAGCACAGTCTGGATTTACAGCTTTTTCAGTGGACAATTTATTATTTTAATACCTTTTTCCACCGTCTGTTATAGTGGGAATGATGGAGACTAGCAGTAATGTGTCTAAATCCAAATTTTACTGCAAATTGCCCAATTTTATGTTCTCTAAACTGTGGCCCACAGTCAGACATTATTATTCACCATGTACAATGTGTAGTGAAAGATTGGCTGGATATGTATGATCATGCGTTACTGCAGTAACTCCCAAGCGGAATTGAGAAGAGCAGTTCAGGATACACCTCTCAGCAGTTTTTTAACAAACATGGAAAGATTCCTTTGTTTGTTTTTGAAAAGGAATAAAAAATAAAATATTAAATTCCTTTGTGATCTTTTCATTCTAAGAGATGACCTTTCAGAAACATGCCCAAAATTGTGCATGTAGCAACCAAAATCCCAACAGCTAGGAATAAGTCCTGTTAATTGCACACCTTCAGTGACTCAAGAAGAGAACATCCTCAGCAATCAGAGAAAATGTCTCCACTGCTCATGCAAGGTAAGTGAAGCAGGGATGTGAGATTCTACTGAAGCAATGGCACACACAGCATAAGCATCTGAATGATTGTGTGTATATGTCCATATGTATCCTCTTTCTGAGTCTTTGTCACACCCACTGCAACATGGTCAAATCTTGTCAAAGTGGGTTGGGAGGATGATTCATCCTCACTGGTGGATAGCTCAGACCTGACAAACTGTACATTTGGGGGTGTTTCTTTAAAGTTCATAACGTTAAAAATAGGAATGTGCAAGTTACCTCATGGGATGGCCACATGTCCAAGCTCCCAGTGGAAACAGGTTCCAGCAGAGTAAGGTACAAATGCAATAGAGAATTTGCTGGCTGGAAAAAAGACCCTCAGGACAGCCCCAGCAGGCAGGGAAAAGAGGGAGACCAGGAAGGCTGGTAGTCTGTCCAGGCATGTCTGTCCTGGCAGAAAGGGAGCCAGGCTTGTAGAGCAGAAGTAGTTTCTCCTTCCCTTGTCTTGTGTAGAGCTGCTGTAAAAGACAGTGAGGGAAATATTTCCATCTCTGTGTGAGCATGAAGCATGGAAACAGGTTCATTTTTACTGTGGAGATGTCCTGGTAAATACCACTACAGAATTCCTGACTTTGTTGGCAATGTTTTGAGCATTGCAGTAGCCAGAAGATAAGGCTCACCTGTTCCAGTAAGCAGAGGATTTCATGCAGCCCATATGACCGATGTGCCTGAGCCCTGAAGCAGAGCAGGGCTCTGACCACAGCGTAGATGACAGTGACACCTGCACAACCTGCCTACACTTCAAAATCATCCCAGCAGAGACAACATATTCTCAGAAAGTTCAGAGGAACAAAAGGGAAACAACAAAATAGGTTACCAGGACTGACCTTACTAAGGGGGAAGAGAAAGCGAGAGACGGAATTGTCCTTTCAAAGGCAACCTGCCATGAAGGAGCCAAGAAAGGACTTGGTAAAACTGTTGGCATGGATTGACACATCCAGTTATCACTACCACCCCCCTCTCTTATGTTTCATGACCCACAATAGCACAAGCTTAGCACAGAACCAGGCTCAGAATCATACACATAGACTTGCTTTAACCTGCTCATCCCCACCATCTAGAAGTTGGGTAGATGATAGTTACCATTTCATTAGGATTGATATTCATAGAAAGAGCAGGAAGACCATGAGCAGGCTGAAACCTCACAGATCCGGTAGGTTTTGTTTGTTGTTGTCAGATATGCCACTGTGGTGGGCAGAGATCAGTGTGACATGGTGGGTGCCACACAGCCTCATGGTGACTGACCTGCACTATAGGCTCCCTAGGGAGATCTAGGGGAGAAAGGCAGCTTATCCCGTGGCTGCCCAATATCCCTGTCAAACATATGGTAACAAGAAAAGCAGCAGTCCTGGAAAAACAGCGAGGAACTGGTAAACAGAGTGGAAAACTGAGAAAAGGCAGACTTCATAGCACTCAGCAGGAAAACCATATTTGACTGACAAGAAAACAGTGGCAGGAGTGCAGAGGTTTGCCCAAAATCACTCAGGCAGTTACAGATAATTAGCAATGTTGAGTTTCAAGTACATTGCCCTGTGTTTGGTCCTGCTTCTCCCAAAGATGTTGATGTGGTATTAAGGACAGACTGATGGATAATGTCTTTCAGATGCCAGGTCTCCTGTTTAAAGCATGGCTGGTTTTTGTAGAGTTGTCAGCCACAGTTTTTAATCAGGAACTAAAGAGCTGATTTTCCAAATTAGATTGGAGGCTAGGATCAAATGTTAACTTTTCTAGAAAATTTCCCTTTGAGTTCTCCTACAGCGAAATTCTTGCTGCAAATCCCTTAGAAACTACCTTCCCTTCCTCTGAAACACTTCTTCCAGTCTGATATTCAAATTGAATGGTAGAAAAAGGATGCAAACACAAAACATTTTGAAAGCAACAGAATTGGTTGGTAAGATATTAAATGCATGGTTTCTGTTTTCACTTTGAAAAGGAATGAAAGAGGTTTCTCCATAGTGAGCAGGAGCACTAGCGCCCACCTGCCCTTGGGACTCTCCCTTCTGTGCGTGCCTCCAGACCCATCCACCCACAGAGCTGCACCTGAAGACTTCCCTGTCCCTTCTTCTGCAGCAACAGCATACAGACTCAGCTCACACTCTAGATTCAGCCCTTTTCCCTGGCAGCCTTCATCAGGCCTCCCCGAGCTAAACTGGTGCTACTGCTCTCTGCTCCTCTCTAATGTGACTCAAGCACAGACTTACACAGCACAAGGAAACTGTAGACCTCAAATAAGGCCTCTTCCCACACTTGACTTTCAAAGAAACAAGCCCAGAAGGCTAGTAAATCAGGTGAAAATCCAAAGTCAGCATTCTGAATGTCTCAAATTTCCGCCAGCTGAAAGCAGTAGAGCACATACCTTGACCCTCACATGGTGTCCTTTGTACCAGCCTCTCCCTTCTGTCTATAATCCTGTGGAGATATGTTTGTGACAGGAAAAGATTTAAATAACACCTTTGTGCCAGAGGGGGCTGTCCCTCTTATGGTACCAATGCCCAACCACAAGACCAGCCATGAACCTATTCCTCTATTTTTCCACTTTCCCCAAATGTCTTCACTGACATTTTTACCCTACGCATATTTTGTGCATGGGACACACACAGTGAACTGTCCTGGAACAGCATTTCTCTGTCCTCCTTCAAACCCGAGCTCAGGACCCAATCCTAATGATGTATTGATAGCATTTTACACACATAGTGAAGTCAAATATGTTGACATCAACCTCCTAACAGCTCCTTAGATGAGAGAGAGGTGCTGTGCGAGTCCATGAAGACACTAAACAACTCTAGCGATAGCACCAGCCTTACCTAAGCAGAAATACTCCTAAAAGAGGGGTTAATGGGCACTTGTGAAAAACCCATTCATAATAATTTTGAGCATTTCTAACAGGAAACAAAGAGGCTTTTCGGACTTTCTGTCACCAGAAAATAAGGCAACACTGATCTAAAATGGAAACATCAGAGTCTCAAGCCCTTTCCAAATATGTTTCCTTTTTGTTGAGATACAGACACAAAGCCAGCAGCTGCAGTGCTGCATGCTCCATCCCTACCTCACACACCTTGCAGGGCTGCTGTTCTCTGCTCGAGCCAATTGCAGGCATGACACACAGACTGAGTGCAGTGTAAGTGTATATGCAGACAGATGAATCCAGGGGATTCCACTCCATGATTAGGTCATCTTTTATCTTAATCCACCACACACTTTTCTTGCAAGCCTATTAGCCACACTTTGCATCATCAGTGTCCAGACATGTGCTTGAAGGTTATTTGCACTAAGTATCAGACGTCAATACACATAACAAACAACCAACACTTAAACATGCATGACTTTTCTATTAAATTGGCTTGTTACCACCTCAAAGAAAAAGATGTGAGTGACCACAGCTTCTCTTTGAAATGCACATTTGTGACCTTTTCTGCCGTTCGGTTGCCAGCTTGCCTCGCTTACAGCGAACGTGCTCCCGCGGAAACAGGCAGATTGCTCCAAGCCAAGTCTCTCATATCGCTGATAGCACAGATCGTCTTACTCACCACAGGGCATGACTGTCACCTAAAGGTGGGTTGGGAGGTGCCAGCCCTCATTGACTTATATGCTTTCTTCTGCATAATTGAAAGGAGGATGAGAGGGGGAATCCCCTCAGAGTTAAATTGTAAATGGAAACTGACTTGTACCTTGTACACGATGAACCTCGGCTTCAGTGGTTTTAGTAGCTTTCAATCCACTGGAGCACATCCTCAGTTTCTGTGTATTTTACCTTCCTTGTATTTTTCATATTAACTCTTGACTGACTGTCTTTAGCTTAAGGTTTTTTTGAAGCAAGATCTGTATCTTCCAGTGACAGATCTCCAAGCTGCAGCTATTAGAGCACAAGAGATAGGAAACTTTGTAACCATTCTGGTACAAGAACTTAACACATTCTGAATCTTTTAAGTTTTTACATTCTTCAACCATATTCTCACGCACTATTTGAAGTCAGGAACATAGCTATGCCTGAGTATATGCTAAAGTGCTCTGCTGAAGGAAACCATTTTGTGTATTACAGCCAAAATTTCATCCTTCCCGAGCTGGCTTTAAACTGGATGGCTCGACAGCTGATGGCAGGACTGCTGCAGCAGCACAGAGCTCAGGGCAGGATAAAAGCCGTAAAGTCTAACCACCTTTTCACACAGATTTTGGAGCCTTTTTTGGTGTCTGTGCTACATTTGCAGCAGGTAACAAGTTCCAGTGAAGGCAGCTCAGTGCTTTTTACAGTGCCAGTTACAGTGCTTGCATATGCATCAGTAACCAGGAGTAATGAGAGCTGGTTTTAGGTCCTGGTGCACCAGGGCTTTGCTGTGGCTGAGCATGTCATCTGCCTGCTGGGAGGCAAATGTTGCACTTTTACTGTCTGGAGGGGCAAAGAAGGACAAAGGTGAAATTTTGAGAAACCACAAAACTCCAGCAATTATGTTTCCAGTCTCCTCATGGTATAGGCCTCCTAAAGAGGCGGCCAGCTAAGGGAAGCAGATGCTTCAGATAACAGTCACATGAGGCTGGAAAAAAAATGTGGTAGAAAAATAGCCTTGCCTATGTAAAGATAAGAGGATAAGCATTAGCCTAGTGCCTTCCCTCTCAACACTGAGCACTTGAAATCTTCACAGCATGTAGAGGAGCACGTGGGAAGTGGACTCCTACACTATTTGCTCAAAATACATCCTAAACATGCATAATTTGAAAAAAAAAAAAAAAGTGCAAAAATATGGCATATTTTTCAATGGGGTTTTTTTGTTGTTTTGTTTTAATCCCACAGTTTTCACACTGTAAACACACTAAAGAAAGTCCCAGAACTCTCAATCTTTAAATCCTTTCCCTGGTCAGTAGTTAATTAATGGTTTGTAGGCGTTTGTGGCCGTTTTTTCCCCTGGCTTGGGTTATCTGGGGGTTTTTTCTGTAGAGCTAGAGTGACCTCCAGTGGCCAAAAGAAACCTTTCACGCTTCTAGACATTTTAGGAAAGGTAAAACTATCCCAGATTATTATCTGTGTGTGACAGGTGAGTCTGGAAACGGAGACAGACACTGGATCCCTGTACTTCTGGATCAAAGCTGAAGACTAACTATCACTGTTATCTCGAATTAAGTAACAGGAGAAAAGTTTAAAGTATTCATTATCAAGTTATTTCTTTAGCTGGTATGCTTTTAATTAAACAGAGCTTGTATATCTATCTATAAATCCTTCTAGCAACATCTCTGCATTTAGAGTTTAGTGGGATAAATTTCATTCCTCCTCACCAAACGTGAACCCAAGTACTAAAAAACCCCATCAAATATTGTAAAATACAGAAAAGCAAACTCCAAACTACAAGAAAGAACAACTAAAGAGGGAGAGAAGAGTGCGGAAACACATATACCAAGCATTAAGTACTTTCTGGTACTACAATTCAACAACTTTATCTATTTCAGCTTCTGATGTGTGCAACAGCTTTGCTCAATCCCATGCTGGACTGATGAACATTCATTGGGGGAGGGATGTGGTGGTGTAGCCCTTTATATACCCCACACTATGCTAAATCCTACTCTGCCAGTTGCCCCTGCCTCGTATGTGCAGACAGATTGTCAAACCAGCAAACTCAGCCTCCTCAGATATGGCTTGAGGTGGGAGACACCATCTTGCCCAGCACCCATTTTTGTAGGTGGCATTCTTCATTATGGTTTCTAGGCTACCAAAACACTGTCATGGTTTCTGAGGACATATACTGATAGTCAGTAGCCTGAATGTTGGTAGGCATAAATGAAATAGTCTGGGTTTAAGACAAGATCAAACAATGGAAAAGAAACCTTTACTGGTCCTTTTCCGAGTGGTGCTGTGGAATTCACTTATGCAGTCACCAGCAGTGGTAGCACAAACATTTTTCTCTTCTGCACGCACAGGCTCCCACTCCTCTCCACAAAATTACATGTATCTTTTTCATGACGCTCCATCTCAACACCAGATTTCCAGGAAAACCTTCTAGGTCTTGATAGGACAAGTTTTAAAGTACCTACAAAGGTCACATATTTAAAAGGCATAAGTATTCCTTCCTTTTGTGTCAAGAGCTTCCCTACAGGTTCCTTCACTGTGCAGGTGACTCAAAGCAACACAGCCCCTGAGAGATGAGAAGGTTCTTGGTTGAAAAAAAGACTGAAGGACAATGAAACAGAGGTGTCATCAAACTGAGATGATCCAGTAGTATCATAAAACTCCAAGTAGCAGACCATAATGCCCAAAAGGGAGGCAGTAAACTCTCTTAACAGTGACAGAATCCACTTCGAATTATCAAAGTACTTTGTCCCATCTTTGCCTCAAGATGGCAAGTCTTCTAGATCTTTCAGCTGTAGACAGATACAATCTGGGTCTTCCTGAACAATCTTGTTCTTCAGTTATTTAAAACTCACCTTTACATCCAAAGCTTTTAAAATATTGTCACAATCTTTCTGTTCATCATTCAGCTTAGTTACAGTTGTGCCCTTGGCTCCGGGAAAACACACTGGCAACAGACATACCCACTGCTCAGCGTGTTGGTCTCCTGTGTCAATAGATCCCTGATCACTGGGAGGGAAGGCCTAGCTCATGGTGGTGCTGTGCATCTCTATTGGCACAAAGTGGCCCTAAACATGCAAAAAGGTGGCATGATTCCCACTGTAACTTCTCAGAGCATCAGCACATTTGTGTGGGGATTGTGTTTCACAGGAGAGAACAGGCTGTTAGCTTGTTGGAAAGAATTTTCTGCCTGAAGGAGGAGACACCTGCCCCTGTCAACCTGGATTGTAAGAAACAGCAGAAGGGTGGCATGAACTCCAAATGCTGAGACAAGGTCAAGTGAGACTTCTTGCATACCAACAGAGGTACTACCTCCTGTTGAAGTGAGTCCTCAAAAGAAGAATGCCTATAAAAAGAGACNCATGGAGAGGGGAGGGGAGGGGAGGGGAGGGGAGGGGATTTATCCAGTTCCTTCAGTATTATTTTTGAGGCTCCTTAGACAATTGGCAGAGAAGCAATGCCTCCAGAGATCTGCTGAGTTTTCAAATGCACTTGCCATCAGTGTCTCCATCTCTCCATTTATATTACATGGAATTTAAAGACCGTGGTAAAGATCTACTTTGCTTAAATTATCACTCTTCTCCCACTAAAAGAAACATCAGGTGTCTCTTGGTACAGACTGGGAAGTAGCAGTGCAGAATTATGTGTATTTGTCTGGTGGTTATGGCACTGATTCAAGAAGATGAAGACTGAGGTTCAAGGTCTTTTCTCATCGTGGAGCTAGATGGGAACAATCTCCGCTTTGGTTTTGTGTCTGGATTGCTCTGCAGCCAGGAAGGTAGGAGTTATGGGACCAGGCCGCAGAGAGCCAAGGCTAAGCTTAGCCCTGCACGACAAACACTTTTAGGTGGGTAGACGAAGCAAGAAGTCTCCTGATAACTCGCTGAACTGCATATACCTTTTATATCAAATTTCCATGAGACAGAAGGAAATGGATGAAGCCACACACATGAGAAAGAATCCCAGATCTATCCTTTCCTCCTCTTTCTATACTCTGACATCTTTTTTTCCCCACAACTATCACAACCTGTGGTAGTGCTGAGATTACAAGTGGTTATCCCTTTGTACTAAATAAAAGGCAGATTCCTCTTCACTGGCTGTGGGAGACAATTTGTCTTTCAAAACTTTTTCCTGCATCTATTATTCAGTTGTTTAAGGCTGCTATATGGACTGTCTGCTGGGAGTTCACTGAAAAATGGGCACTAGACTGCAAACAAGTATTGAATATTGCTGAGCTATTTTACATAGCTCAGCAGTAATTTCTATATGGTTTCTTATCTCTGCAACCTTCTGCACAGCTTGTTTAATACATTTTTTTTTGCACTGCATTTTCCTGATTAGAATTTGCTGGGACTCTACTGGCAAAGTTTGTTTGCAGTGTAAAACAGGGAGATTACAGTGCATATCAATTTCAACAAACACACTTTGACTGAAGTTGTTTGCCTGCTGTACTTCTAGGAAAACCAGACTTCAAAAGTTGAAGAGCCTGTGTCCACTGTGTCATTTGAGCCAAAGTCTTTCAGGCACTTGTCTTGAAGCATTGGATTCCACCCATTTCAGGAGACAGGGCACTAACAGAGGTCCCCAGACATTAGGTGTGACCATCTAATGGTCACCTAATGGTGACTGGATGAGTCTGGAAAACTGCAAGGCTTGTCATCTTATTCAGATTAAAACACTTTCAACAGCTTCCTTCTTTGGTGAAGTAGTAAAGCCTGGAAAGGGGCAAGCTGTGCTCATTGAGTGCATTTAAAAGTATTTTAACAGTTAATCCTTGCTTGAGCAGGGAAATTGGACCAGATGACCCACTGTGGTCCTTTCCAACCTTACCCATGCTGATTCTGTGATGCATATGAGGAAGAAATGGGAAAGAAAGTGATTTTTCTGCTTGTAGTCTCTGAACTTCTAATTCAGACTTATCGTCTACCTCCATCTGTGTCTTCCCATTTTATTTGATTCAATACACCAGAATGAAGCCATGTCGTTCTTTCGGTTTATGGCAGCACAACAGCAGAATCACAGAATATTTTGAGTTGGAAGAGATCAAAAGGATCATCAAATCCAACTCTCAAGTGAATGACCTGTACAGGGAGCAAATGCACAATCTCGGCATTGTTAGCACCATGGTCTAACCAACTGAGTTAATCTTGGAGGAGGAGAATGTTCCAGAGTTTCATTGTTAGGTCACTACAACCATGTGTTTTGGTTGTTCGGGCCACTTGGGGAACATTGCTAACAATTTTATTTTGAGAGCACAGCAGAAAAAATCATGAGAAATCATGTATTCTGAACAAAGATGGTTTCCACCACCAAGAAAGCTGTACCTTTACCCAGAGTGTTTTCATACACTTTTACCAATTAATACAGTCCTGACTGACTGTTGGCAGGAAAGCAGCCAATATTTAATGACTCTTCTACTCTGCTGCCAAGGCTGAACCCCTCGGAGTGCAGCAGTCCTTGCTGCGCTCAGGGGTGTAATAATCATGGAACAGACATCTCTACAGCAACATTTTCTGTTTACATGAACTGCTTTCAAGCTTGAAAGAGTGTGAGTAGGGTCAATAACATGGAAATCAGATGGCCTACAGATAGTTTGTAATAATAATCATAATCTGATAATATATAGTCTGGGTAATCCAATAAAGAAATAATCTCACACTAGAGGTTAATAATCTCTAAAAATCGATTAATTTCTGTAGAAAATTCCTCTAATTATGGACCTTTTAGGACATAAGAATTCAGGATTTCCCCTAAGAGTGCAGCATCTCTTAAGTAATGTTGATTTACTTGTCTCTTGATTTCCAATTACTATTCTGCCTCAGAGATAGTAATAGTCACACTGGTGTATTTTAGAGCCTTGTAGTTCAGATAAATGGTACAACTGCTGTGCTGTGATCCACAGGTCTTTAAGAAGGACAGGAAAAGAGGACAAACACAGGAGTGGATTTGCACTCTAGAAGAAGAGGTTCAAATAAATGGCACCCTGCTATCAATGAGACAATGGGCAAGCCAACAATTTATGGGTAAGATCAGAGAGGACACCAATACAGACATCTGCTACAGACCATCTGTCAGAGAAAAGGCTGTGAACAAGCCTTATTTAAACTGTCTAAGAAAGCATCAGGATTGTGGTCCCTGGTTCTCACAAGGACTTTGATCATCTCTGATGTATGTTGGAAAGGTGACTTTTAACACTTCAGGCAACTCTAGAAGTTTCTGGAGTGTTTTGGGGTCAAAACTCAATTTTTTGATGCAGATGCTGGGCTAGCCAGATTGGGAAAATGCTCTGCTGAATATTCTACTCATAAATAATGGTCAGGGATATGAGAGTCCGCGGCTGCATTGACTGCAGCAACACTCAAAAGGGGGTTGTAGGGTCTGAGAAAAGAGAAGGCAAGTAGCAGAATAAAGACTTAGATTCTGTGATATTAAAATATATTCTAAATAATTAGAACTATGTAAAAGGAAGAATTGTTATCTTATTCTGACCTATTGCTGAGTGCTTATACTTTTAGGATGCTTATAATTTATTTAGAGTGGCATGGAATACTTATTCTTATGCCATATAATTTTTTTTTTTTTTTTCCTGAATGAAAGCAAATGCAAACAAGGTAGAGCACAGGAAATGTTACTTTTACTGTAAAAAACTTTGGTACTGGACTTTCCCCTGTGAGTGAGGTTAAAATCCCTTGACATTTAGCTCAGTTTCCTCTTTGCTTTACACTTGTGCAACATTTCCCTGAAGTCACAGACCTATTATAGGAATGAACACGTCAATTTCTTAATTAAACCCATGGAGGAATGACATCTTGACAGTCTACTTTTTCTTTGTCACTGAACTTATCTTGAGATCACCTCAAGGTTTCCAGCACAGTAAGAGTGGCTGAATAAGGAAAAGTCCTGCACCATTCAGGTCCCCAGAGTTCAAAGAGTGCTAGCAAGTTGGTGTCTTCTAAATCCATTCAGGTTTCAAGGTCCTGGGTTGTTTGGTAAACGAAGTATTTCTTCAGATGACTGGGTCACCTGTGCTGACATACTGAATGTGACTGGCATTAAAGATCCATTCAGGAGCACACACGTGGTGTCTTTATGGTCTTTTTTGCTCACCTAGCACTGACTAGTGCTTGTATAATGGCAAATATACATTGTTCATCATTGAACTGCCATTTGGGCCACGGGTAGTTGTTTGGGTATTTTTGGCAGTTGCATTTCTTAGGCTGAGGCTCCTTTACTGCTTCGAAATGACAATAAGGTTTGTACAGTAGATCTGTACTGTCATTTGAACATTTTTTTCTCAATTTTCAGCAGATACAGTTTTTTCTTACAGCTGTTATAAGACATAAAAGCCCAAATGAGTGGGTGTAATAATGCAAACAAAACCAACTCTCTCAGAGCTCCAACACTGAAATTCAGCAAGAGAGAGACAAAACCACAATATGACCATATGGAAAATCTACAATGTTGAAAATGTTTTTTTTTAATTCTCAGAGGGAAAAGACAATGATTTGTAAAACCCTTGACAGAGTTATAAAATAAGCAGCAAAGTAAATCACTAACGATTTTATATAAAATTTACACAAAAAGAGCCCTTCCTGAAAATATTACCACTTGAAACTATATTGTTTGTGGAAAATTTAGCAAATACCATCAAATTGCTTACACATACTGCTGCTCTTAGGTTGAAATAAAGAAAGTCTACAGAATGAATTGAACTTATACAATATATCCTAATTTATCTCTTAAATTAATATGATTACCATAACACTCTATAAGAGACTGTAAAAGCCTACCAACATAGGCAGATTCTCTGGCATTCTTCAAAGGTGGAGCTCTTTCACCCACAAATTTAACTGATCTTGCCCCCCTTGCCTTTCAGAAACTACAGATACAAATGCTATGTGTACTAGTAACATAATGCACTGGATGATAATTTGATACTTCATCTGCAATATTAGAACAAAGAATAAGTGGTTATTAAAATTATGACTGACTTTAGGGGTCAGTAAAACTTGACATTCATGTGAGACTTATTCTCGAAGAGCAGAAATAAACTCCATAGGCAAATGTCACATACAAGCTCACCCTCCACTGGTCATGGCTAATAACCTGCCCATCACACCAGAGGACAAAAGGTGGCTGTACAATAGAGCAGCCAGTCACTAGAGCTTTCCCAGGAAGCTTCACACAGCAGAGCCAGGCAGACTTGTGAGAAAGAGAACTGATGTTACATTCCAGCAAATACTAACAAGCTGTTGGGCCTAAAGTGCAGAATCCTGACTCCATTCGACAAACACCTCTCCTGCTGACTTCAGCAGAAGCTCAGCAGGGGTCAGTCTGTAGCCCAAACAGCAGGGCTAGTCAGCTATTTAAGTGATCACACTTAACCACTTTGCTGTAGTCTTCCTCTTTATCCTTCATCATTTTGGAGTTCACAAGATCATTTCGTTAATTATAGTGCCAAACCATATATCCATGAAACGTTTGTAGACCAAGATGCTCCTGTGGATACAATGATTATGGCTACAATTGCAGTAGATTTCATGATTGCAAGCAAGTTAGGAGGAAGGAAGCAGGGAGAGAAAATAAAGCAATGGCAGAGATCCACGTTTCTTTCTTTATTCACTTACACTGAACTGCTCCTATTACACAATGTGGGAAAAAGTATTTCCATTCTGCAGTCATGTTTTACTACAGCTATAATTATCTAAGGACATACACACAGTAACATCTGTAAGGAGAGGTAATACTCCCTGTCAACTGGCATAGAGTCTAATTTTCTAACTATACTGATTGATCCAATAAAGGATGCTACCTCTATCTACAAACTTTGTCACAGGAAATTTACTGAAGAGGATTAGATTTTTCTCTAATAACCTCCAAACCAAAATTTCACATGTGATCTGTCAGCAGGAGAGCTAGAAAACAGACTTGACTCCCTTTCTTTCTATTTTGCTTCTGGGCCAAAACATGCTTCTGATTGCTTTAGTTTTACCCCAGGATCACCCTTCGTGTTTCACCAAGGATGTCCTCAATATGATCAGTAACAAGAAAGATGGTCTACCTTTGTGCTTATGGCTCCTAATCCTTTCTGAAGTCAGTCTCACTGTATTCTCTTTTCCTTCCTCCATCTTATCTTCTCCCTATAGCCACCTTTTCCTCTGCAACCCTCCCTCCAACAACAGATGCCTCCTTCCACATCCTCATCTGTTCTCCTTTCAGACATAGGATACCCAGTTCCCACTGGAAAAGCTTGGCAGTTCAGCCCCTCCTCTCTGGAACACTTCATTTCTTACATTGGGCACCAAAGCTGAGCTGGGACAAAAAGTGCATTCCACATTCCATTTACCACAGTTCTGCCCCACACTTGTGCCAGGCAGCAGAGTAAATAAGTAACATGCATCTGACACAATCAGAGATACAAACAATAGTATGTTCAGAATGTCAACAACAAAAAATAAAGAATTCCTTGGGAGAATACAAATAGGAGCTAAAAAGATAAATACTGACAATCACCAGAGCCTCCATATTATCGGTTGCCCACTACAGTAGAGATGGTAAAGCTCTCTTCTCTAGCCTGTAAGGGACTTGAAGGCCTCAAAATCAACTACAAACAGAATCAGAAAATATGGTCTGTGGAAACAATAATTTTATTAATCTCCCGAAAAGAAAAGTCTTGGACAGGCCACTGAAAACAGGAACACCCAGTACTGAGTGACAAGGAGGAAAGTGTTTTGTTTGCCCATACTAAAAAATCAAACAAGTATCTAAGCCTACCCATGCCTCAGCCACACCATGACAGGCTGGTTTAGTTTTCTGCCTCCAGCCACTAGCAGCCAGCATTGTAAAGCTCCTCTCTTGATGGTCAATGTCATTTTTCCATTGTTGTTCCCTCAGGTCCAGATAACCATCTATTTTTGGAGGAGCAGACCTCCAGACCAAGAATTTAGTCTTTGCAAAGGGCAGCTGGTGATATGCTGTATGCTTCTAATACAAGACCTTTGTTGAAGCAACAAAACATTTAACTCCCTCTTGCCTCATGTGTGCAGCTGTCTGTTGAAGAATCCCTGAGTTTAAATAAAAAATTGAATCACAATCATTAAATTAAGAGTAACTAATATTTTCTATCCTTTTATTATAACGGTATGTTGCCCAGGTGGTGAGGTTTTTTCAGCTAATTTTATGTCCTATTAAGGGTATTCAAAGGAGAGATTAGCATGATAGTGAGAATGGGGAAATATCAGATTTAACACCAACACTTTTAAATGCAAAGATTTATCATAGTCTCAAGTTTTAAATAATTGTTTGATCTTATAAGAGACTGTTCAAAGCTGTAATTGAAAACTTTTGGAAATATTCATTACATGACCCATAACAAAAACGGTAAGACTTGTGAAAGTTATTACAGTTGTCAGCTTAGCACATAAAAGTCAAGAAAATATCAGACACATCTCTTCTGTGTATAACACTATCAGCAGATTGAATTTAGGAATTTTTAGGGATGCACTAGGAATCTGATGATTTGTTTTAGCTATCTCTAAAAATGTCGTTCATGTAGGTGTCAGCAGCTACCAACATAGAAACTATTAAAGAGAGAACAAGCTGCAGAACAGCTGAAAACTGTCACCTCCCTGTATCTCCCTTTCAGACCATGACTTTGGAAGGTCTGGCTTTCATCCTGCCTTTCCTCATTGCTTTATACAAGGCTATGTTCAAACTGGGGAAAATAGAAATCATCTCTAAGTCAAACAGTGCCTGAAATCTGTCCACAAATTGGTTCTCTTTCTCCAACCTAAATTTCATTGCCCACAGAATAACAGTATCATTCTTGCACAAGTGATCAAAAGTTAGGAGGAGTTCATCCAGGAAGGGATGGTAGTAAACTACGTCAGCAGCCATAATGTAGTCAAAATGACAGGAAGACCTAGGAAAATTTTTTTCCAGATCAATTCCCCAAGACAATTCCTTAACACAAGGCTGGTGCTTGCATTTCTGCTTTGTATTTTGGAGAACATTGTGCTGAAGGTTGTCCAGTAGTTCTGGCAAATCTGTGGCAGTCACAAAGGCACCTGTGACACAGAGAAAACAAATATAATATTTGAATATACACCAAGATTTGAGTAATAGCCCATTCACAAAAGCCACTGCACAAAGAACTGGTTTTATCTGGTAACTCTCACTGAGGGTAATAAAAAAATGTAAACACTCCAAATAACTCTCAGGCATTGTGCTTAAAATAAATATTTGCTTCCTAGTAGTGCTACTCTACAGATTGCCATCCAAATGCAGCTGGTGGAGAGAAATCAGATACTTATTGTATCTTGATATCACATTGGTTAAAAGTACAGTGGCTGACTAGGGACTGATGAATACCAATTACTGAATCCAAGCAGTCATGATGAGATTTAAGCATTGCCTCAGGTTCTTTTCTTCTCATGCAAGAAGTTTTCTCAAACTGCAGAAAGCTGAAGTTCTGTTAAAATGCAGAAGCCACTGAACAGAATTACTCTTGAAGAAGAATAGGGTGCCATGAAAACACAACAATGTCTGTAGCAGAAAATCAAGTTGCTGAAGGAAAATACTGAAACACAAATGGATAGAAAGTGACCTGGCATCCATGAGCTGTTTGGTCAAAGGAAGAGGATGCACTGGTCATATCTACATCTGGCTCAATCTGTTGGCCACTGACATCCTGTGAAGCCATTAATTTCGTATGTTGATCCCCAGTTTAATACAGTTATAATGACAACATATCTACTGGGACCTCCTTTATTGCATCAAGCCACTCACCGAAAAAATAACAACAAAGCATGTTTCCAAAAAAGTCTTTTAGAATTTACTGTGTCTTGCTCTTGGAAGCTTTTGAACAACAGTCTTTTAGAAGAACCAAGCCATTGTCCTTTGTCCTCCACAATTCATCTGAGAGATGTTTCCAAGTGCATAAGAGAAATGTCACATACTCACCCAGCAAACTGGCTACTATGGAGACCAAGCCAGTTCCAGCTCCAATTTCAATCACATTTTTGTCAACCAAATTGTATTGTTTAGAATTCGTTTCCAAAAAATAACACAGAACAAGAGCCTGTAGGGGAGAAAATCCATTAATATACTGAAAAAATTAATGAAATAAATCCCTTTATTAAATATGAATTGTCTTTTAAAAGCATGCAAAAAAAAAAAAAGTCTGCTCAAATGAGCAATATTCATTCAAATACTATCCCTAAAGGATTACCGCCCACTATGATCTTTGGGTTCTATAGGTCACAAAATAAATGCTACAAATGCCTCCCTATAGGTTTGTAAATTATTACAGCCAGAAGAAACAGCTGCAATTAGATAATCTGTCACAATTAATAACATGAGCTGTAAAATTCCATTTCTGCTTATAGCTGGACTTCTGGTTGAGATAAAATGTGTCCTTCACAAAGACATCTTGATATAAGGACTGCTTGTGAGAGAAAATCCACAACAACCCATGTTAAGTTCTTCCAATAGTCAATTATTTCTAACAATAATTAATTATTGTTAAGGTTCAAAAGGGACAAATAGATTTACCCCCTTTTCTTCCAGTTCAGTTTGTTTGCAGTTTCTATGTGCTTAGCTTGTTAAGCTTAGCAAACTATCAGAGTAAATATAGCCACAAAGAGCATCTACAACAATCTTATAAATTAAGAATATTCTTCAGCTTTCCTGCTCTGTCTCACACTGACCAGTGAGTTTCAGCTCACTGTTGAAACAGAAATTGCTGGTTTTATTTCTTTGGTAAAGAAAATTTCCTGATTTTCTGCCATATTTTTCCCAGACTTTGATAGTTCTATGGTCTCCATTGAGAAATAGGACAGCTGCCACATCCTCTCACAATACAGATGACCATTTGGAAAGGCAATTATTAGTGTCTTGCTCTGGCACAGCAAAATTAGTTTTGCTTTTAACTAATTAAGAACGAGAAGGAAAGGAACAGGACGACTGCTAATCCAATGTTAACATGCAAGAAATTCAAACAGAGGTTTTGTTTTCTACCTCTTAATTCTGAGCACAGAAGAGAACGTAATGTGAACTTACACATATCACTTAATCAATAGCACTTTGATATAGAAGTTAGTCTGTGAGAACCAGGAATCAATAAAGTCAGGTTCCTAAAGATTCAGTCTGATATTTGAGACATTATATTAGGATTTCCTCCTAGTTACATTAATTCCTATAATTCCTTCCCCCAGAGTTTTGCCATATTCAGTTGTAGAAACTGGCTGGCATAATCAAAGTTTCTGAGGGTTAAATCCGGTAAACTTTGAAATCTGCATTCCTTTCCATGAAGCATGCAGAAACTTTGCTTTCCTTAAAGTTTCTGCACTCTTGACAAATTTGGCTGACATTTTTCAGAAGATTTCGAGTACAGCTAGATGCAAGGGGAAGGGAGAATGTTAGGAAACAGGGATTGAAGAGCTGTCTTCCTTACACAACAAAACTGGCTAAGCCCTTCCAGATGAAAAAAAAATATGGTTTTCAGTGAAGCTCATGATTTTGTGAGAACAATTGGTAGTCAGCCAAACTTTCCATGAAGACATGCACTGAGATCACTAAAACATATAGTACAGATGACTGGTCCAGGTCTCCTAAAACAAGAAATATCACTTGGACTTCAAAACAGAAGAGTAAGACAACTATCCTCAGCTGAACTATGGTCATACTTCTTAAAAACAGTATGATCCTAGGAGGCTGATGCAGTTGGGAAAGAAATGGAGTGTTCTGGGTCTCTTCTATACGGACAAAAATTTCTGTGTGCATTGTGGCACCTCCCTGGTGGTTTCTTTCAGTCTTAATTAATTCAAAACAGTCAGTTTGCTGCATTGTACAAATTCAAAGCTTGAAGAAGGCTCCTTGTATGGTGAATGTGTTGATAGTTCTTATCTCAAGAGCCAAGGACAGTGGTTTTCTCCAACTAGTTTTCTAGCTGTTCAAGAAACTGAAAGCTCCAGCAGAACATTTTCTCATGTCTATGTATTAACAAGGTAAATTTGTTTCTTACATGAGTAGGTTGAGTAGCTTCTATGAGTGCTAACACCTTGTGAGCTCGTATCACAGTTGTTTCCGCAACATGGATCTGCCTCCTACACAGCCATCTGTATTTATAAAATGTACAGAAATGCAATCATCATGAAACTGCCATATTTCTTTCAAAATATGCCTGTAATTGGCTATAGGATTAAAAGTTACTGGTAAGCGAGGAGGGCAAACAAGATCATACACCTTATGTGACTGGGACACAAACAAGAAATATCATATAAGCTTTGAGAAACAAGAATCCACACAAAACTGGGTTAAATTCAGGTTTGGGATTTGCAGAACAGAGACAGAGAAGCACAGAATTATTTCCTTGGGTTTACAGCATTTAACAAAACACATTTATCATACAAAACAATTTTAAAAGTGTTAGAAGGCTCCAAAAATAAAAAATAATCATACTACAAAAATATTGTACCGATGGCCAGACGACAGCCCCATAAGAATCTGTGGCTTCTGTAATTTTTATCTCATGGCCTGCAAAATGAAAGCCTTCCCAGGCCTTATGAGTTATAAAGGCAGGAAAAAAACGCCTCCCCATGATTTCTGCAACTATCTGTTCATCTTCTTTTTCCCCTGAAAACAAAATTTAAAAGGTCAAACAGGCTGAATGGACTGATAATGCAACTACCAATTCATATTGAAAAGCTGATTTGGAAGCAAGCACATAAATTACATCTGTGAGCAAAAATACATTTCACCATTAATGGTTAGCATGGTACACAGCAATTCTCCTGAATTCTAATTGAAGTTTTCAGCATGTGACTAAATAATTTCTTTTCCTGTTTTGCTGAAGCAGTCAAGTTCATAAAAAGTAAAGAAGGGCAATGTTAGCATATATTGCTCTGCATTTCAGCAATCCAAAGGAAATTTTTAAACTTCTTTTTCCCTTCAAAAACAGCCGCCCTAGTACAGACATTCATGGTCTTATGCACCCAGATTTTTCATTATTCTCCATATCCTTTTACTGTTCACTTTCCCCATATTATGGTTCTTTTTGACAGTAAACAAAAGGAGCCAGAGTATCATTTATAAGTCTGTCACAAAACTTGTGAAACAGATCCTAGCAACACAAATTATGACAGACAGGAGTGAAAGCCCTCGTGTTGTCAGGAAAGCTTATCCACCCACCCCAACAGAGCCCTGTCAGAGGGATTCTTTCCAGTTGGCTTGATATCCTGAATGCCATCCCTGTTGCTAAGCGAAGAATATTTATGATAGCTAACATAATCCTGGATAACTCTTCTAACAGGAGAGGATTCATTCCTTTTTAGCTGCATACCACGCTAGTCTCAGTTTTGCCATCACACAAAACCGCATCACAATGTCAGAAAAAAAAATGTAAGTGAAGTTGTCTAGAGCATTTTCTTAGCAAAGTTTAGATTCATTCCAAGTTTTCACAGGAATTTTGCTTTCATTGCCAACTATGATCTGTTGGCAAACGAGCGAAAGCAAAAGATGTTTACAAGCTACACCTTCTAGAAAGCATGCTAGAGATTTAGATAACTGGGTAATCACTTTGTCCAAAGCAGAGTTGCTGTATCAAGCCTGCAGCTCCCATCAAATTCACAGATACTAATATTGAGATCTGCATGGAAATTGCAGGCCCAATGGCTGTTAAAAATGAAACCATTTATGTTTTTTTCAACATAAAACACTTTGGTCTACTGAAGATTCTTCACATTTTCTTCCCCCTTGAGTCATTGCAGTCACAGGACATAACAACCCCAGTGCTGTCATTTATTTTGCCATATGCCTCAGTATTTTTATTCTATGGACAAAGGCTCTCTCCCTTCCTTGTGATACAAGGCCCAAGGAACAAAAGCAGGGGTGAGCAAAGAAAAAGATGATACCAAACAAAAAGACATCAGGAAGCTGCTCAGGCTCATTAGCCAATGCTTTAAGCTTGTAACTCAGCTTTAAGCATCAGAGGAAAATAGAGAACAGCAGCAAACAAGGACGAAAAACCAAAAATGTTTGATCTTGGTATGTTGACACTAAGACACAAAAACCCAACAAAAACTGACTAACCAACAACAGCACATGTAGAATTTATTGTGGGGGTGGAGGGGAGAAGCCTAATCACGGGATACAGAAAAATTAAAAATAATGCCATGCATATACTACTGGATAAAAACACAGTTTTTATAAATTTTTTAAAGGTAACTAAAATAAAATAAAAATGCTTAAATTGAAACAATGTTATTTTAAGATGTTAGGAAACAAGCAGTATGTGTCAGCCTCTTCAAGCCTCTAATGTTAAGTTGGGAGAAAATACATGCATCACTGTGCCTGTAATCAGGGAGCTCTTGACAAACATGAGTTAAGTGCCAGGGAAATACTGCTTCAGGGCAAAATTAATCTTCTTTTTATGAAAGAAATAATAAAAAGCTGTCTAATTACACATATCATAAATGTATTTAATAGATCATCCTGTTTCCAAGCATACCAGATATAGCCTGCTTTTAATCTCCAATTGCTTAGAGCAGTCTGATCTTGTTCTGTGATCATTACTAGCTGTGGAAGTAAAAGCTATTCTTTCTATTACCTTTCAATTACAACCATTTTTCTTGATTCTTCCTCCCTCGACATCTGTTTTGGATCCAATTTTGTTGAGAAGCTGGTAACTTATTAAGTCTTATAAAGCTCCTGCCAGAAGATCTGTAAAACTTCAGCAGTATTACAGCTGCCCCTCTAGCACTCAATAAACATTTCCCACCTATTCCCTACAGGATCAGCAAACTTTCTACTTCAGGCTTGCACAGCACCTACACTAACGGAGTTTGTAGGTCACTGCTCGCTTCCTGAGCTAAATTGCCTGCACCCCTGAAAGAAGAATCCCAAATCTGTTGATCAATAACACCATTTGAATTTTTGCTCATCTTATCCTTTTGGTAATCTTCCAGGTGGCTTATCTGGAGAAGTTTACACGTTTTTTTCCTCTAAGAAGACACTACTATTGTGAAGAAACAAAAAGAATATTTGTTTCATCACACTTATCATATTAGACAAGGCCTGAAGGAGAAATTTTATCAGAACCAGGATGTTAATGATCCTGACAAAGAATGTTGACAAAACAAGGAGTGCAGACTTTTAGTCAGATTCACTTATTTCATACAAGTTTCCCTTTCCGCAGCAAAAAACACTCCTCTGTTTGCTGCTTTTTTATCTTTCAGAACAACTTCTTGTGGGACTGCATAAAAGGAAAGAAGTTAATTTTTCTGTAACTGCTCTCAAAGCAGTGAGAAAAGAAAAATAAAGAACTAGTGGGAAATCTTTCAAGTGACATAAAAACTGTTGCAAGAGTAAGTAAAATCCAAGTAAGATGAACTTTTTTAATGTCTGAAAACATTAAGAAAATTCTGATGGTACTTTGATCAAACTAGTTTCTTGATAATAGATGTAAAAAACTGAAAAGGGGTTATTCTCCTGGAAGCGTTTACCTCTGTGTTAGTCCATATTCTCTCATTCAGGAAAAAGTTCTGAAATTATTATTCAATGAACAGATTCTAATGATATTTTAAGGCAAAAAGAGATGACTCATCAGTAGAATAGGGTCGGATAAGTGAAAAGGAGGCTTGACTGACCTAGCTCTCAATCCTTGTAAGAATGGAAGGGCATAATGGAAGGGCATTCCCAGCAATGCTGCTGGAGCACATGTACTATCTAACTATCAGAACTTAAAAGTCTGCCAGGACTGGCTCTTCCCTACTTCACAGAGCCAGAAGAAGACAAACACACAGGTTGTGTTTGACCAGGTAGGTTTGCCCTCACTCCTGTGAGGTCTAGAAGCGTGGAAGTGGNATCACGCAGAGGTGGGGCTGCCCACAGCGAGGGACCGACGAGGTGCCGATGAAATAAGGCGAAAGAGGCAAAGGGTTGCGGGAGGGGGTTCCCCCGAACTCTCCTTTATTGGGGGAAGGGCGAGGAGATCCGGGAGGGAGAACACCGGGGAGAACAACCGGGGAAAGGTCCCCGTGCAGCTGGTTTTAAGGGGGGATAACAGCCAATGGGGTAAAGGGCAAGGGGAAGGTACAGTGGTCAGGGGTCCAATAAAAACATTTGAGGGGGGGGACAACAGCTCAGAACCAATGAAACGTCGAACATAACAGAACCCTCTGGAAGAAGGGGTCAGCCCAAGGCTCTGGACACGCCCCTCCTCTGGAACAAGGGGTGGATCTTAGACCCTGGTTCCATCCCTTGAGTCCTCCTCTATTGAGGAGCCTCCTACAGAGGAGGTGGAGCTGGAGCGTGAGGCAGCAGCAACGAGGGTTGGACCTCCCACAATTCTCCTGGAAGTGTTTACCTCTGTGTTAGTCCATATTCTCTCATTCAGGAAAAAGTTCTGAAATTATTATTCAATGAACAGATTCTAATGATATTTTAAGGCAAAAAGAGATGACTCATCAGTAGAATAGGGTCGGATAAGTGAAAAGGAGGCTTGACTGACCTAGCTCTCAATCCTTGTAAGAATGGAAGGGCATAATGGAAGGGCATTCCCAGCAATGCTGCTGGAGCACAGGTACTATCTAACTATCAGAACTTAAAAGTCTGCCAGGACTGGCTCTTCCCTACTTCACAGAGCCAGAAGAAGACAAACACACAGGTTGTGTTTGACAAGGTAGGTTTGCCCTCACTCCTCTTCTGTGAGGTCGAGAAGCGTGGAAGTGGTATACACACAAAATTATTTCAATTTGCATGAGCAAACACAGAAACCACTGGAGTTTCTAGTGCCAGCACCTTATTTACGGTAAGATAAGGCAGTTTGATCCTGTCCAGGTAACATACAGAAATTGAGATAATTTCTCCTAGTCAAACAGACAGAACTCCTTTGGTCTTGAACTTGTGTGCACAAAGAAGTTCCCATCTACACACACTTCAAATTCTTCAAGAATATCTTTCAGTTTCTCAAGACTTTTTGCCTAATAGGTTAATTACTTATAGTGTTCGTTGAAATATTTTAGATACAGTATTGTTTATTATAGAAGTCTAACACCTTTGGAGCATGTTCCATGAGCTCCCTTGATTTTACATTAATATCAGGGCTGAGGGAAAAAACTTATGTACTGCTGACACACCTTGCACTATATCAACCACATCAAATGAGTGTAAACATCATTCTCAAAGGCAAAGCGAATTAAATGTGAAAAGTCTTCCAAAGGGACATACTAATCATGTGGAAGACTGGAGTAGTGAAGTCAGTGGCAGGTTAGTTAGAGAAATATGTCAAGCTGCAAAATCTTGTGTAGGGAACCTGAGGATTTTGCTGACACATTCACAAGTCATGTTAAACAAACATTAAAATGTTATATGCTAGAACAAAACCTAAAGAAAGAAAATTATGTGAGTTCTGCTAAGAGAAAGCTTGAGAAGTCCTTCAATTAGGGAACGGAAGGTAGAAGGAAAAGAACAGGAAATAGACCAGGTCAGTATGGAACAAGTTGCAAACTGCAATCTTTTTCTATAACAATGAAGAAGACAATCTTTATCTGCATACTTTTTGCTTAGAAGGGGTAAAAATATTACCCATTTACAACAAGTAACGTGATCAGCTATTTACACCACTTGTCACATAAAATCATGCCTGGAAGTGTACAGCTCCATCAGAAATGGTAAACTAAAAATTCAGTTGCATATCTTCCATCAATTAAAAGCATATGTTAAATCTCTCACTGCATAACTAGTGATACTGCCTACAATATTGTATTCTCCACTGAATGAAAAGGGAGCAGAGACAGGCACTATAAAACAGCATTTAAAATGCAGAAAAAGCAGCATAGACAATGGGGCTAAATCAAAACTATATTTAAAAAAACAAAGTTACCACTATCTAGATACCTGAATTAAAATGCAGCTAAAAAAGTAAAAGGATCCTTCCACATGAAAGCTGTGAAGAATACTCTAGCAGTCAATATCTCCACTTTCAGACTCATTCACAACACAAAGAGTAACAAAACATACTCCAAGTTCTTTGCTAGTGGATTAGAACAACATTCATTCAGAAACAAAAATTTCACCCGTTGGTTCATGGGAACAGCCTACAGGGGAAAAAAAAAACCATATTAGCCTCTTTTGAGTGTTCGCCTATGTCTACTTAATCTCCTGAGGTCAAATGGTGTCACAGCCCAATGTCATAAGGAAATAAGATCCAGTCATCTTCTGCTTCTCTTCTGCTTTGATGGATTTTCTCCAACTGGCAAAAGGAATGAAATCCAAGACTTCAGCATGAACTTGACCTGACAAAGCTCAGCCCTAAAGCAACATATTCTTTCTTCAGAAGCAGTACACTCTCACATGTAGACTTTAGATTTAAAATTTACCATTTAGATTTGTCCTTACAAATATTTTAATACCACGTATCAACAGCTGTGAAGATGGTTCCTCTATGACTTCTCAGCAAATGCCTCCTCACAGGAGGACAACCTATGCTGATATTACTGATGGAGTAATGCAAGACAGTTTTCAAGAGATTCCAAGAATTCATAATAGCCAGGAATCACCCCCACTCTGGACACATGGGACTAGAGTCATCCAAACTAAATGTTTAAAGGCATATTTTGTATATATCATGTGGATATAATATATATAATACACATTGCTTATAAGTATCTATAATAGCTATCTATATATGCCAAAGTCAAGCGGATACCTGCAAAAAGATCAGTAAGGGAACAGACCTGCAACCAGTTCTGTAACTGTAAGGGATGACTGGAGAAGAGTTACATTACTCCACTGACAGAAATCATCCAAAGGTATCCTAATAAATCCATAGGTGTGTTTCCAATGGCTCAGACCAAGTTTACCCTAAAACTACATAAAGGTCCCAATACTACGGGACTCTGGACTCTCAGAATTTTTGCTGAGCTACTGACATGTCAGGACAAGAGCCCTAGCCTTGCAGCGTTACAGATGGCTCCATGGAAACATACACAATCCTGAATCACAAAGTAGTCCCTAAATTTCAAGCACTACCACTTTAGTATCTTTATTTCATTCCACTTATTTCTATGTCATTCCATTTCAGCCTTAGGTCCCTTAAAGGAAGGGAACAGAAGGTAAGGCTAATCATGCCCTTGACTTCACAGAAGTCAGATGTAACCTACTCCTAAGAATATAAAGCAAAGTACCATTCCAGTACTTGTCTAAACTGCACAATTTTTTTTCCCTTACTTCATCCCTACCTAAACAAAAGGGATATCATTAAGTGTAGGCATTCAAATACATTCATTACAAGCTCAACGTGCTGAAGTGATGGCAATGAAGGGGTGTATTATATTGATTAACCTGAGACACCATGTCAAAGTAATAAAAGGCTTGAAACTTTATACTTCGAAATGCAGAAATACAAAACTACCACCCACAGGCAGCCTCTTCTCAGCCAAGAGACAAGATGCACTTAGCCCAGAGCATGAGGACACAAGAACAGGAAAAGGGTTTGCTCACAGTATCCAGTCTATGTATTTACCCAGTCTTGAGAGCCATATTTTCAATTTCAAATTTACACCACTGACATCCCAGCCCTATCCAAGTCGCAGGTCATCTATAAACCATTAAATGGCTGAAAATAGAAGTACTGTAGTCATTTTATCTCATGAACACATAATTAATTCAAGTTTGCCAAGTACTTCCCTCGTAACTTCATCATGTTTGTCTGTCATTGAGAACATCTTCAGGTCTAGGCTCAGCAGCTATTTAATCTCTAAAAATAACTAAATTATTTCCCTTTGACTACAAACCAGACTATGTTCTTAAATTAGATGATCTAATATTCTTTATAAAAGACAGCTAACTTCCTGACAGATAGGAAGAGACTCAAGAAAATGCTGTTGTTTTTCACTTACCAATAATTCTGGATTTCTAAAATATTTCTTTTTGTAAAGGACCTGAAAGTAACCTAACACTAACCCATGCAACCACATAACTTTCCTCATGTCGTAGTTGAGAAATATTTTTTATTGTCAAAATGCAGCTACTGCAAAGGCTAAAGAAGTGAAAATAGGAAAGATGGAAACATGGCTGAGAGGGAAGAATAAGTTACAGACTTCCCTACAAAGCTAATCTATGCTTTGATTATTTGAATGTTGCCTGCAACTTCTGTTCTATCCATACACAAGAAGTTTCCACTCGAGTTTAGCAATGACTTAAGCAAAAGTGTGTCTACTTTTTGAGGGGAGAGAAAGAGTACAGAGAAATGTTAAATCAAGAAGGCGAGCCATCAGGAAACCAGGATTGCAAGAATCATGCTAGAAGGATAACAAGCAAGGAAAAGTCCAACTACAAATTGGGCACTCAGCTGTGAAGAGGCAGACTTGGGGTCCATGCTCAGGTCCCTGAATATTTTTCACATTTTACAGCAAAGTCTTTGAAGTCAGTGAAAAAGTGCCAATGTAGAAGGGAACAAGAGAGATAAGAAGTATCTTTAGAAATAACTCAGGAAATATGAGTGAGATGCTACGTCACTCCCTCTTCCCAGCTGAATTATCTTAAATTGTAAGTTACAGGGTTAGGATGTTTTTCACTTGGCTCCCTTCCAAATATGTCTTGGTTAAGGCACATTTCTGGAGTCCACCAAGATACTTGAAAGGATGGCAGGAATTGCCATCAATTAGGACATCTGTCAGGCAGGGCAAGTAGAAGGAGTGTGTCCCTTCTAAAATGTCAGGAGTTACAAGAAGGTTACTAGGTCAGCATTTTCTCAGATATATATGGATTAAAAACTGAGCCGTGGCCAAGTGAAGTGAGATGATAGACTGTCAAGGACAAGTACACCTTGCAAACTTGTTGTTCTCCATTTGTCTCAGAGATAAAATTATTCTGGGGTGAATTTACATAATGAAACTGGGGTAAAGTAATTCAATATCCCAAGAAATTAAGACAGGAGTGGTAGCATCTGGTCTCAGAAACATTTAGCCAAGGACAGTTAAAGCTAATACGAGAAATTATGTGAGGAAAGAAAAGAGACATCTAACAATGCAGGTGTGGAGACCTGATTGTTTAAAGGCACAAAAGGAATGATCAGCCCAGGTGAGGACTGACCTGTAAGCTGAGAACCAGAAGTAATGGGAATCACGAATAAAAATAAGGAGTTTTATACTGGAGAAAATACGACAAGTTAATTAATAAGCAAAGGGGAAGGCACCGAATATAAAAACCTCAGACTGCGAGGGAGGTGCAACACTGGAACAGGTCGCCCAGAGAAGTTGTGGATGCTCCATCCTTGGCAGTATTCAAGGCCGCGCTGGATGGGGCTTTGAGCAACCTGGTTTAGTGGAATGTGTCCTTCCCCATGGCAGGGGAGTTAGAACTAGATGGTCTTTAAAGTCCCTTCCAACCCAAACCATTTTGTGATTCTATGATCCTATGACTGGAACCTGCAAAGAAACTGAACTGGAATAAGAACCCTGAGAAATAGATATTGAGACTGGGCAGGTGAAATAATGAAATAGAAATGGGGAAAGTGGTAGATAAAAAGGATGAGAACAAGGAAGGCACAGGCTCAGAGTGATCGAGCAGGCAAATCTCCATGTATGAGATTCAGCACCCTTCCATCTCCAGAACCTGGCATGGAATTTAAGATGGCAAAGTCTGGTGTCAGATAAAACTGTAAAGATGCCCAATTTTCCATTCATATCTCCTCATCCTCTTAGATTAATGTTCATAGACATGGAAGAGAACTACCTGGCTCTACATAGAGCACAACTCATCTGAGATTTTAAACAAAAATTATATGGAAAATAAAATAATGTTTAAAATCCCCTCCTTATGCACTCAGTTGTAGAACATAAATAGACCCATCCCAAAATGTGCATTTATCTTAATACCTTGCCTACTCCTGGTGACTGCTAAAAAGGGAACTACTTATGAAGCTTTAGGATCCTCAAAGATGTGCAGCCATGAAAGTACGTAAGAGAAAACTCTGCCAATAGTCCCTGAAGGTATTTGAAGGTGGGGTCTGAGGCTGTCTAGACAGAAACCAAGCTTGTAATAACCAATTCTCCTAACTGGCAGCCTGTAAACAAACCTCTCTGAATGCTGGATCATAGTCACAACTTCATTCCCTGGAACCAGACACAGGCAAGTAACTGGAGGACAGATGCCAGGCACCAGCAGGAAACTGCCAGGACGAGAGTATGCAGGTATAGCCTACTTAAGATACCACATGCATTGTTAGAATACTACAACAGTGCTATCAGTTGCACTTTCTGTACAAATGCCATAAACATAGTTCTTCAGAAAAAAAATGAATAAGATAGCTCGTTGTCAGCAAGACACTTTGTTCCTTATGCTTAGCAGTATTCTTAAGTGCAACACGGAAACATAGTGAAATAAGAAACACTTTACCTTCTTGTCTTTCCAACTCTCTGATCCATTGATTTTGTAGATGATTATGCTGTGACGATGTCAAATCCATACTATGCACAAACCCTGGGACAGAGAAACATAAGCCTGGCTGAATAAAATTACCGTATTTCTTCTTTCACACATAAGCTTCATTTAAAAATATATATATTTTTACATGTATTATGCTACTATTTACTTCTATCGATAATAAAGGCATGAAGCCTCATAAGTATCAATATTCAAGGCATAAAAGTACCAGAAGCAGTGAACTAGTTCAACTGTTATACTCTCACAGAGGAAAAAGAACAGATTAAAAAAAAAAAAAAATTGATAAATGTTTAGAATTATTTTATGAAATTTTAAAATTGGAATAAATTAAAATCAAGTTGGGTAGGCTTATAAAGGATTGAAAGGAAAGGTAGAAACAAAGTCCTGAAAGAGAAGAAAAATTGCACCAATAAGATCTAATCTTGTTTGAATTAATTGGCTTGGAAGGAAAGGAAACAACCTATTAATAAAACTTGCACATGACAATAAGGGAGTAGGATCTACAAATAACATGCTGAACAGAAAGTATATGTGCCTATATGAACAAAGAACACGCTGGCAAAAAAAAGTAGTAGGAAAAGTGGGACAGACAACAATACAATTTTCTGCTGTCTGCAGACAGACAACCAATAGTCTCCAATTCTTCATGTTTTACCACCAGAAAGAATACTGACTTCACAGCAAAACAGAAAACAAACAAACAAAAAACAAACAAACCCAAACAACAGCAAAAAAACCCAATTTGACAATTGATAATTTTTCATGCTTTTATGATTTTTAAATGTCTACTCTTATGTGGAAATTTGACTGATTTTTGCTAGGATGGTTACAGGCAGCATACCGTTAATAATCTACAGATGTCTAAACACCCAATAGGGATGCAATTAAATAAGGCAATGACTAAAAGGGTACTGTCTCTCTACAGTGGAACCAAAAAAAAGAAAGAAAAAAAGAAAGTGCAATCAAAGTTAAAATGTAATCTGAATATCAAATCTTCCTTACAGTGCACAGTTAGGCAGGTTTTTCTCTCAAAACATCAGTATAAAGAGGACAGAATGAAACAGCCCTCTCCTGTTTGAGAGGATGCACCATACTCTCTTGACTTCACACTACGAAAGACACAGGGCTTTGATGTTTAACTTTACTACTATAATACCAGCAGCCATTATCCTGTTTGAAGGTGAAAATAACTTAGGGGGTTTCTACATGTTGCCACAGCACACAGAAGAAAAATATTGCCATTATATTTATGTCTATACCTGAACTTAGCAATAGCAATATCATTAGATAGGCAACAGAAAATAGATTCAGTGGGATTCAAAGTCTTTGTATGCATCTTCAAAATAACAAGTAGCATAAGAACTGCTGGAATATTAAGCAGAAAATGCTACACACATTCATCAGCTTGTCAAAATCAGAAGTATAAAAAAAAAGAAAAAAAAGAAAAAAAAGATGATTTTTTTAGCTATTAGAAGACAAAATAAAAGGCAAAACCACCCTACAGGACAAAGCCTTTGTATTTTGTGGTCCTCTACATTTTTTATGTCATTCTAAAATATCCTGAGGTACGCTGAAGTACACAGCAACCTGTCTAACATCGGCATTCAGGGGCGCTACAAGCACCTCAACAGTGCAGAACAGCTCAGTTACACTGTTTCAAGTAAATAATACAAACTAATTTAGTAAAAGACACAGACAAGTGCAACACCACTGGCATCCACCACATTTCGGCCAAAGTTACCTGAATCTCTTGCAGC
Source organism: Dasyornis broadbenti (assembly GCA_013397935.1). NCBI lineage: Eukaryota > Metazoa > Chordata > Aves > Passeriformes > Dasyornithidae > Dasyornis > Dasyornis broadbenti. The sequence goes on along the minus strand of VZRN01003893.1, from coordinate 894,489 downwards.
TTTCCAAAGATGGGGCTCCAACAGCAAAGTCCTTACGTGCCCGGTGGCTTCCCCCCAAGAGAGCCGCAGGCAAAGGCAAATGCGCGTTCCAAAGCCTGTGTCACACATTGCCAACACCCCCACGCCGGGAGCAATAATAAATCCCGACAGCTGCAGCACGAGCACAAAGACGGCACCACGCACCGGCCCTTATGTAAGGGAGCAATTTTGTAACAGCAGGAGGCACCCACTCAAGGGAGCTGCAGCCAACAAAGTAGCCAACTTGGGAGTACTGTTTACAAAATAAATAGTGGCAGGATTTTAGCAACCCCTCACTGTTACCAAAAACTAACTCAAGTGCACGAAGTCATTCTTTAGAGCCAAAACGGTCTTCCAACCATAGAGAAAAATTACCTGCATTCACAGCAGGGGTATAGAAATGCATGCTCACATTGGAACACAGAACTGTAACAAAGTAAACAACCCCCAAAATCCTAGCCTGCTTTACCCCACGACACAGCTGTCAACCTATATAAACATAAATGTATCACTCCTCCATATGCAAAATGTCCATTCACTCAACAAATCTCAAATGCTTTTGTGGGAACAAATACAGGTATCTAAGACTTCTCTTTTTTAGACTGTAACCAGTTCAGGACAGGAGCCATCTCTCACTCTACACATGCTTTTAGAAAAACTAGACTTCAACCTCAACTGGAGTTTCTAGGTGTTACCAAGAAATAATAAATCATTGTACAAGAACACTAAACAAGCCCTATAGAGAAGTGAGGGTCTCTGTACTTTACCATACTTGGCAGAAGAAATAAAAGGGAGATCTTCTACATTTATAAACAACTTACCAGGGCCTGATACACACTTTTAAAGTAAAATTCAGTAATGCTAATGAGTGATTTGCAAAATAGTGCTGTAAAGTGGCTGGACAGACTGAGAATTTGCTTAAAATGTTATAATCTTTTAGAGAAGTAGTATCAAAAGAGATGATTTTCGCCCAGTATAAACTGTACATGAAGTATTAGACTCCATGCAATTGTAAGTGCCAAATCCCACCCAGTTCACCTCAGCCCCTCAACCATTTAGGGGAAGATATCTCATACAAAACTTGAATGTATGGATTTGGAATTTCAAATAATGAAACAATGAGAAATGCAGTAGAAATATCAAATGAGAAGACCAAAAAAAAAAGGCAAGGACTAAAATGTAACATAAGAACACAAGCAAGATAGATAGAATTCTGTGCTTTCCCTCCTTAATCCACAGAAGCTAGAAATAAATTCTACATTCAGAGAAATGAGGTGTGTGAGAAGTCAGAGCTGCACATTGTCCCTTGCAAATTAATCTAATGTGAGCGCTGCAACTGGCAGATACCCCTGAACATCACTTTTGCAAACAAATACTGCCTTTGGATACAAGTCACGTAACTCCAAATCTAGAAACATGTCTTTTACATTCAGAACATAGACAATTACTGCACATCAGATTATAGAAGGACTTCCTGTACTGTGTGTTTTCCCGTGAGATTTTTTTAAGGGTTTGCATCATCTCTCTTCAATAAACAACATTACTTTGGGCACAAAACTTTCAAGACAGGCTTAGTGAAGGGAAGAAGAAAAGCAAAGAAATTGGACTTATTTTACTTCTTGCAACACTTACACATAAACCAAGTAATTTTCAGAATTTCATTTAAATTTGAAGGAAGAAACAGATTACAGGTGATTTTTACAGCTCTATCAACTCAATTAGAATGTAAATAAATGGACAACACATTTTGGCTCAATTTTAAAATCTGAAGCCTGGAAACCTCTAGCAAGTGCAAGCTAGGCCTTTCTGAGTAAATGTGCTAAAATTAGCATTTTCATTGTTTAGAATCCATTCTATTTAAATTCTGGACAGAAAATGTGTGAAAAAATGCATTACAAATAGGGATAATTTATTACATCTTATAAAAAATTCATTAGAATATTTACAAAGCTCAAGTCAGAAAAACCACACACAGTCTCTCTTTTTTAATATTTTTTTAAGACATTTTCTTTTTTATTACTCTCTTGCTCCGTGTTTTCTTTTTTCTGCCTTCAAACACAGGTTTGGCAGTCACCATGATTACGTTTCTCAGGTCTTCATCCTCACCACTTGAGCTACTGCACTCTTTTTTCCCTTTATGGTCTGCTGTCTCTGTTGCAGTCATGTTTTTCCTCCTTTTGCTCTTGCCTAAATCTCTACTTTTGGATTCCTCCACTGAGGAGTCACTAGAAGTTTCTGAAAGATGCAAATTTCCAACAAAACCACCTCCATATAAAAATTCTTTTCTGGAATCTGACTGCTTTCTTCTCTTTCCACTCTGTACTTTTGTTGCCGCAGCTTGATTTGCACCGCCTGAGGTACCTTCCCCTTTCTTCTGCCCAGGCTGTTTACGTTCTATCTCTGTAACAGCAGCGGCCTCCTGAATTTCATCTTCTTCTTCTTTTTCCTTTCTCTTCAGGCAAGTCACAGCTCTGCGCAGTCTCTGACTTTTAATAGCTTGTTTTTCATGCTGTTCTAGTCTGAAGAATGAATCAATTCGAAGCTGAGTCTATCAAAAATAAAACAGAAACATATTTGAATGGTTTTGTGATGGGAATTCAGTTGTTAGCTGTACTATAAAGCATCCAAAATTAAAGAAGGACAAAGGACTAATGAAATTAATACATATGCACATATATGTGAACAAGATGCATCATTATAGTAATACCCATACTTTATAATAAATTAGGCAACAAGAACCTTTACAGAAACTAAATAATTAGCAAACTCCAGTGAGATTTCACAAATATTGTGGTGCTGGTGATTAGACATATGTTGCTATTGTCAACCCTAATATAGAGGATTCTCTGTAGTGCTCTTAAGTATGTCCTTACAAACACATCTTTAGCTTCCAGCTGTTAAAGCAGAATGTTTACTAAGTAAATGCTGTAAGTGCACTTCGCATTTGTGCCTGCAAGTGCAAGAACACGCAGGCTTTGACTCAATTTCATTGCACCACATGCTGTTACAGTATAAAGACTGAAGAGTAGAAGTAGCAGTCTTCACACAGCGTGGATTTGTGCTATTCAAACATAGCTTTTTGTCAGGATTGACAAAGTCAATCCTTTACTTTTTCCCTAAAATTGTCTAAGAGAGATATACACTTCCAAAGGATATTCCAGTCAACCTGAAAGCATATGTAATTAACTATGGGGTTTGGTAGCTTTTTCTCCTTTAAGCGATACAGAGAACCTAGAACACTGGTTTAGACAATATATCTATCTTGTGTATGGCAAAAGGAGAAAAGAATATGATACTGGGGATCAGTTTTACAACTCACTTTGACAGCTATCACAGCAGGCATCACTATTCGCTTTCAAGTGTTAAAGTCAACAGAACATTTATTTGGAAGTTAGAGAAATACTATTAATGGGCACTTGCTCAACAGTGCAGTCTGCACTCCTCCTCAAAGGATGTGTACAGCATCAAACAGCCAATATAACTTCACCAAAACCTTAGTGGCACTTTTTTAGAGACAGCACACTGTCTTCCAGAAGTACTAAAGTAGTTTGAGGTACCTTTAGCTTCCACTACGTCTAGAACAAGCAGCAGCTTGGACTTGAGATAGGTGCTCGATAGGTAAGAAAACTTGAAATCAACAATTGAAATTATGCAGAGTCCCCTCACAGTACACTCAAATCATACAGAAATGAAGTCTAGAGAAGTAAGTTCAATGACTTTAAAAAAAAAAAAATTAAAAACCATATGACCAAAGCCCAGCTTCTGAGAAAGATATTTTACTTCAAAGCCTCGCTGTTCTAGTTAAAATGCTTCTCTCACAATTTTCCAGTTACTCTTAAACTACAGGTAGTTTTTTACTTCACCTGCTGCAAGTTCAGCTGTTTCATCACAGGCAAAAGGATTCCATCTATCTTTGTCCTAGTCCACCCAAAGTGATCCTTGCAGAATGTGCAGAAAGTTAAGGAAATTTACAAAATGGCTATGACTGGTATTTTGTAAGCACATAAAATGAGAATTCCTGAAGTCAACAATGTCTGGAGGATAGATACTCCACTTCAAAGCTTTTCTACTACAGAATCAGACAAAAGACTCTCAGTTAAAACAACATATCACAATCACGCTGCTATGTCTCCATTAGTTGCAGAACTTTTTCTCTAATATTAAAATTTCCAAAAGCATGTCTCCATGAAGACAAAACTCATTTTGGCTAAATGGTATTGTCATAACACAAAATGCCTAGCAATAAACCTTATTTTTACATTTGCACTCACTGGAAGTTTCATCTACTGTTTAAAACACTAGTAGCTCTGCATTCACTGCCATCTACTTTCCAACAGTTCACTGTGGCTCAGACTGCAACGGATGCAAAAAATACACATTATTGGAAGAAATGCAGGGAGCAACTAGGGATAAAGTGCAGACTGAAACACCATTTCTGTCTAGGCTTTGAGACTTAGTTATGAAAAATGGCAAACATACAGAGGGGAGCGTGTAACCAATTCCACTCTAAGCCTAGAAACAGGCACAGGACAGTTACAGAAACATAACATGACAACAAACTCGTCAGTGCAGCTACAAGATTCTCTTTGCATGCAAAGTGAGGCAGACCCCTCTCTCAGGAAGGCAAAGCAGACCTGAATGCCACATATGCATGGCTGCATTCCCTTCCATTCCAGAGCTGGTATCATTTTATGGGAACACATGCAGGACCCTGGGGCCCCTCACACCAAAGCGACATTAAGAACCTGACACTCAAGTACTTTCACCTAACAAGTAAAAGGATATTCTCTGATCTGCTCTACATCAGGCCTTCCCCAGATGAACGAACCCCTTGACTCATCTACCACAGGCTTCAGGTATGCTTCTGCCACTGCTGGATTTGGGAAACCTGAATAAAGCTGCAGCTCCCGCAGTTTCTTCTTGACCTTGGAATCATGTGGATTAGGCCTCAATTTCTTATTCTTCTGAGCCTCATTCCACCACTCACTGAAAAACAGAGAAAATTATTAATTTGCCTCATAAAATAAAATCTGAAATATCAAGAGCCACCACGCTAATTTCAACAGCCTTAGTCTCCCTACTTCACTTACTACAAGAGATGAGGCAGAAAATTTCCAAATGAAGGATAGCCAAAGAGACAAGTAATCTCAAAAATAGAAAAGACAAAACATACACATTAAATGCAGCCATTGTAAGCCACAGTAGCAAACATCACCTGGATTCCCCATAAGCTCCTAAACAGAAGGCCCCAGCTTCAGCCTCACTTGCAGAGGATCCACACCCAATGATCATTTTTGGAGGTTTTTCGGTATGCAGGGAAAGAAAGTGAAAAAAAAAGAAGACTTCTAATCATCCTTGCCATTGCCAATGCAGCTGCCTTGGCCTTCTTCAAATCTTGTTTTTGCCAGCACCCTACCTGCCTGTCTCTTTCCAGGCCATCCATTCCTCATTCATTAAGTGACTTTTCTCTGTGAGCAAGCTACAGCAACCTCTCATGAACCCAGGGAGAATGAACTTCTGCTCCACTATGGATCCAGCTCTCCAGTGAACTCTGAGCCACACAGACAGTTCCACAGCTGTTCTATCATCTGCATTTGTCTCACTGTGATTACTATATCAACTTGTCACCTTATCTACCTGTCATTCCAAATAGTGATATAATGGAGTCACATTTTACAGCCAGCTTAGTCCTATTAATGATGGTCAATGATGGTCATATGTTTTGCTGCATGCTTAAGCATCAGAAAAACACATTCATTAACAGTCATAATACGGAGAGACAAAAAAGCAAAACATACGCGAATTTTAAGAGAGGTTCCAAGCCATGCCCAGGAAATTCATTTAAAATCTCCATCGCTGTTACAAAGCCAACATTTGGGATGCCCTCAGTGTAGTCACTTCCAAGCAAGTATGCCAAATTAATTAGCTTGCTTCTATCCAGCCCTGAAAAAGAAAATATGTGGATTCGGCATTTATCATCTTACAAATTAAAAAATATTATCTGAAAGGCAAAAACTGAAAGGAACACAAAGGCATTAACTCCATAAAATTATATTTAATTCAACATCAGAATGTGCTAAATTATATTCTGGAGCAGTATCAATATGCTCCTGCTAGCTAAAGCACCAATAGCTGTGCTAACTTGGCAAGTACATCTTGCCAAAATTAAAATGTTAAAAAGGACATCAGGAGGAGTCTTTTCATGGAAATGATTGTTAAACATTCTAATGAACTGTGCAGTGAGGTGGAGGAGTCACCATCCATGGAAGTGTTCAAGAAACAACCGGATGAGGCACTTAGTGCCATGGTCTAGTTGACAAGGTGGTGATCAGTCAAAGACTGGACTTGATGATCTCAGAGGCCTTTTCCAACCTAAATAATTCTGTGATTCTGTAATTTCAAAATTCAGGGTTGCTAAGATATAATTTTTTCTTACATTTACTTAATCCAGTTACTGTTCTTTTCTCATCTAATGCTGACCTGAATTTAGTAAAGCCAGTATCAAATAAAAACTTTGTGTTTGAATTTTAGTCTGTCATATAAATGCCTCTGCTTTCCAGAAGTGTTCCTCAACTGGGAGCCTTTTGCTCTACACTGGTACAGTCACTAAGTAGAGCACAAGAGCCCAGGAAACAGCCAGAAAGAAGGAAGAACTCAGCTGACCACCTCTACTTGACAGGCTGTAAGGTCTGAGGCAACCAGACTGATTTTTAGTGACCAGAGTTTAGATTTGAAAAAGATAATTTAAAAAAAATTCTATGCAGAAAAGAAGGGATGTGAGTCTAAACACACAAAGCAAGACCACCATCATGCTGGTCACAATATCCATCAGCTGTCCAGAAAACATTTTTGCAATGCATAGGAGAGAAGGAGGAGCACACGACTGCAGAGGAATGTGACATAAAGACTGATGATGACCATTTTTTCCCAATAAATAAATAAATAAAAGCTTCAGCTTAACACATTAAAACCAGTTTAAAATCACAGACATATTTTTACAGCAATCCTTTCCAATTAAGCTATAGTAGCATAATTAAGTAGGGGAAAAATATTTCATTCAATTTACTGGAAAAAAACAAAGATATATTTTTCACCACGTAAAACTGTTATGAAATTTTACATGCTAAAGACATTGAAATATTATTTCAAAGTCTATAGCCTCTCAAACTGAAAATGTCAAAACTGATTTTAAAAGAGTTCTCCTCAAGGCATTATAACAAGTTTAAATTGGCTCATATTTTGCCTAATACTCTATGTGACACTGAAGCTTAGTAGTTCAACAAAAGTGGCAACAATTTGATTAGACCAGCTCAAGAGTAATCTGAAAGAAGGAAAAAAAATGTCAGTGTCAGCTATATGAAAAATGTTTTACAGAGCATACACATACTCCAGATCCTCTTTTAATACATTACATTTCAGTATATTCAAAATTAACTTCCATTTCCAGAAGACTAAAAATCGGATGACATCAGAATATCATTTTTGCATCACATCAGAAAAGTCATGCTAACATTTACCAGAAACTAGTATAATAGTTCAGATCTCCAGCCTTGATGATCATCTCACTAACTCAGTATATTAAATGTAGGTGTCTGCAAATTCAGGAGGGATCATCTGGCAGTAGAACAGCAACCTAACTGAATGGCTTTAGTGAATCTGCAAAGAACAGACATTGTAATAAAGGACAAAATTCTGTAGACTGTATTTAACAAATCAGTACCTGAGGCTTACCTAGCTGGTTCTGAAAGTCAACATACTGATAATATTCTACATATTTGCTCTGACTGAAGAAATTTTTATAAACATGTCGTCCACCAAATAACCAAACATCACTGTCATCAGTGATTGTCCCAGAGGTCTGATCAGTAAGGTCCAATATGGCACACTGTGCCTCTGCCTCCATCGGAGCTTCAATATACGGAATGCCAAACAGACGGAGGAGCTCCTGTAGGATGGAAGGAAAACAGTTAATAATTCATCTAAAGAAATAACTTCTAATATACTTCTGCTTGACTCAGAACTGCTAGATCCACTCTTGGGAGTTATTTAATATTTGATAACAAACCTTAAACTTCCGGTAAAAAGTGCCAAGCTCAGTTAAGTCAAGGGGGAATCCCCACTCAACTCCTCTCAGACAGACAGTGCCATATAAGTCAAGCACTACTTGAGCACACTTTTACCACATGGCTTGAGACTCTGCTATCTTAATTACACAAGCATACTTAAGTATTGCTTTGCACAGCAAGGAGAAAACTCCATGCATTACAATTATGTGGGCTCCATGAAAGAAAGATGCAGATTAAATAAAAAAAGTCAAATAAAAAAAATATTTAAAAAAAGATTTGGTCATCACTTCATCTAAGAAAGTAGTATGAAAAACATACATATCAAGCAGGAAACAGTGGGAAGACTAATCATTCCTCGGATAGTGTTTTGATACACCTCTACTTTGATACATTTTTGCTTTTATGGAATACATTACTTAAGGTCAGTTAAATATCCCACGCACACTAGGGTTACAGACTTGTGCTAGTTACACAAGTCTGAATTATGTTCTTCACTCAAATGACTTGAGGCTTGACAGAATCAGTCTCGAGACTTTAAATTTTTACTGTAACTAAGAATAAAAGCAGAGGATCAAAAGACTTACAACTATAATGGTGTGCCTATGATTATATGGTACGTAATATTACAAAAGCGATCTACTGGCCTTTAAAAAAAAATCACCTGGAACAAACGTGCAAATATTTAACCAAGATTAAAATATCACTTTAAAACTACCTAAACTGTCCCATTAAGAAAAAAAATACAAGCATTTACATATTTCTCAGAATTAATTTGTTAGCATAAGTTTATTACATCACAGACACTATTACTAGTCTACTATATTACGGGTATGTTAACCCAAACACATTGTATTAACCTTGGAACGCTAATATTGACACAGAAGTAACAGGCTTATTCAGACATTACTGGTGAGATTCCTTCAAATTGCTTACTCAGGGCATAAACTATACAGACTTCTTGGAATTTTTTACCTTTTAATCCCTAGAGGAAATCAGAATTTACCTAACACATAGACTACATCAATTCTTCACTGCCGAATACAGCTTCCTAATATTTTTTGTTCATTTTTCACCTTTCACAAAAACAGGCAAAGAACAAACTGGCCCAACCTTTAAAAGATATACTGACTTATATATGCTTAAAAGATATACTGACTTATCCATAACTATATTATTATTTTATAATGTTATTACTCTTATTTAAAATTGTTGGAATTCAAGATTACCTCAACACTTTCAATATTTTAAATCAAGCAAACTGAAGAAAACAAGCACCTAAGAGAAAAAAGGTGACCTATAACTAAGCAAAATTACTAACAGCTTTTGAGTAAATGACTGGGGTGGAGGAAGGAAACAAATCAAATGAGTCAACAAATACTACCTGGCTTTCCAAGAACATCTGTCCTGTTACAGAAGCAGCAACACGTTCCTGCTGCTGTTTTTGAGACTGAAGCGTATTCTGCTCAGCAGAAAGGTCCTTTTCTAATTCTTCTAGTTCTTCCTGAATTTATAAACCAAGATTATTATTATTTCAACAATTCAATATACTTAGCAAAGCTGTAAGTCTCCAACTACAATTATTCTAGTAGTATATGTTCCATTAATTCACAGTAGCAAGTTGTTACAGTTTCTCTAATACAGCAAATTATAAGACCAGAGATGGGTCTAGCCATCAATGTGCTAAAACCTTGAAGTTTTCCTTTGATTTCAGGGAGATTATGATTAACCACCTTTAAAGAAAGATCAGTTCCCATACAATTAGATACATACATGAGAAAGCAATGAAATAGTAAGAAGCTGTCCAATAGTTTTCCTTAACAACTACCTGGAGACAAAGCACTCCATTACAAGCTCAAAATAAGAAACAAGGAGTTACCAAACTGATGTCTTGCCACTCATCCACTGCATCTTTACCATCTGCTTCTCTTTCAGCTTTCTGAGTGTTTTCCAACTGCATTTCATCAGACTCCTTCAGCAAGTCCTGCATGACAACATCAGGTCTGTCTGTCTCCACTTCTGGAAGCGCCGTTTCATCACCTACTTTTTCATCATATTTAGTAGGAAACTCAGCCTCATTACTGATTTCAGCATCCACTTCAATAAAGCTTCCTATTAAAGGAAAATAGAGACTTGTACACATTCTTAACTTGGGCAGTGATTTTTTTTTTCCTACATACAGTACATAAATATAAGGATTGTGAAATTACATAAACCAAGTGGCTGATTGTTAATACACCAGTTAAGTTCAATGTACACAACAGCGTGCTTTCCTGACTCTCCATATTCTTTACTCAGGTTTCAATGATAAAATGTGACACCAAGGGGAAAAACTTAGCTCAGATTTTCTTCCTGCCTCCTGCATATCTGGGAGTAGATGTATTTTAAAGCATTTCTTACTAGGAGAAAAGGTTACCTTCAGCTGATTACAAATACAATATGGTCTTATTTTCTTATACTTTTACACAATTAAAAAGCACATACCATCAGAATCACTGTCTTCAGACTGTGATACTGCTTCTCTTTCCTCTTCAGGATCTCTTGCTTCTGGAAAAAATCTACTATCCTCAGATAACTTCTCCTCTGTTTGTAAAATTACTTCCTCTGTATTTTCAGAAATTTTCAAGTTTTCCTCATTTTTAGAAAAGTTTGTTGTTTCAGTATGAATCAAAGCCTCTATACCAGTTTTCACAGGGGAACAGCTTGGCTTCTGTACACACAAATTCATATCCTTATCTCCCAGAGATTTTAAGTCCATTTTGGAATAATTTTTTTCTTTGTCTAAGTCTTCTTTGCCTTTTCTAGTATTGTCCATATAAGAATAATTTTCAGCTCTGGATATACTGGTTTCATTTGGTGAAATATTATTTTTGGAACCATTTTCTTCCTTGTCTATATCTTCTGTGTCTTTTCTAGTATTGTCAATATAAGTTTCAGCTATGGATATACTGGTGTCCTTGGGTGTAATATGATTTTCTGAATCATCTTCTCTGGGTACATCTTCCTTGCCTTTTCCGGAATTATCAACAACAGAATAATTTTCATCTTTGGATATACCAGTGTCTTTAGCTGTAATATGATTTTTTTCCAACTCCTGACTCTTCTGTCCAAATTCAGCATCCTGCATAGTCACTTGGATTGATGAACAAATTGTAGCTGTAGGAATGCTTTTCCCCTCCTTAAATTCAGGAATCTGCTCTTCCTCATCTGAGCTACTAAGCAGAAAATCCTTCACTTCTGGTCTTTCTGATAGCACCTCATCAGCTGTAGCAGTAACAACTTCCTCCCTTTTATCATCTTCATTGAGAGCTTGCTGAATAGCCCTCAGTGTTCTTGGAGACACACCGCCTTCCTCTGATACAAATTGGTTCAATTGTCCTGTGTCCAGTTCTTCTTCTGAGCTGCTTTCTACCATAGCTGCCTGGATAGCAAGCAAAGTCCGAGGAGATGGGGGTGCTGCCACCACACTGTCCTCTTTCTCTGTCTGCATCTTATCAGATGCAGCCAGCTTTGCATTAGTGGGAGATTCATTGATTTTATTTAATTTAGTAAAATCATGCATTTTTGATGAGGGTCCTGCAGTAGTTTCCAAGTCTCTACTCATAGCTTCTTTTGCTTGAATACCTGAAAGAAAGTTTTTTGTTGAAAAAGTACTGCTTGTAACAACACTCTATTTTACATAATGAACATCATTATATAAAGATTAATAAGCCACATTTCTACAGGTTTACAGATCACAGTTAATGATGTATAACAGTAATGCACATTTCATACAAAGTATTGGCTACATGAACCAATAAACAATATTCAAGTTTTCTTAAAACTGCCAGTTGCAGAGTACACACTCCAAACAATTCGTTTTTCAAAATTAAGACCTGACATACCCTTTATCAGAATATAGTGAGAAGTCTCTTCAGAGACAACCCTCCTTGATTCCACTTCTTTCACAAAACCACCTTCATTTTCATATTGTGTTTGGATTTCACCCGAGTGCTGTTGATTCATTTCTTTTTGCACATTCTCTATGCACCGATTGAGATTGCTTTTTTTAAGCAAACCCCTAAGTTGGTACTGGGAAAAGTCATTGGAGTCCTCAAAAAAACAAAACAAAACAAAAAACAAAACAAACAAGTCAATTGAAATAAAACACCCCTTTTAAGTAAGACCACTTCCCACATTCTTCCAGAGTGTGGGAATTCTTTCAAAAGTTCCTTTAAGCAGCCAACATTTGTCTTTCACTGGTTGCTGCACTCACAAGCAACAGCAACACTGTACAACACACAATTCTAAAAGATACCAGTAGTTCTCAGTGCTGGCTAAACATGAGATCTCAATTTTGTGACCAACAAAACTTAGCTGGTTATCAGAGCTCACCCCCACCTTAAAAATAAAAAAAAGCAGTTAAAAGAGAATCCACACATGGATCATTTTAAAATTATGGTTCTTAGCTTACACTTGGACACAAGCCATTATTTCCTCTGATATATATTGTATTTTCAAAATATCACAGTAGAAGTGGCACTACAGGATCCCTCATTTGTCTCTGAACAGCTTCAACACATCTGCCTAACTTACAAAAAGCTTTTCCCAGCTGCCAGCTCATCAAACAATCTCAGGGTTTGGAATCTAAGCTGTGTTCATTCTGCCTGGTTCATCCACACCGGCAGCATGTTATGTAATCTTGGGCATAAGGCTGATGTGGCATGAAACACAGCATGATTTCTTCCATTTCTGCCAAACTGAATTAGCTCTGCTAATTTTAGTGGAAATCAAGAGATAAGGCTGTTAAGAGTCATTATCTCATTGGATTCTTTTCTCCTCAAAGTAACATCTCTTATTAAATAGTCCAGGGCATAAAGCTTTTGAGATGTAATACTCTTTCTTCATCTGCATTAATGGCAATAGCTCTATTCTGATGCCTTGAAAGCTATTTTAAATATTACCTCTGGCATTGCTTCAAATAACGTTCTTCTTCGTTTTGTAAGTTCTTTAATATCAGTCAAGATTTCATGTTTTATTTCTGGAGGCAGCTTGTGGAAGTCTTCTGATTCAATATCTACAGAATAAGGATTTTCACATAATTGTTCCTATAAAAATGGAAAACAACAATACATATTTTATATTACAGCACAACAAAAATAATAAAATATGTAGAGCATCATTTCAAACAAGACAAAAAAACCTAAGAACTTTGTTGCTACTTCCCATATGGTGAAGAAAACAAGAAAAAAAAAAGTAACTACTTTGTAACAAAATAATGTTAAGCACTTCATTATTGATGAACACTATATAAAGAAACTTGGTTTTATTCTTTTTACAAAAAAATACCTAGTATCAATCACAGAAGCAGGTCATATAGGCTCAACTACTCTGATTTTATTCTTCCAAAGCAGTTCTCCTTCTGAATGAGAAATACTCCAAAGATAAACTGTCTTTCAAACAGCGTTTTCTTTTTTTTTTCTTTTTTTTTTAATTGATGAAAGCAGAGATAATTTTATTATTTATTATATCTTCTTCTTAGGTTATATATTTCTCTTCTCCTCTTCCTAGTGGATCAGCACACCAGAAGCAAATACAGAATTTACCTGTCAAAACTCAAGGACTGAAATGCTTCAACTTCAGTTCATATTTGGAGAAGCACTTTTGGAATTTTGTTAAATATGCCTTTTATGTGCATAAACGTGCACAAATCCATGCATTTCATTTACATCGGTACAAAAACCAATGCCTTCTCCACATGGTCAGAGGAAGTAGCAAAAAGAAAAAGAAAGGATACCATAAAAATATCCTACTCTGCTATATTCTAGTGGAGAAATTACATTTATATTTCCTTATTAATAGGAATTCTTAGAATACTGAAAATTAACTTGTTTGTTTATAGGTAATGCTATAGTAAGATCTCCAAACAATTGGATTTTTTAAGCTTTTTGTTTGTCTTTTAAGGATAGCACATGAATGAGAGGATTGTTTACAGCAACAGGGAAATTAGGTTGCACTTACTTGCAACATCTTTTTTTGGGTCATTCTCATTTGCCATTCTTTTTCTTCCTCCTCCTCTGAGCTAAAAATCACAAAAAGAAAACAAAAGGTGTCAATATTTACCCAGGAAAACAGGGTTTCTATTTTAAGCAAAAAGACATTAGTCATCCCTTCACTGGTTAAGTACAAAAATTCACAGCATCAAACATATATTTATGTACAAATACATATAGAAATACATACAAAGGTCAAAAAGCTCTGAACAGAAAGTAAGAAGGAAAACTTATGTCAATTAACACCAGATGGAGACAACTGTCGCTGTTTAGATCATGAAATGATACTTACTTGGTCAGCATTTGAAATATATAAAAGTAGAGATGTGCAAAGAGTAACCTACAAGGCACCTTCACATTCTCACTTAGTGTTAAGATGTCACAGGTGTGACAAGTACAAACAAGTACAGACAAAGCCTGCCTCTGCTGAACACGTCAACACAAAACAGAATCAAGATGCCACACAAGCAGCAGTCACCCAAGCCTGAACAATCCATCCCATTTAGTTGTACAGACACGGCCACAGAGACTGAGGTAGAACTTTCATCCTTAAACATGAATCTGGTGTAGAAATCTAATCTGTGAGCTGTAAGCTTCTTGTGTTACTTTCCCATAAATAACTAGAAGGCTTCTGTATCAAAAATATCAAAAACAAAACTGAAATAAAATCTAAATCAAAGAAACCTTTATATATATATTACAGTGTCTCATAGGTCAAAGGCCTTTCAGTAGCATCAAAAAGTGTGATTTATACTTTTATCCAAGTTTATTATAAGCCATTTAAGGTATTTTTCTTAATTCTACCCACCTATTCTTCTCTTCATCCTCTAAAGCAGGTAATACATACATATCATCAATTCCTTCTCTTCGAACTTGTGTAATACTGGGCAAAGCTTCATTGCTTAGGGAAAGAAAAGAAAAAACAAAACAGCAATTAATAGCTTCAAAAAGACTTACCTCTCACTTATAAACAACAGAATAATAATTTTTATTCTTGCCTTTTGCCTGTAAGAGCAGTTTTGATAACGTGTCTCTTCAAAAGTGTTTTCAAGAGTTTCTCTGTAGTCTTCCTGGAATCACTGATGGCAATTTCCTTTCTTTGTCTTCGCTTAGCCTATGAACATAAGATTAACACCAACAAGATTTTGCTGGATGCTGAAGATGCACGTCCAGTGAATCCCTGTTAAAATTCTGTGTGCTGAGCCTAAGTGCCACTCCTAACTCATGCTACACCAATGGGGACATAGCCTTCAGAGCCTTTAAATCTACGTCCATTTCCTCTGTGGGACTCAGGAACAGCTTTCAGTTTCTGGGTACAAAAGCCTGCAGAACTGCATCCAGGTTCATTCTGGAGCACAACCCAGGCTTCTGTCATCACCTACTTTTTTGCAACCTGGCTCCTATGCAAATCAAACCTGCCTAGATCAAAAGAAAGTTGCTGCATGCTGCAACAGCAAAGCCTGGCTGGGACTCCAAAGGACACCTGCAAAGCCCTCCACCCTCACAGCTCAGAAACATAAGCAGAACAGGAACAAAAATGAAAATGGGTACTTACTATCAGCAGACATACATCTTCTTTTGCATTGCAATGGCTCACAAAGGTACCTACCAAGGTTTGTCTCTTCAGAAGAGGTGCCTCTCCATCAAAAACAAACACGGGTCGAATCCGGAAAAACAGTAACTTGCAGAGTCGATGAAACAGAGTGAGGAGGTGAGCATTCCGTACAGAAATGCCACCACGATCTCTGGCTCCCTTTATTGCTTGGTTCAACCAAATACTGATATCTTAAAGAAACGCTGAGAGGAAAAAATGTGCTTTCTTACACATATACCACATTGAGAATTCCTATAAAGTACACATATTTGACTGAGTGGCTTTTGCCTGCTGCTCCAGACTTGTCTTACCGAAAACAAGATTATCCAAATAGCTATGAACTTGGGAGAAGAATAAATCATCGCCTCTACTGCCCTTCACAAAAAGCACAGTGGAAGCAAAAGTGCAGCAAATACCTTCCCAGTTATTTTTACAGGCAAATGAAGAGCAACTTCCTTCCACGTCTTTCCAGCATTTAACCAAGTACACACAACAGGAAAGCAGATGCATAAGTATTAAAACATTTTCATCTTATAGGCCTACTGAGAGTAGCACATTTACTTGTAAAATGTAAGATTCTATAGTCCAACACTCATATAAGGAACCTATTTAAAAAGGTCTATTTTATAGAAGATGAAAATATAAAAAGTTTAGTATTTCACATATTATAAAGCAAAACGTCCACTTAACAAAATGCTGGCAATTTAAATGTAATAATAATAATGATTAAAAAAAAAATCACTTATTTATAAGGGAAGTAGTTAAAATAATCTCCCTTGGAACTTCGCCTCCCCAGCTTTACTTTCAAAGGATACCAACAGCAAGAATTTTCCCTTCCAGCATTTCTGGGTTTATGGGTCTCCCGGTGCATTCAAGCAGCTTCCAAAGTCCTTGAACTCCCATTGTCCTTTCTTAGTTGCTTTGAGAGAAAATCTACGAGGCACAAAAGGAGGAATAACCCAAAGATTACACGGCCCGCGACTGCTTTATTTACGGAAACGGAAATAATGAGGCAGCCGCTCGGGCCGGGATAGGCAGGGGCAAGGACAGGGGCAGGAGCTGGCGGGGGTCGCGGTCCCGGACCTGCATCGGGGAGTAGATCCTGGCGCAGGGACGCGGAAGGGACGCGGAAGGGACGCGGAAGGGACGCGGAAGGGACGCGGAAGGGACGCGGAACGCCGCAGCCACCTCCCCGCGCAGCGATCACAGGCCCCGCCCGGCTCCGCCCCGCGGGCCGCCGGGAATCGCAGTGCGCGGGGCGGAGCCGGCGCAGGGCCCAGCGCGGGAGCAGCCGCCCACACCCCGCCCCTCACAGCGCGGCAGGGCGGCTCCCACTCCCCGCTCTCCAGATGCGGCGAATACCGAGGTTCCTGAGGCCGGTGGGCTCCTCGGCTGCTCGGAGGAGAGCCTAGTACCAAACAGCAGAGAATAACAGAATCATTTATGTTGAAACAGATCTCTGAGATCATCGAGGCCAACCTGTGACCGAACGTCGTTGTGTCAACCAGACCACGGTCCCAATGCCACGTCCAGTCTTTCCTTTAAACACCTCTAGGGACGGTGACAGCACCACCTCTCTGGACAGTCCCTTCCAATATCTAATCACCTTTTCTGTGAAGAAATTCTTTTATGTCCAGCCTAAACCTCACCTGGTGCAGCTTGAGGCTATTTCCTCTCGTCCTGTCACTGCTACATGGGAGAAGAGGCTACGCTTGGCTACAGCCTCCTTTCAGGTGGTTGTAGAATGATAAAGTCATCCCGAGCCTCCTCTTCTCCAGGCTAAACAACCCCAACTCCCTCAGCCACTTCTTACAGGACTTGTGATCCAGACCCTTTACCAGCTCTGTTGCCATTCTCTGGATGGAGAACAAAAAATGTCTCCTGTCACGGAACAAAATTGCACGATGAAGAACAAAAAAAGTCCTGTTTCTCCCCCACCCCCACAAACATGATTTCCCCCGCAACCTGTTCTCTTCCCTGTTCTGCCCCGACCACAGCCCCAGTGCCCCTCACGGCATGCACACACCACCTGGGAATCTGTACGGAAAGCTCCCTACAACACAACCCCAAGGACATGCACTTGCTTCTTGCTAATGCTGGAAGAATCCATATAGTACATACTCCGTAGATGAAGTGTGACAGTCTCCAGCCCAAGAGAAAAATAGCTGTAAAACCAGAATTCCATCACAACCTACTTAAACACAGCAGCCAGCTACCATCAGAGGAGAGACTCTGTTTCCCAGTGCAACTATCATTATTAAGCAAACGTTTTGAAACACACATATAATTCTGGCTATGTAAGTCCTAAATCCCCTGAAGAACACAGCTCAAGTACTCTAAACAAAGCTGAGCCCTCAGTCCAAACTCAGCTTACAAAAATAGGGTCTGAAAATAGCTGATCTGGAAAATAAAGTTTCAAAACCCATGGGTTTTGTTCAGTTATGAGGCTGCAGGCTTTGGGAATTAAATTCTAAAAGTCACATCACACTGGCTGCACAGAGCAGCCACTTTTTATGAACCAAGAGACCCCTACCTACTTTGATAACCAGCAGTCGCAACTCTGATCAGTTGCTTACCTACTTTGCTGAAGGCCTTCATTAAGTGCAGGGGCATCATTTTCATGGCAAATGAAAAGCAAACAACAAAATAGAAAACAAATTTTATTGAATGAACAAAAGTCTAAAAGTCTCCCATTTTCGGTTAACAAAAGCAGCAACCTACAAAACCCCTGCATTCCATGACAAATCTTTTATGTCAAAAAATTAATCCTTGAGCATGTATGAACATTTATACACAGAACAATACAACTGTTGAAATGTGTTTGGGCAAACATCTGGATCAATCAGGGAAAGAAAATATTTCACCTGGGACACCTGAAAAAGCTTGAATTGTGTGCTGGCTGAGAGGTATATCGTCGGGGCTGCCAGCAGTTTTCAGCACTTGCATCCCCTTCACACAAAATGAAAAGAGCAGCAGAAAAAGGACAGATTTTAAGACTGAACAAGGAAAAGAACTGCCAACAGAACACAGTGTTCAGCTAGCTCATTTGGCTAATGGTAAATGCAGCTTTTTAATACTGAATTTCATAAGCTTGTGTTAAGTGAGTCCATGCTCTCAGGAGGCTCCAGGGTAAGAATTCAGCCACTTTACCCACAGATCACAAGCAATAGAGAAGTTCCATCCTCGAACAGGCAATTCCTCACAGTCAAAAACAGGCAACCAGGTAAGGGAACAGAAACTGAGACCTGCTTGACAAGATATGATTATCTGACTTACAGAAGTCTAATAGGAACAAAATGGAGAATGTACATTCTCTTTGAAACTCCAACATAGTTTTCTACCTATGTGATTATTTTTTTTCATTTGCACTGGATATGGGCAGCCTTACTAAAATTAAGTGTTACAAACAAAGGCAATGTTTACTTTTATCCTCACACCATTTGCAGAATAACCCTTTTTTATGAAGTCATACCATAATTTTCCATGCTTTTAAACAATAAATATTTTCAATGAAGTCTGTTTATTACATTGACTGATTTCAATCTGCTCTTTTGTTTTCACATATCAGGACATAGTACAATTATTTCAAAAGACATTATTGATTTTGCTATCATATTCACCTTTGATGGCAAAATTACAACAACCTGTGCTTATCTGTCACTTTATACATCAGATCTCGTCCATTGTAACTATATCAACATATTTATTTAATAATTATGAGACTGTATCTTATACCATAATTTCTATTCTTATGTATTCTAGGACTAATAAATCCCTAATATGTTTTGATTAAAACTAACTTTAATATACCAACTCTATCATCTAAAGTTAATTTTAATCATTTCCATCATAATCATTATAACTCTGATACCCACTGTTTCTCCTCTCCCGAAGATTAGATTTCTTCCACACAGATTCTTGATGAAAGCTAGCACTGAAAGATCTACCCAGTCGTCCATGTTGTTTCTTGGATATATTGTCTTCACTCTCAGATTTGGAAATTCCTTGTCCTTGTGTTTGGGATTGTTTATTCTGTCTAACATTTCCAAATGGAAAATTCCAAGGACCAAATCTTTGCCAGTTAAGTCTCTGAAAGGCAATGATGCAATGAAGATTTCCTCCAACCTAATCAAAGTAAAAAAGGTTCTTTGTTAAATGCACACCATGGATGCATCTCTATCATACATAGATATTTGACATCAACATTTTGGTAAGTAACACAATACTTCCAAAAAGAAAAACAAAAAGTGCCACAACACACAAACCAGGAAAAAAACCCAACAACAACACAAAACCATATACACAAATATACAACTTGCATCAATCAGTTCTGATTGTTTCCTAGATTCAATTACTCTTTTCTTTTTCATCTTTTTGATCATCATTTTAAGCTATCCATTTTATTTTTCATGGGCCAGTATCAATTATCTTCTGCTAGTCTTTTTTTACTTTCTGGCTACCTTCTCAGTAATTATCTGCTCTGGTCCATTCTGATCTTGCTGACACAGTCTTCCATAGGGTCTTCACATCTGAAATCATTTCTTCAGTCTATTATTTCTCACAGACTTTCAATCTGAAAATCACAAATACATCTTCCACCCATGAGATACAGCCCTATCTATAGGAAAGCAAGCCACATGCATTGACAGTAACTCCACACAAGGGAGACACACACATTCTTTTATGCCTGATCCTACTTGATTGTACTTTCTTTCCCACTTAAATGTAGTTAGAGGGTCATACCGCCAGGGGTCCGTAATTTGTCTGCAAAACATTTCTATACTTGCTGCAGCTACATTTGAAACCAAAGTTAAATATTGTGACCAAATACATTGTGTATACACAGATATCCTGGTTCATCCTAGCATATAACAGGCTACTGACATTTTATGTCTTGTCCAGCAAGTAAATCTGAATGACTTTGGTATGCAGGAACCCAAATTATACTTTTGTCTTCAGCAACACTTCATAACAGAACACATTTCTTTAGTGAAGTTATCTTACACTGCTGAAGTATGAGTAAGCTTGCAAAAACCTATTGTGAGTTTCCTCCCATCTTAGTGAGTTTACCTTACCTTCTTTGTTTTTCGATGCTGCAATCCCCTCTCTAGGTGACGAATATCTAGATATTCTGGATTTTGAGTGTTTAGGTCAGTGACAATATCTGTCCACCTACAGAATAAAATTATTACTACTCAGCTGACATTTATGAAACCTCAGCAGCACAAAGACTCATGCACACATGCACACAAATACAGACCTGTAGCTTTAAATAGTCTTAGTGATTTAAAGATAAATGAATGTGTAAAGATATAAAAGCCTCAGTATTAGAGACATCAAATTAGATGTAAAAGTGTCACTTTTAATCAAAGCATTCACAGTGATTTTTCTTGCTCTTGGGAAACACCTTTCAAAATGAGTAAGAGCACCATGAGTCATTAGTTACATTCCTGAAGCTTACCAATTCATCAGTTTGGAAAAGAAAGAAGGAAAGTGTGGCTCAGGCAAGGAGACGCATTAGCCCTTTTTTTTTATTTAAACCTCTCATACCTTTTTGTATTATTTTGTTCAATTCCTTGTTTGGTATTTTTTCACACACTAAATGTGCTTCTACCAGACAGCTCTCATCGTAACTCACTCCTCCGTTTTATTTAATTCTAAACTATCAATTCAATCACTCCCTATTCACTCAGCTTTTCAAAGATTCATAGTTCCTTCCAGCCCAACTGAAACAAGTATTTACATATTCCAGACCTCTTTAAACCTACATATCACCTTTTAATTTCTATCAATGTCTGATTACTTGTTTCTCTTTAACACCACCCTCCAAGTTCAGAAAATGCATTTCTAACCCAACTTTTGCCCTCTTTCCTTAAGCACAGCACTTTCTGGCAGCTCTCTTTGGGAGTGCAGCAGGAGAAAGAATGTCTCCACAACCAAAATTAGTATTACAAAGGGTTTTATTACATATTCAAAAACCTTTTCCTGTGCCATTTGTACCTAATATACCAGAGGACGAAGTTCTCTCATTGACATCTATAATATGCCATTTCTCAGCCCAGCAACCACATGCATAATGTGATTTTAATTTTGTTGCACTTACTCTCATACTCCAAAATATCCAGGTATTCGCAGCTATTGACACAGTCACATCACTGACCAAAAACAATTATTAAATATAACCAATCCATCATATTTCTACAAAGCACCCTCTAGCTCTCCTAGTCTGTATGTCTAGTTTAGACACCAACTTTGTATGAGTCAAACTTCATCATAAATGTACTGTTTTAATGCACAGATAAGCAAATAACACAACAGAGTACAGGCTGTAGCTGCACCTGAGCTGGGAGATCCTGGCACCAGCAGAAAATCCTGTGCATAGCCCAGACACAGGGGAGGTGCCTTTTCTTCCTGACTAATGTGAGCTGTGTCACACTCAAGCAAGAGATATGGGCTTTGGCTTTCAGCAGCCCACATATGTCCTCACAGGTGATATAAAACTGCAGAGGCAGCCTTGAGGTCAAAAAACAAAGCTTCTCACTAAAGCAGCATCTGTTTCTCTAATATTTCTATATTCATTCAAAAAAACTAAAAAGTCACTTGGTGACTCTGAGTAGAGAAATACAAACTGTCTTGAAAGAAAACAGTGCTTTACAATCTTACCAAGTATCATACCTTTTACAGTGTATTGTTGGATGCTTTCTGCTCGGCTCTCCAATTAAGATCCAATATTCTACTTCTTGCTGCAAGATACGACCTCTGTTCAATAGAAGATACAATCCTAGTAAGATTTATTGTGCATATTAAAAAGAAAAAGAGATATTAAAATTCTATTGTTCTTTTCAGATTTTCTCATTTTTTCTCAGCCAAACTAAAAACTAGCTCCTCTGCTATAAATAGTGCTCGCAATTGCATACAGGGAACCTTTCGTTTCGCACAACCTGAAAGCAAACCTTGGGGACACTACTGCACATTATTTGGGAAGAAGACAGATTTTCACTAAAAGCAGTTTTACCTGGATGAAAGACAGTCTGGTATACAATGTAAATATAAATATATAGGTAACAACAAAAATAAGAGTTGTGGAAAGCCACACGAATGTGGTACAAACATCTTCCTCCCTATCTGTCATGTCTGAAAATCACGAAGGAGTTCTTTCCACTATTTAAACTACACCTCCACTGACAGTTGTTACTAAGAGCTGTAGGATAACCTGTAAGAACAAACTTGGCAATTTCAAATGCTTCCTTCTAAACATCCAATACCAGATATTAAAAATCCAAACCTTTGAACTGATACTAGCTTGCAATCTACTTCCAAGGAACTCAGAGCCTGCAGTAACCTTGTCAGGAAAAATTTGTGACAGGTATCAGGACAGACTGATGAGATACACAGGACTGCTCTGTGACTTCCTGTGTATAATTATCTCATGGAAAAGCTACATCCATTTTAACTTTGTCAACACCTGACATTTTTTGCCTACAGTATTAGACAGCATATGGCCTTACTTCTTGGAACAACTGGTTTACTTATAAAAAATTCCCTGTAAAATAACAATGTATGCCATCAGTGCAAAGAAGGGAAATTAATTGGATAGATTAATTGACTTACCTAAAGTCACACTGGAAGTCTGTGGTTGAACTGGGAACTGAACCCAGGTCTCCCGAGTCCAAATCCAGCAACCTAAGATCATACAGGAAGTCTGTGGGTGACCTAAGAACTGTCTCTAAGCTCAGCCTAGTAACCTATCTATCCCCTTCTTCTGGGACTGAAAATGTTTCTTAACTTGATTTTTAAAGAAAATCTTTCTTTTGTAACTAGAGTGCAAAAACAGGCAAACAATAACTGCTCCAGAATCTATTGGTAGTGCTTCTGAAAACAAAACTTTTTTTTTTCCCCCTCAGTAGGGTCAAAGAATACAAAGAAAACAGGATGCTCATCTGCTCTGACCTCCAGCCTAAAGTAAGGCTTTAAAAGTTCCTTGAACTGATTACTTAATGTTACACTGTTAGAAGAGAACTGTTGTTAAGGAAAAAATCTAATATTGACTTAAAAATAACATCACTAGTGACTAAGAATCCATTTCAGCCATGGGCAAAGAATGAAAGTACTGTCCTCACTCATTACTACACAATATAAATTCGAAGTAGTTAAAAGGCATGTTATGCTTCCACACATTGGACCATGTTATTTCTCAGATTGCATTTTTGATCTAGTAAACTTTTTTTTCACTTGGGTCTTCCAGTGCAGATTCTTACTAACTGATTGTGTAAGTAAGTGATTGACATTTTGGTAAGCTTAAGCAGACTGATGTGCTGGATTTCTATTTAGGGCATATTTTTTTACACTCTTCTCACAAACCTGACAAATCAGTGAACTCAGTCTCAATAAAAAACTGTATTCTTTTGTTCATATATTAAAAGCTTTCATTAACCCTACCATAAGCCTCACACTGGGAACAAATTAGATTCAGATGCTTATGCTTTATCACCTCCAATCAATGACCATTTTGAATTCCAAATGCAGAGCTAGCATTCTCCATTCCTTGATGTGACCCTACCTCTTCAACACAGTCAAAAGTCAGATTGCTCAGCAAGCAAATAGCACTCCAGACACTCACCCTGTAGTGACCTAAGCTTTTCATTGTTTAACATTCCCCACTTTTGGTATCTGCTAATTTAATCAGGGATTGACTAACTTATGCTCTGTGAGAATACTAATGAATACTGACCAATGGATGAACCTCAAGAAAGTCCAGTAGAATCCTCTAAGACATACTATGTTTGCAACTACTTTGAGACAGGAAAAACAATTTAATATAATTCAGTGAATGAGGTACAGCAAACTACTCTCCACAAGACAGTACTCAGAGTACTACACATAGCACTCTACTACATCAAGCAGCAAGGTAAATGCCCTACAGAAGCAAACACGTGTCATCTCAAGAATTAGTATTTTCAAAGTTAAAATTTCTGGGTTTATTGCAAGACTTTCCCTAAACTCAGTATGGATATTAATGCTATTATTTTTTTTAAAACCTGTATTTAGTCGAAAACTATATCAACTATTGCATTGTATTATCCTCGTAGTGTCACCCTGACAAATCTGAAATTATTATACAGGTAACTGTATTTTTATTGTAAAACAACTGGCTTCTCCTGATCTTTTAGAAGTACTGCAGGATTTCAAGTATTGTTTAAAAAAGTCTAACCTACTGTCATAGTCCAAAGACCTCTTCTAGCTTTCCACTGCCCCCTCCACCCTGTCCCCTGCCAATTCCTGGTAACAAATTATACAGATATATTTACTTTTCTATGCCTTACACTCCAGCAGCTGGAGTTTATCATCATCATTAGTCAACACTAATGCAAGAATAAGCACGTAACCACCATCCTGGGATACCTACACAACCCCTGCCCTTACCATACACAAACACTGGTTTCTTAAGTGTAAATTTCATCACATCCACATCATGAGGGATTGATAGCACTGTAGAATTTTTGCTTCTAGTTTATAAAGGAAAGTTGCAACATACACACACTTCCTTTTCCCTTTCAAGCTCTTAGTAACAGACTCTCCTCATAATTAGCTGACTTTTTGTTGTTTAGCCTTAAAAAACCCCCACCTGGCCTTTTTTCAGCCCATATATTTTTATTTGTCAGAAGTTACCTTCACCTGTCCTTCAATAAAATAACTGTCCTCCCTCTATCTGGCTAGAAGGTCTTTAAAAACACAATTTCTTAATACCACTTACAGTTTTCTGTTTTAAGTTCTCTCAATGTAGTCTGCTTAGTTATGTTTAGTTTTAAGTCAGTCCTGTCAAACCACACTGTAGTGATTTTGCTAGCTCAAACAAATGTCTATATGATACAAACTGAAATGCTATTTATTGAGAAAAAATTGTATCAATTTGCAGTACATTTTTCTGTATGTTTCTTCCACTAAAATAAACACAGTATCTTACCTATAGGCTTTACTAGCTTTTACTGGGGTTGCTTCAAACCCAATTGGGCAAAAATAATGGTTTTGGCAATGGTAGATGTAGGCCATTGATTCGTCTTTCAGTCCACGTGTTAGCTTCGCAAGGGCCCCCGCAGCTACAAAGAAAGATCAGGTTACAGGCCAGGGTGTTTTGGGTCCTGTGTAAAACACTCAGCAGAAAAAAAGACCTATTTGACAACAAAGAAGTTACACTGTTTTTAAATGAGAGGACATGACCTGACAGGCATGCACAAAATACACTTTTGATTTCGAACTTATTATTACTTTTTTGTACCAGGCAGGAAATTAAATGCTATCTGCTGCACAGTCTGTGCCAGGGAAATGCAATATAAAGTATGATTTGTGTTGAGATCAAAATCAAATATGAAAAAGAACTGAAAGTATCTCTTAACCTAGGAAATACATGCTGCAACAGAATGCAGTCCTGCTGCCCCAAGTCAAATGTGGCACACATTGATGACACTACTGAAACCACTGAACACACAAACATTTTGGTATCATGAGCTTCTTGGAGCTTCCTAGTTTCAGGAACACGTATGAGCATACAATGGTTTGTGACCACAGCGCTCAGTTTCAGAAAAAGACCAAAAGAGGCATTGAAACATGACAATTTTCAAGTGGGATACCATGAAAGAAAATTATTTCCACTTTAATAATCTCCTCTACAACTTTTCAGAGTTGTTTTGTGCTTTTAAAGAACTTTTTAGTTAGAAGGTAACTACCTAGACTATGCCAAAGGCTACTAAATTGTGCATGAAAGTAAAATTTTTTAAGTAGCACACTTAAAAAGTAGACAAAAATGAAATATGCTAATTGAGAATAATCACCTAACTTTACAGACAGATGTCAGATAAAGTAAGGCAGAACAGATGAGTTCACTAATTTTAAAACTGGGCTTTTTAAAAGCATAAAACATTTACTAAGGATTAATATTTTTTGTTTCCCCAGTGGATGACAGCAAACAAATCTTCCCACACACCAATGGAGAACTAGAAATGCAGTGTTTTCCTGGATACCTTTAAATTCCAGTTCTGTAATAGCAGAATATAAAGCACGAAATGTATTTTATAATAATAAAGTTACAAACGAAAATTTTAGCTAAATAAGAGAAGTAAAAGCAGAAAAATCAGCCAACTTGGAGCTATTTAATCAGCCAACTTATCTCAGACTGGAAGTACTACTTACAGACTTTATCCTGTCAAATGCTACACACTGCAGGGTTTTTGAATTTATACACTGTAAGATGAATGCTTTAGGATTAGCTACATACCAGTTTCTCCAGCTGTCTTGTTCTTCCCATGAGGTTTATACAGAACATATGAGCATCCCTTGATATGGAAGTGATCATTTATTTGCCTAAACCATCTGAAACAATAAGCTTAAAGATTGTAGTAACTCAAGAGTTATTAAATGCAATTTTATTTCCTCACACTTCTCCTGTGCTTGACATTTTAGGAAAAAAAAGTCTTGGTATGCTACTAAGTACCTACCTCACCAGTATTTAGATTGCAGATGACCATGGCACCCAACACAAACAAAACTTAACATATCCTAGACAGAGAAATAAATACACAGAGCCTTTTCCTTCATTTTGTTTTTTCAGACTTGACATAGATACCTAATAACCAAAGGTCTGGATGTGAAATGTTGGTCCTATTGCACTCGGTCCAGTCACCTCTAATGTTCAATTACTCGGCCTTTAGAAAGAAAACCAGATTCCAAGATGCCAAACTTCGACCATGATTTGTAAGCTACATAAATGAAATCTAAGAGACCAGAAGGGACCCTTCAAATGAGACTTTCTGCTTATTTTATTGGGTTTCTCTCACCTAAACTTCACAAAGCCCAAGCATTACAGGATCCCCATATTGCAGCTCCTCACCACAGGAGTAAGTGAAGACAGGCCTTTCCACAGTAAAAAATTCAAATTCACACGTCTGAGGGTAACACCTCAATCATAAAGCTATATTGGGTCATGGGGCTGGCGCCCAGCCCTCCTTTTTCCCAACTTGCCAAGTATTTCAAAATTATTTGATCAGGCAGAAAATTAATTTATTAATTTATTTTTTTAAAAAGAGTAGCTTCTCTGCAGCACAGAGCACACTCATAGGGCAAATCAAAGAGGACTTAGAAGTTTAACTTTTGCTTGTATAGACTGTTGACATAAATAGACAGAACATTGTATCAGCTTGGCCTATAAGAGTTACTATATCCTGACATACTCCTGAAGAGATACAAATCCCGTATCTGAGTTTCCTAAAGCAGGTAAGGAAATTTTCGCAACACTTTTCAATGATCTAGCCAGTATACTGGATGTAGAATAGACTGCTACCACATTTTCAAATCCAGCACCAACCTGATGAGCCAAACACTATATATTACCCCACCCCAAAAAACATTAACTAAATCAAATGCAACCCATGAAGCAAGCAAGAACTCTGCAAATTTTTTTAATCTCACCAAAGAGTAACACACCAAAGCCCTGCCAAAACCTTCAACACTCAAGTACAATATGCCTCTTGGCTCTGTTTAATCTTAAAATCTCTTATTAACTTAATACCAAAAAAAAAAAAGCACAAATATTTTAGATCCAACTTATAAACAGCAGGAAACAGCAGAGCTGAAGTGATAAAAAATTTCAAAGTGTTCTGTGATTCCAGCCCCATATTTTTGTTCCTGAACAGATTCATTGCAGCAAAGGTGCAGCACTATCCGATTTTCAATCCTTGTATTATATTTTACATAAAGTTCATAGAATATCAACTGCCTTTTCAGGCTGTTTTAGTGATATTAGCAAACATTTAACATGCATTTGGAAAAACAGGAAAATGAGTATAAAGAAAAAGTCTCCTAACCAGGAGACTAGACTCATTAGAGCATTATACAACCATTACACAAACAGAACCAAAAACCAAATAGTTTCACATTGACCTGGCCTGTGTAACTACATCGCACCATACAAAATGGCCAATGCAAACAACTCTTTGAAAAATTTCTGTGGAAAGTTTTAATGTCAGAGTATCTAGATATGCTTCGTTATTCTACAGCTTAAGAGGACTAACATGTCAGTCATTTTTTTTAATAAATAAACCACTACAGTATTTTTTGAAGTTTCTGTCTCTTAGCTTTACATTATCTTTGCATACATTAAAAAATTAGCTGCATCAAAACAATCAAACATACCTCATTAGAGTTGTATTTCCAGTGAAGGGACCAAACCTAATCTCCTCAAATGGGGGCTGAAAGCCCAGTATATGCAAAGCTTCTTCTTGAGTGATGGGTGGTAAACTGAAAAAGAAAAAATTTTAAAAAGCGTTGCTTAATAAGGAAATCTGTAACGTATTTTTGACACTCTATTAGCAAAGCAGTCTATGTGTGCGACTTACCTTCCAGCTCCCAGTGTACTATATAAGAAATTCCAGCAAGACACTAATGATGAAATTCCACAGGAAGTCTTGTATTGAGGTCGGCTAACACAATACCTTAAACAAAAAAATCCCCAAACACATTAGTAAGCATTCTTGATTTAGTCATAGGAGAAACCTGAACTACTTGTCTGTGTCACTAAAGTGCTGTGCTATATGAAAGGTTTTTATGCCACCTGTAGTAAATAAAGCAAACAGAAAAACCAAAACTGTATCCTTAAAAAAAAAAATTAAGGAAATAAGTTAACCAATTTCTTTGTCAGATGCTACTACCTTATTTCATATAAATCAGTCAAATTTCTAACAGCGCCATGGGCATTCTGTACAAGTGATCCTGTAGAAAAATATGATTCTGCAATGATATAACATAGGGTTTTATCCAGTCTACTCTAACATGTGAACTTGTAGCAAACTGCATCTCTACCAATTTACTAATGAATGTCATTCTGGGTCACAGATTCCCTAGGTTAACTCTAACTTTCTGATGTCACAAACATAGAGTAAGAACCAGACAGATTCATTAAACTAGGTGAATTTAGTGAACTATATTAATACGATAACGGTTGTATAGAACTGACATATTCTGATCAAATATTTCGCAATAAAAAGTAAAATCAGGAGTAAAACACACCAGTGGTACATTTAAGGTTACTTTTTGCCTGACCATGCTACTGAACTTGTATTTTGTTTTGCAATGAATCCCCATGTAAGTTTTTCCCTTCATTGAAAGAAAAATGAATGTTTAGAAAGAAAAATGTTTTAAGAATTTCAACAGATGAGAGGGAAGCTCTAATTTTTCTTGTAGAATGCAATGTGTTTATACTCAGCGTATCCCCATTTCTAGTAAAAAATTATGAAGACATTATTAAGATGTTTGAAATCAGGTAACTAGCAATAGTGTTCAAACTACATGGAATAATTTTAAATACAAGTCATAAATACTACCATCTCCGAAGGTCCAACACTTTTCTCTCCTTCACATCTTCAAGAGCTGAACGCTGAGGACACTCCCTGTATTGTTTGCTTTTTTTGTCCACTGATTTTTTCTTTGTCCCTTGTTTCTTCATACTGCCTGCAAAACAAATTTCAGAATCAAATGAATGCCTAATGTACCATTCACAGCTTTCTTAGATACTTTCAGTAATAGCATACAGCTCAAATAGAAACATTGGTTATGTTAGTAAGTGCAAACTGGGACTAAACGTTAATTGAAGGGAGAAAGCTCAAATACATAATCTAAATTGTCAACAGGTTTATAAAGCTGCCATTAACTCTGTAAACAACATGGTGTTTAGATCATGAATGGAATTAATGATGACCTGCCCAACTGTTTAGAGAGATAAGTCAATCTGATTATTCTAATGCGATAAATCACCCATCCCAGAAATAGACTCTCAGACAAACATGGACCTCCCATCTCCTAACATTAAGTACACAGGGAACATAACGAAATGCTTGTTTTTCACTGCCAGCCTTGCAACCAGCTACAGTTTCTGATGAAAACTTATATGCAAACCCATTAATAATGATAAACCCCCAAGGTCTTTTCCTTTTTATAAGCCACTGTGGCAGTAGAAAATTTAAGTTGAGACGCATGCTAGAGCAGAAATATTTTTGTCCTGTTTTGAAGCCATACATCCAGATGCATAATATACTAGATCCTACTAAAACAAAAGAAAAAAAAAATCACTCCAACAACACAGAGGGAGGGCTGGGGCGGTGGAAATACCAGAAACCACCCCAAATGGTACACACTTAAACGGAAGCCAGCCTTGTTTTGGAGCCACTTTCCCTGACAGTTACAACAAGACTTTCACTCCTTCTATCTCACTCTCTTCCTTCTTGATGAGCAGGTTCCTTGAAATGAAGTACAGGCTCTTCTATAGCACTTCCTCAAGGGACACATGTGCTGGCCAGTCCTCCGCACAAACAAGCCATAAACATGAAGCCTTTCCTTTCATATCAAAATTTCACCACCTCACCTGCTTTGTTCTTCAGATTTGAGTTCACACCATTGAACTCCGATTTGTCTATTTCCCATGCCAGTGGAAGCTTTCCAAGATTGCCAGGCAGGCTTTCCAAGTTAGCATCTTCACTGTAGATTATCTCTGAAGCACCAGTTTGAACACTGAGTAAGTTAGGTGTATTATTTCCAACATTTAAGGCAGCACTGCCTGATAGGCAGGCACTAACTGAAGCACTTGGACTTTTACAAATAGATGTTACTCTGTTTAAAAAAGCATAGTCTGAACAGATGGTATAAAATTTCTCTCTTGTATGAGTCACAGGACATCCCCATGGATAATGTCCATCTCCCCTAGACACCAAGGATGCAGTGGAGGCATCTGACATGCAGTACGGCTTCACAGGATCGTGAAGAGAAGCTTCTGGGGATTCTTTCCCAGGTCTGTTTTCAGTATTTCCATTACTTCCAGAACCATTTTCTTTTTCATCTTCTGAAATAGTAGGCATTGAATGATACTAAAAGAATATTACACAGCTACGAATACGTTTTCTTTGTTTTAATTACAACAAGGTTTTCATCATTGTCTCCATTGCCTCTGCAAGGTATCAACGAGGTACCTAAAAGAAAACAGTAAGTTAGTACAGGTGTCTCATTCAACATAAAATAGACACAAAGCTTATCTTTGAATTCATAGCCAATAAAATCTGAAACAGCCTTCAAGATACCACAATACACATAGTGTCTTTCCCTAAGCATCTCTAGAACTCTACAATCAGCACTTTTTAATCACTTGTGAGGTACCAACAGCACATACCACAGCGATATCATGATGAGGACATAACGAGCAATTACAGTTATAAACCAGCACACAAATAAAAAAATAAAAGCTTTCTACATGTACATGTTTGTGGTTGATCTCTTCTATGCCTTACAGTCACAATACACTATCAATGTAGAGTACAGAATAATTTATACAAATTAATAAATCATAGAACAGCAACTTAAGGTCACTTAATTTTGCTGAATCCTGCATAGTTTTGCTCCAAGTGAAGTTCAAGCGTACACTTACAGTAACTGTAACCTCTATCGATTGTAAATTGACAACACTACCCTCAATCTATTCCAGTGTTTTCCTCCTACAGCTGCTAAAGGTTCCCTTTTATTTTTATATGCCTCTTATTCTTCAAGACGTGAGAAAGAAAAGCAGGTTTTGTTTATGGTAGCTAAGAACTACCAAAAACAAATTTAGAAGGCTGTCTGGCTTGCTTTAAACGATCATTTTTAAAGGGCAAGCTGACAGTGTGTGTGTTATCTGTCATCTCAGCAGCTTGTACGTCTACAGACACGCGCCGCAGATGGGAACCTGGCGCGAGGAAGGCAGGAATTCCGCTCCACAGCCGCCTCCTATGACACCGGCTTCGGGTCGCTGCTCCACACCTGCAGCGCGCCGGGAGCGGCTCTGGCCTGCGTGGCCAGCCGGGTTCCGCTCGGCGGAGCACAGGGACACATCCAAGCACCTCCCCCCGCGCTGCCGCCAGTCGGCTCCAGAGTGAACAGCCGCGGGTTGGGGGAAGGGGCCCCCCGGGACCGTGGGCTCGCTCCCCTCCTGGGCGGTTGCGAGGGGCGGCGGCGGGGGAGTTGGGGGAGTTGAGGGCAGTGAGGGCGGCGGGGCTGCCCCCGGCCCGTGTTACCTGCGCGGAGCG
>VZRN01003893.1:687116-861393 GCA_013397935.1 Dasyornis broadbenti | reverse complement strand
GTGGCGGCGGCGGCGGCTGGAAGTTCGTGTTGCGTGGGAACTCGGCGTAGAAAAGTGAGAAACAGATAGGCTGAGGGGGTTGGGCCTGTTCAGCCTCGGGAAGAGACGGCTGAGAGGGGACCTCCTCAATGTCTATAAGTATTGAAAGGAGAGTGTTAAGAGGATGGAGGTGGGCTCTGCTTGGTGGTGCCGAGCAGTAGGACGAGAGGCAAAGGGCAGAGCCTGATGCGCAGAAAGTTCCACCTGAAAATGAGGATGAATTTCTTTACTGTGTAGGTGACCGAGCGCTGGAACAGATTGCGTAGAGAGGTTGAGGAGCCTCCCTCACTGGAGATACTGAAGAACCGTCTGGATGCAATCCTGTGCAATGTGTTCTGGTATAACCCTGTTTGGACAGGGAGCTTGGACCAGGTGACGCACTGTGGTCTCTTCCAACCTGATCCGCTCAGTGGTTCTGTGAAAAAGTAAAGCATTGTTGCCTAATAAAATTTTGATACAAATGGCCGACCGTCACCACGAGCCGGAGCACTGCAGATGCTGAGCAAAACCTCCCAAATCCAGCACTGCCACCCACTGGAACTGCTCCCTGGGCAGCTCGGGGTCACCCCGTGCCCTCACCATGTCCCCTTGGGCTGTGGGCACCTGCTTGCCCCAAAGGGCCCAGCCAGGCACAGGGATTCCCGGGGGATGCCCCAGACAGCAGTCACTGCTGCCCCGAGCTGCTGGTAAGGGTAAAGCGGGATAGGGTAGGCCAGCCTACACAACTCTTGGCGCAACTTTGGGATCACACTTCTAACTCGGTTATGACTTCCCACTGAGGTTGGGGAAGGTGTAGGAGCATAACAGTGAGAATTAGGTTCTCCTAGGGAGCAAGGGACCAGTGCCTGGACCTTTTATTTGCACCAGGTTTCTCTTGGTTCCCATGACAGTAGTAGGAATATGTGAAACAACAATGGTTCCTTAAAATTGAAGGAACAAAAGTTTATTTCAGGTAACAGTGTCTAGAACTGCTGCCAATATTTCTCATCTCATCCTTCACTGCAGTCAACATGAACAAACACAATGACACTGAAGGTACGACTGGAATGGTTCTGGTACTGCCACAAATATGTAAAATTCATTTATTTTTAAATATTCAGATTTGTTAAATTATTGATTTTATGACAAAGTAGTTACAAAATTTTAAATAAAATATCAAAAAGTTATATGATGTCCTGCTGACAGAGGATTCGCTCCTGGCAACTACAGCACTGTGCCCTCAGTCCACAAAGCCTCTACTTTGAGCAGTACTTTCTATGAGAGGTCCTGCAAATAATGGGAAAAAAAGAATCTAATATATCCTCAATTGTTAGTGTTATGTGATAGTTGTCAGTGGGTAGGCAGAGGTAAGTAGCCAAAGTGCTCGAACAGTTGTGGGTACAGCCATGTTTGCCATCCCCTGGACATGAGAAGACCTAGATCACATTCAGTATTTTATGCGGCTTCATACTGAGGCAACCTGCCTCTTGTAATGGAGAGCATCCTTTATGCCTTTGCCAGCTGGAACCCTGTTGAGCCTTAGTTGGCCAACAGTCTTTGATGTAATTAAATAATTCTGCCTCCAAAGCATTTTTATCTGAGCCAAATTATAGGCATTAGGATAGCAGTAACGTTGGCTTTGCCAGCCAGGACTAAAATTAGGTTGCATGATTTATCTTATAACTTATTTGGGTGCTGACAAATAGTGCCAAATCTCTGCACAGATTCCCTGAGCTGCACTTATGTGGGGGGAAGAAGCTGGAGGAGAGAACATCAGGAGGGTGGAAGTGTGTCACCTTTTCTTCATCACCGCTGTGCTCTTTTTAACATGTCAGTGCCATCCTACTGAGAAGAGGAAGGATGATCTGTGAATTCTACAGCTATTAAATTTCTTTTTGAATAAAAACATCTTTGAAGTTCTCTTCCACTGGAGGAGACTGGCTTCTGTCATACAGCAAAATATAAGCTGAGAAGGAATGTGATTTCTTCCTATAAAACACATCAGGAAAGTAAAGATGGGGAAAGGAGAGGAGCTAAAGGGTTGTGGGTATAAAATAGAGCCTGTGTGAATTTTTAGACTGGAAATTGCAAGTCTTCTAACTGCTGAATGTCGTGAAAAATCATGTCCATGAGAACATAACAGGGTAAAAGCTATGTCTTTAAAAGCTGGAGCTTGGTAATATTTAAGGCATTTTGTAATGAGGTTAATGGTTAGAAAAGATTCTCTTCATTGACCCAAGTTGTCATTTCTCAGCTTGCAATTTTCTCCAAGCAAGTTATTTTTGTGTGCTTTTCTCTAAGCATATTTGCAGTATTTCAAAATGCAAAATACAAAATCTCTTTGAAATTCATGAGTCCTTGCTGATGAGTTTAAATTTTATGTATTGTTTCCCTTAAGAGGAGAGAAGCACTAAGGAGCAAAGTTGAAAGTATCTTTTGGGATTTAAGTTCTCCCATAAAGAGGCCTTAATTTCCGTGAGGCTCCTGTAGCTAAACATAGATGAAGAAAAGCATTTGGGTATGTGTGTGTACAGCCTACCTGAAAGGAGGTCATAGTGAGGTGGATGTTGGTTTTTGGGTAGTAAGTTTTGAGAGGAAATGGCCTGAAGTTGCAGCCAGGGAAGGGTTTAGATTGAATATTGGGAAAAGTCTCTCTGCTGAAAGGATTGTGAAACAGTGGAACAGGCTGCTCAGGGAAGTGGTTGAGTCAGCATCCCTGGAGGTATTCGAAAGACATGTATATGTGGTTATGGATCAATATATATATCAATATATATATCATCAAAAGACATGGACATGGTTTAGTGGTGGAGTTGGCAGTGCTGGGTTAACAGTTGGACCCAATGTTCTTAGAGGTCTTCTCCAACCTAAGGGATTCTGTATGTAGTTAAGACTAGCACTGGTGTTTGGGACTAGCTCTCTGCAGTTGGAGGTTGAATTATTTGACAGAAAAAGGGCCATGGAATCACTGAAGGCTCACGTTGGGCAATTGCCCTGGTGGCAGCAGGTGAAGTGCCCATTCACCTCTACTCCAGACAATCCCAGACCTGCAGTACCGGCAGCCACACATCACAGAGTCACAAAACTCAGGGTTGGAACGGACCTCGGGAGATCATCTAATCCAACTCCTGTGCCAAGGCAGGGTCACCGGGAGCAGCTGGTTTGGAAAGTTTCCAGAGAGGGAGACTCCGCAGCTTCCCTGGGCAGCCTGTTCCAGTGCTCTGCCACCCTCAGTGTAAAGAAGCTCTTCACCTTCAACTGCTCTGGCGAGGATTTTGAAAACACATTTTCCTTAATGTAAACTCCATTTCCTACCTATGTTTGGGAATGGAGTGAAGAGAGCCTGGTGGCGGGGGGGCGGGGAAGAACTTCAGCTCATGGCACGGGTTTAACAGCGGCGCAGTGATGTCCGGGTGCGTAAGTCAGAGTGCCAGCTGTCCTCAATGCTTTCCAATGCGCTGTGTCCCGGTAATTCCCCGGGGTTCAGCAGCGCCTCCCAAACAGCCGGCGCCTCCCGGGAGCGCCGCCCCGCGATGCCGCTGTCCCCGCCCCATGGAGCCGCGCCGGGGGCGGGACTGCCCGGCGGCGGGGCGAGGGCGGGAGGCGGGTGCTGGCGGTGTTGACCCTCGGAGGGCAGCGCTGCCGATGCGTGCGCTGTGGCCGCTGTGCCTCGCCCTGGGAGCCGNCCCGCACGGTACTTCTTCGTGCAGGCCGTGGACGCCGCGGGGCTGAGGTGAGGGCGGCGGCGGCGGCTTTTCGGGGAGATTGTGGGCAGGGTCAAACCGAGAGGCTTGTGATTTTCTTGTAGACAGAGCAGGCTAAAAAGGGCTCTGCGTGACTCTTTCTGTATATCACTTGGCAGGAGTTAATTAATCTTTTCAAGGAGTATCAAATAACGGCGCGAGGGGATGAGATAAGAGGATGAAAACGTTCAGCAGCAAAACATACGTGTTAGTCAATGGAAAATTTCATTATTTATTCTCCTTTGTCAAAACTTTAGCAGTGCCTAATACACTTAATTTATTTGGCTCAGGCATCCTGGTTGTTTCCGCTGTTAGGAACTTTAATATTTCTCCTACATGCCGAAGCGCAAGATCAGAAGAATCATTTAGGAATTACTCCATAGCCATTAGGTGACCTTCATAGGAATGAAATAGAATGGGGAGCAATGGCCAGAAACTAAAAGACAAATTTTCACCTCCACATGAGAAAACTTTCCTCTGACGGTGGCAGTGTACTGGAACAGGCTGCACAGGGAGACTGGAATTTCCCTCTCTGGGGGCATTCCAAACATCCCTGGACACATTCCTGTGTCACCTACGGCAGGTGACCCTGCCTTTGCAGGGGGATTGGACTATATGATCTGCAGAGGTCCTTCCCAGCCCTAATGATTCTGTGATTTTTAGAGGATACCATTGCTTTCCATTTCTACAGGAAAACTAGTCCTACAGCCCAGGTAGGAGCTCAGAATGCTCCATTGAGGTCATTCAGAGTAGGTGCACCATGGCTCACGTGAGTATGAAATATGCCAATTCAGCTTAATTTAGATAGTAAATATTTCTTGCATTTAATTGAACTGGCAGCTCTCTAGTATGTTTGGACAAGTTTTAGGAAAGGTGACCAGGCTCTTGCACTGTAACCCCTTGGTTTAGCTACTCCTACCACCTTTCTCTATCCCAGGCTCTCCCTAAATATTTGGGACCGTGTATAAAGAGATGGAAGAAAGGTGGAAGGACGTTGACAGCATTTTGACTGCACCAACTTTATTAATACCTCAGTGATATGTGATAACTTCATGGTTATTCAATTATTTTCTTTGGCTTTATGGATGTTTTTCTATGTTTGGTGTATGGTGAATTTTACCAAAATATCTTATTTACTCGTTATATTACATGATCCCTCTATAATGTTTTTTCCCTCTTTTTTTTCCCCATATAAGCTACCATAATGATTAAGAAGTTTAAGTTTGTTCTTTACTTCCTTAAATAATACCTGGAAAATAAGGTAATCTGAAAACATTTTGCTTCTGAATGTAAAATAATAGACTTATTAATATGTTGGAACTTGTTCTAGTATTTCTAGTATTTTTATAAATAGAATCATAGAATGGTTTGGGTTAAAAGAGACTTTTAAAGATCATTTCGTTCCAATCCCCTTGCCATGGGCAGGGACACCTTCTAGCAGTCCAGGTTGCTCAAAGCTTTGTCCAGGTTGAGCCTGAACAGTTCTACTGATGGGGCAACCACAACTTCTCTGGGTGACTTGTTTCTGTGTCTCACCACCTTCATTGTAAATGATTTTGTACTGATATCCAACTAAACCGACCCTTTTTCAGTTTAAAACCATTGCCCTTATTCTACCCCTACAGGAAAGGAGACCAAGATGTATTCACCAAGATCAATTTATATGCATTCTCTCTACCTTCTCATCATTTTACACTTGAGCTGCTACCAATCAAAAGCTATGCTGGTTTTTTAAAGGTGCTTTGTTCCCATGTAGTCAAAGACTGTATTTCCAACACTGTTCAATATGTAGGGCACCAAGTGATTTTTGGAGCTGTGCTCATGGCTGATTGGAACCTTCTTGATACCTAATGCTTCAAATAGCATGAGATGTGTTAGGTAGCCTACCAAAATTTTCTTTGGAAAAATCACACATCAGTTGTGAACATTAGGATATATGCTGGTGGAGGCCTCAGAGAAGTCACTGGAAATCTGTTGACTTGCAAAGGAATGGACCAGACTAAGAAATCTGTTGTATGTTTCCTTTGTTTATTAAGCTCCCACTTATTCTCCGGATAGGTTCACTTCATCACCAGGTCAAAATGCATTCCAGGTGAAGATCACTGCTCCTGAAGAACAGTTCACTCGGGTTGGTGTGCAAGTATTGGACAGGAAAGATGGTTCCTTCCTCGTGAGATACAGGATGTATGCAAGCTACAAAAGCCTGAGGATAGAAGTCAAAACTGGAGATAAGCATGTTGCAAAGTCTCCATATATTTTAAAAGGTAAGAGGCACCACCGCACACAGATTTCCTATCATGGCTCACAAACTGTGTCCCAGAATACCTTCTACTACAAGCAAAGGATTCTTTGGGATCTCAGTACTTCTCTAGATTATCAAATCCCATTGGTATTATGGATTCCTTATATGCGTCCTATGCATACCATTCAAAATAATAAAAGGATGCAAATGCTGTGAAGCTGTTGCCTAATAAATACATGTAGAGGGCTCACACAGAAGCTTATGTAGGTTGATATGACTCCATTAGAGTTAAAAAAAATGTCAGATGTCCATTTAGAGTTGCTGAAGGTTTGGCCTTAAGCAATGAATGTTCAGTGCCTGACCCTGTTCTGTGATCTCAACAGCTCAGTATTATGACTTATTGAAAATAAAATTATAATTGTGTTCCTGATAGGACCTATTTACCATGAAAACTGTGACTGCCCTCAGGAGGAGAGCAGTGCATGGCTGGAAGAGATGAACTGCCCTCAAACCATTCCACAGATTCAGAGAGATCTAGCAAATTTTCCCATTGTTGACCCAGATAAGATTGCAAAAGAAATTCCACAGAGGTTTGGACAAAGACAGAGTTTGTGTCACTACACCATCAAAGACAATGAGGTATGTAATGGACTGATCTGAAGTCCATATGGAAATTTGGTGGTAAGTCATGTTAACTGGGCAGTTTGGCTGTTCCCAGTTATGAAAGCTTCTTGTAGTCTGTTCTCTAAGAACAAGACTTTGCTTGCTTCTCTGTCCTTGAATACTTTGCAGTTTGTATATGAGCTCAGCAATATATCTGTCCTACTTTGTAAGTGCTTTTTTGTCCACGTTACAACTGAAACACACTGAAAGCAAATTACTTTCCAGGCAATCAATGTGAGTACTGGGCACACACCCAAGTCTCCTAAATGCTAATTCAGTTTCCTGTTCTCTGAGCAATACTGCTGTGAAGTGTCACGATCATCTAATTTGAAATGCATCAATAAATTACATCGTGCATAATTCTGAGGTAAAGAAATACCACTTTTAGCTCCACTGAGGATCAGAGCTAGAATTCTTTATAACAAAGCAGTACTTACTTCAATGGAGTTTTATATGGAAATTAGAAGAATGGAACACAACAGAAATAGGCAACAGTTTCTGTTTCCATGAAACAGACCTCAAACGTCTGCAAAAACAAGCAAAGCCTGTAATTTTTTTTTTTCATCACTTTTCTGTGATGAGATTTCTACAGCTTCCCAGCTGACTCATAAATATATGCCATACAATCTGTCTGACTAGTTACTAAGTGATTAAAAGAGCTCTAAATTGTGCCATTCCTTCTCTGAAATGAAAACACCCAGTAAAACCTTTGTTTATTTTCAGGTTTATATAAAGACATATGGGGAACATGTTGGCTTCAGAATTTTCATGGATGCCATACTGCTTTCTTTGACAAGAAAAGTGAGTACAGCTGTACAGTCACTTCTTCTGCATGCCCTACTTTATAGAAGCCTGGGCTTAAATACACTTCAGCATATTTGCTGCTGTTTCTGTTAAAAAACCCTTGCTCTTTGATTAGTTATGGAAAGGTCAGATGGATTTTCCTTGTTTGAAGCTGTTGTGTTCTAGATGCCATCTGATTGGAGTATCACAAAAGCTAATTGAATAGCAGGCGTTTATAGGTGAGTTTGATAAACCTGGGCAGGGTGTGTTGGGTTGGGGTTTTTTTTTCTGTAGACTAAATAAATCATCCTGTAGCATCTAACAGAAAATTCTGTCTCTGCAAGTACATTTTACAGGATGACTTAAAAAAAATAGGGAATGTATATCGTTATTCATTAAAATCCACTGAGATGGAGTAACAAAAGCCCAGCAGGTGGTGTGGGGGGAAACTCCCTTGATGTACAAGAAAAAATGCAGCACACAGACTCTTTCCTAGGGAAATTTTGAAAAAACCCTGACATTATGTGCACAGTGACAGAATATAGGAGGGCTGAAATTTCAGCACACACAAATATGTCATTTTTACATAAAAAGAATAGTAAGAGAAGTAAGAAGATACCAAGTTAATGTCATTTTGACTGTAAAAAGACAAAGAGTTTTTTATTTTAAAAAGGGGAGAAAGAAGAGGAACTACTGAAGCATGGAACTCTTCACCTTAAAAGCTTTCTTAAAAATCTAATAAAAACAAACACATTATTTATAAGTAGCTGAAAGATAAGGTAATCAGTATGAAACAACATGGATTTATCATAAAATATGTCATAGTAGTAAAATTCCTTTCTATAACAAGGTAAAACATTTCTATAAGATGTCAAGTATCTTAATTTTAGGCCTTTGGGGCTTAGTCTCAAGAGCTTTACGCAAACAAGTTAAAACCTTTGCGTAGAAGAAACTAATGTAATCTGTTTGAAAAGTCTTACTTAAATAATAGTTGCCAATGCTTCCAGCACTTGAAAGATGTCACAAAAATATTCTTCAGAGATTTATTGACGGT
This sequence comes from Dasyornis broadbenti, assembly GCA_013397935.1. Taxonomy (NCBI): domain Eukaryota; kingdom Metazoa; phylum Chordata; class Aves; order Passeriformes; family Dasyornithidae; genus Dasyornis; species Dasyornis broadbenti. Next base: position 852,890 of record VZRN01003893.1, on the reverse strand, counting down.
TCAGTCACCATTTAATAACTAGTTATATTTTGACTGAATGATGAATATTGAATTTTCAGATAACAAAAACGAAAGAACCTTCAAGCACCTCATGTTACAGCATCATAATTTTAAATTTTCTTAACAAGAGAAATTTACAGAAAAATTGATAAAATTAAGTGACAAGGGCAGGATAATACACAAAGGCTGGATAAGTGATATAGTTATGACAGCTGTTTGAAACAGGGTTAAGTGAGTGGTTAGTTCCTGCAGAAAAGTGTGAAGGTTACAGTGTCACAAATGTAATGTGACTCAGCAGTGGCACGCTGCTGCAAAAAGCTGAACATAACACGTGAAAGAAATGTCAAGTAACATTTCCACTATCCTCAGGATTAGTAATGGATCAGTTATGCTGCTCTGTCTGTCTTGGGTGTCACGCTTTACAGATTGCTCAATTGCTAACATTGCTGAGCTAACATTGCACGGGAAAATGGTACAAATGACTAAATGTACAAATGAACAGTCGTTTAACTGGGGATTGTTTCATCTAACAGTGTCTAAGGGAGAACATGATGTCTAAGGGAAGACATGACTGTAGCCTGCAATTATCTAAAAGATTGTTCTTTGGAAGACGGAACTAAACTGTTCTTGGTGTCAGTAGTGTTGGACAAGAAATAATGGAGTTAAATTGCATCTAAGGACTTCAGGCTAAATGTTGAAAAGGGATTGCTAACTCCAAAACCAGAAACTGTTAACAGATCTAGAAAACACAGTTTTCATTAAATACCTTGAAAATTTCTATTAGGACAGTGTCACTGAGTGACAGTAAATAGTTGGTTGGAGAAGATTTAAGCTGCAGAGTGATTCTGCCACTGAAGATGTGTAGAAAATACAATTTGTAGAGGTTTATGCCCATTATAACCATTAGATGGCACTGTAGCAATGAAGTTCAGTGCTGAGCATTAGAACGTGTAGCATACACCCTTTGAAAAGAGTATCTTCCACCATTCAGAAGAGTTCGCAAATTATTAATTTCTTTTGGTTTGAAAGAGGGAACTGAGGGGGATGTAGTGGATATTTATATATTTTAAAAATTAAATTAAGAGAGTGAACTGAGATACGACATTAGTTCTACACTGACCTTAGATGTGCCTTCAGGGTTCTGTAAAACTCAACAGTATGTCATGTTTTGCCTTTTGCTCTCCAGACTGAACTGTCCCACCACTTTCAGTTTCTCCTCACAAGGCAGCTGGTCCTTTCTGTGGAAAAGTACAAAGTTGCCTTTCTTTGTACCTTTTCTTACTTCACTTGAAAATATCCAAACCACACACAATGCTTAATACAGGGGTGTATCACAGTTTCATATAGCAACAAAATTATGCCCTCCGTCCTGCATCCTGGCCATCAACACTATTTTGCTTGCTTTTTGGCTGTGACAGTGATTTCACGTATGGTTCCACACTACCAAGTATTTTAAATAAGTGAGGATGTTATGCTTATTAATTAACCACAGCGCTGACTAAATGTGGCCTTCCCATCATGGGTGTTTATTTCTGTTTCTTTTCTGTTGGATTTAGGCATCCTGCAGACACAGGGTGAATCAGATCACTGATGTGACAAAAAACTAATTTACAACCCAGCAGCAATTTTCCATATAGTAACAAGGTTATCCAGTGTACTTTGGAACTATACAATTCCTGACTAGGTCCTAGTGCTAGCCTGATAAAAAGATTGTGTGGCCAATCATGTGAAGTATAACAGGAAACTGTCCTCTGAAAAGGGTGCTCCTATGCCTTATCTGACTTTGTACAAATCTTTTTTTTTTTTTAATTACTACTTTGTAGGCTTTACTCTGTGGTCTCAGTACTCCTAATATGTTTGTAAACTTCAGTGATTTATTACAGGTACATTAAGTATATCAAGACATCTGGCTATTTTTTCTCTTAGTGAGGTTGTTTTCAAAATGCAAGATGCTAGCAGAATATTGTTTTGTGTTAAACTGCATTTGTGCCTACTTTGCTTCTGTTTAGGTGAAAATGCCAGATGTAGAATTTTTTGTTAATCTGGGGGACTGGCCTCTGGAGAAAAGGAAGCCCCCACAGAACTTGCACCCGATCTTCTCGTGGTGTGGGTCCAGTGAGTCAAAAGACATTGTCATGCCAACATATGACTTAACAGACTCAGTTTTGGAGACTATGGGACGGTAAGAAATGGCTTAAACTTTTCACAGAATTCACAGTGAATGATCTTCAATAGAAATTAATGTGTTAACAGTATATTAACTGTTTTCATCTACTCACTGAGACACTGGCACCCTGCAGGTAGGCAGTAACTGTGTAATCAATATCGTAACATTATACTTCACTGTTTCATTTCAAAAATCTAAATTTATCTAAACATGGTCAAGTCACTGAAAACAGTACTTAAGAGTGTTTCAAGGCTAGGAATTTGATTTGTTGGCTTTGTCTCTCCCCACATGAACTTGTTGACAACTGGGCAGGTGTCTTTCCTGATTTTGCTAGAATCCTTTTTTTGGGTACCTTTCAAATCCCAACATAGCTAGAATTCTCGAACTAGGAGCTACCATCTCCCACTTCAATTACTGATCATAACTAGCCTTGGCAACTGCTCTGTTCTGTCTTTAAACATTACGAAGACAGCTTCTAAGAGATCTTTGTAACCCATCTTGAAGTTACCATTTCACTGCGTTTAGTTCAGATTCCATTTTTTTTTATCAAGACTTTTCCTAAATTTGCTATCCCTTGCCCTCCCAGTTTATGTGTTTTAATTTCTCAACATTTTTAAGGACATGAAATATGGGTTTTTAAGCAATTTATGCTGCCTTGTATCACCCTCACCTGTCTGTCAACCATATCCACTTTTACATGCCTTCTTCCATAACAGCTGACAGGTACTCTTTCCACATGCCATCTTGTTGAACTGATGCTGTCGTGCCACACACCTGCGAATTTAACATTCATTATCTGTTTCTATTGCTGCAAATGACTGATACAGTAACACATTGGGGTTTGCTCATGATTTACCTTCATCTTTGCTCTCTGCCTATCAGCACTGTGAACTCTTTTTAAGTAATTGCACTTTAAAAAGTTGCCAGTAGGCTTCACTATTAAATCACTTCTTTCTCCTGCAGAGTCAGTCTGGATATGATGTCAGTCCAAGCAAACACTGGCCCATCGTGGGAAGACAAGAATACCACAGCCTTCTGGAGAGGACGTGACAGCCGCAAAGAGAGGCTTGAGCTTGTAAAACTCAGCAGGAAATATCCAGAGATCATAGATGCTGCTTTCACAAACTTTTTTTTCTTTAAACATGATGAAAGCCTCTATGGCCCTATTGTTAAGCACATTTCATTTTTTGATTTTTTTAAGGTAAGCCACTAACCATTTTTCATAGAATTCAGTTCTTGCTGTTTCCCAGTATCAAATAACTTAGTATGTACTACTGATAATAAAGTGATTTTTAGTTTTTCAGGACACCATCAGTAACAAGCATGACTAGACATCCCTTCAGTGGGATTAACTGCTATGTAGCTCTTACACTGAGGATAATAATGTGTGATTTACATCTAAAGGTTCTGTAGAACCTTGTGTAATCTGTGTAACTTCAAGTTCCTTTTTATTTCTTTTTCCTGATTCAGCGATCAGGACTACTAACATAACTAACATAGTGGGAAAATCGGTGGATGAAGTGGCACATCTACCCTCACATCCGAGGATGAGCGTCCAAGAATTCCTGGAGAACTTAATTGATGAAGCTCTGTGTACCATGCACTGTGATGAATTCCAAACTAGATAATAAAAGCTTCTTAGACATTGATGCTTGCCTAGCCAGTCCTACATGTCTCAATATCGGCAAGTCAGTAACACCAGTGCCCTCAGAATAATCTAACCTAACCAAGACACTGGGTTCTTGTGGTTTTTAATAACTTCTCATCCTTTTCTTTCCAGTACAAATATCAAATTAATATTGATGGCACAGTGGCAGCATACAGATTGCCTTATCTACTAGCAGGGAACAGTGTGGTGCTAAAGCAAGACTCCATCTACTATGAGCACTTTTATAATGAGCTGCAGCCGTGGAAACATTACATCCCATTTAAAAGTGACCTGAGTGATCTACTAGAAAAACTACAGTGGGCAAAAGATCATGATGAAGAGGTAAAATACACATTTAGAAGTATTCAGTAACGTTTCTAGAAGAGAATAAAAATTGCATTTCTTTAAAACAAAACAAACAAAAAAAAAATTAGAAGGACTTGAACATTATTTTCATCAACTCTACAAATAAAAATACCCAGTTAAAATACATAATTTTGTCCTTGATTTGAAATCAAATTGAACTTTGGGGAAAAAATAATATTTTCATAGCAATGCTTGAATTTTAAAAAGAATGATTATTTGAGTTATCCTAAACTGTCAACATCATATGTAACCCCACAATCAGCACTGGCACCCTGAAATAAATATAATTTTGTAGAATAAAAAAAGAAACCAAACTTTCATTTTCTTTGGCAGGCAAAAAATATTGCGAAATCTGGACAAGAATTTGCAAGAAACAATCTCATGGGAGACCACATTTTTTGTTACTATTTCAAACTTTTCCAGGTCAGTATATTTTTAATGGCTACTGGCACAAAAATAGAAATCACAGAGCAAGAATTCAGGGCAACAGTGCTGCTGGAAATTGGCCAGTCTGGGGTACTTGAAGTCATGAAGCAAGCAGCAGCAATTAAAAATCTTCATTTGGTTTACAAACATTGTATTCAATTATATCCTATGGCTCTTTGAGAGGCAGTCGGATCCCATCAATCTTGATCTAATCTGCCAGAATATGTTGCCCACAATGATCAAAGAATTCCACGTCAGACGCACACCCTGTGAACCACAGCTGAAAATATCTGTGCATTAACACCGAGATACCAAACTCCCGGGAGGCACCCGAAGGGGCTGCCGTCTGCAGTTGAGTGTCTGCTCACCCTGTCTGTGACAGAATCTGCAGGAACAGACTGTGTAGCCCCAGAGTTTTTACAGAATTGCTCAGCTGAGTTGGTGCAGTATTGGCAACCAGATGTACAATCTAAAAAATGTATGAATTAATGATACCTACTTTCTTTTTAAAACTAGGAATATGCCAGCTTGCAAGTGAGTGAGCCAAAAATCAGAGATGGAATGGAGAAGGTGCAGCAGCCTGATGATGACCTTTTCCCATGCACTTGCCACCGAAAAAAGGTACAGTACATGCAGAGTTAAATGTAAAGTGCTGAGTGCCTTCAGTTCCTCTTCAGCCCTGCTGGAGCAGGACTGCTCACTGCCCCACAAGTATCAGTTATCAGGCCAGGCCATTAACACCTATCAAACTTAGAAACATTTCTTGATGTATTTGCAGGATTAGACAGTGAAAAATTAAGCTTCCAGTTAACTGAAACATGTTACTTCTTTCTTGACTGCAGGCCAAAGATGAACTCTGACAGAAGTAAATAATTTTTACATTCAGACTGTCTTCTTAAAGAAAGAAGAAAACTCTGGATTAGTATGCCCGTGGATAATGTCGGTGGATATTTTGAAGTTTACCATTTCATGTTCTACATATGGAAGAAAACAAAGCACCCCCAATTTCCTTTTTATCATGCAGTGGTGGGAGACACAATTTTATTTCTTTTTTAAATAAAACCTATGTTTGTATCATTCATGTGTTCCTGTCCTGAGTTACCTTGGAAGTGCAGATACTTGTTATTCACGTACTGAGTCTTTTCAAAAACACATTCCGCAAAAAAGGATAAATGAGAACTGTACATCTCCCTACCCCCCCCATCTCTATCCAAACTTTGCTCCTTCTGGGAGAATCTCATAGACAATGCTGAGAGTTTCATAATAAATCTTGTTAACCTGAAGGAAAAACACAATTCCAGTATTGCTGTAAGCTTGGCTATACCAACAGATTACTCACAGCCCATAATGAGGAAGGCTGCAGCTGCCAGCAGAGTGTTCCATCCCCTCTCTAGTGTCAGAGCTCAGAAAAGGACCCGAGTTCCTCCTCCTAATGTGTAATGAGGTGCAGACCCTGGCCTGCTGCTTTGGAGCCCTCTGGCCAGAATCCTTGTGTGACACGTCACAAAGGATGCAGGACTGCTTCCTGCTCTAGGAGTTCCTCAATCACTAAATACAATTTGTCTTCTATCAGTTAGTTATTAGAGGGCCTCTGTGATCAGTTCTTTACACAAAGGATAGTGCTGAAGGGGACTTCTCAAAACTGTGTCCCATGTTTTTTGCCCCACATGCCCAGCTGTGCCTGCATTACCTCCTCCTCCTACCCACACAGGTACAATTTGGCTCCCTAAGGTGGCAGACACTGTAAAAGACCAGAGCTTTCTCTCCCTGCCTCACTGATTTTGAAGCACCTGGGAGTGCCAGGATACAACAGCAAGGCAGAGTAGTACACCAGGCTCACCAGGCTCACCAGCCTCAGGGGAGGTGCTGGCAGAACCCTACAAATCAGTAGGTTTTAATTGCAAGTAAGCACAGCATCAGTAATATACTCAGAAATTGAAGACCCCTAAAGATATGCCATCCAAGTAGATTCTTTTCCAGTATATTACTTCAAATATTAGTCAAAAGCATTACTTAGTGCTCTGCATTCCCACGTGTTGTATATGGTTATTTGCATAGAAACACAGAAAACAATGCTGCCATGATAAACTTTCTGTCCTTCAAAAAGTTCTTTATTGTTTTGCATATTTTTTCATTCATACAAAGCTTTATTTGCATTTGCACTTAGATCTCTGAAAAGAACAGCTTTAAAAAATATGCCCTCAGCAATAACAAATAACCTACTTGCCACACTCCGGAAAAACTAAATTAAGATACTTGCTTAAACACTGCAAACTATTCATGCTCCAGCTGAATAGTCTCTCTAAGCCAAGAATAAACTTCAGCATTTATTTCTTCCATGACATCGTCTGTTGTTCGTCCTTTGACTGCCAGCCCATGGTTTGCTTTATCAATCCAATGGATTTTCTTAGGGGCTTTTATTTTGCTCACCACACTTTCTAGCAATTGCTACAGAGAAAATAAGAATGCAAATATTAGCAAATCAGATGCAACAAACACTGGAACTCCTAGATGTCTCCTGCTTTGCCTGTGTAACACATAATAGGCAGCTCCTAAAAACTAAATGCATCTATGTGTACGTGAAAAACACCTTGATAGGAAAATGGGATGGATTCTCTATTCAGGATATGAATTCTGGGATCTGCTCAAAGCTTCGCCTTCACTCACATAGAATAGCAGAAAATCAGAACTTCAAAAGCTGCACAGGTCACAACCCTGTGCAGGCACTCTCCCCATACTCACAAAGGAATCCATTTTTATTGGCAGAGGGTAGTGCTGCAATAAAATGATAGAATTGAAGTCAGGTTTGTCTACAGAGGCCAAGTAGCAATGTAATTCCTTAGGGAATGGCTTTGACACTGTTGAAATTTCTCAGCAAACAGATCTAAGAACCAGCTCATAAAGTCAAAGATTCCCATACTAAGAGGGCACTCCAAGGATCTGCTCATTGCTCGCCTGACTTATTTTGGCGACAACTCCTCACAAAAGCACTATGACTCCTTAGAATCAGTCCAAGCATGAAAAATGCCAATTGCACGTACCCCCAAAATCAAGCTGACCAGTTCAAGAACAGATACCTGTTTGCAAGGAAATAAGGCAGAAAAGCACTGTTTCCTCACCTCTGCACACCTGTTCTTCATCTCTACAAAAATGTCACTTTCTCCCACAGAAGCCTGACTTGTGGGTAGAACAGCTTTTTTAGAAGAATTTGCCACGAAAATGTGATCAATGTGAAACTGGTGGCACAGCACGGATTTTGTAACTTGAAATGATTAAAACAAAATAGCAAATAACTCACTCCTTCCATAGGCCACTTTTCATTTGTACAGCTCTATCAAAACCATTTAAAGCAATGGTATTTCAGTGGCCCAAAGATGAGCTTGCTAAGGTGGAAGATCAAGCATGACCCATTAAGTTCTAAGCAGCAAAAGAAAGCACTGCCAGGCTTCTTTGCGTCTGATGAAGTTTCTTACCCAAGGCTTCCTTCAGAAGACACCTATTTAGGAAAGGCTGTTAATCAGGTGAAATACAGGCATCACTGAGGCTCATTCCTACTCCTCCAGACTGCCCTTTCAGGATTTATAAGGTACTCACTTTTTCACACATCTTATCTGCTGATCCTGAGATAAACAGCACTGGACACCTGATAAGTAATAAATCTTCATCCCGGATCTTGGACTGCAGTTTTGGTCGATACAGTGGGTAAGATAAACACACGAGACCTTGAATGAAACCATCATCAACATCATCCTGGCTCAGCTGATGTATCACAGAGGCAGCAGCTCGTGAGCCCATGGAACGGGCTTTTTCCCATGTAAAAGAAAAACAGTATTATCTGCTGTCACCTCATCTACATTCTGCTTTAGTAAACAACTCCCCAAATCAATCCAACTGAGTGTATTTCAGTGCACCAGTGGTATGAAATGCTAGGGACATTCTACTCCAGAAAAAACATTAATCATAATTTCAATACTAAATTTTCTGCCAAGATATTTGTCTAGCTATATTAATATTTACATCCCTGTTTTTAAAAAGAAGGGGAAAAGAAAGAAAATATAAATGGGGAGGGATCCTTTGCAATACTGCAAGGAACAATAGCCCATCCTGGGGACGAGGGGAAGAGAGGGACTGGTCCCATGCTCCAGAGCCTGGAAATTTGAAATTGCCATGATATTCATCTTGTATCGTTATTTTCATGCAACCTCAATTTGTTCACATTCAAAACAAAGTTCTGTGCATCTTGCTCACAAAACAAATACAGCAAGTGTTTATGTACACCTTGAACTTCAGCCTAAAAATAAATGTGAAAAGGAAGGAAAAAAAGTGTGAACTTGTAACATGAGGTCAACACCAAGAGAATAGCAAAGTATTTCCTCAAAGAGGAGGCGTATGAGCCGGCAATGCTCTGTAATTGAGTATTAGAAGTGGCTGATTCTTATAACAGCACAGATTTGATTTCCTTTAGAAAAAAATTAGAATTTCCCCTATCAAGACATTCCTAATCACCCCCATCTATTCCCTTTTTCACATAATATAACTAACTTTTCTTATCTGCCACTAGGTTTTAATTACAAAAACCTGTTTTGGGAAAATTGTTTTCCATTTATCAGTAACAAGAATTCTTCAAGACCTGCAGTTTAAAGTACACAAGGACAATCAGAAAACTCTTATCTTATAAGTGACAAGAAAGTTTTCTCCCAAAGTACCTGAAAAATACAATCTATTACTCTTTCTTTTCTCCTTTGTAGCAAGATCTACGGTATCATAAGGAGGGTTCATTCACTTCTCATCGAAGTGGGATAGACTTGGAATAATTACAGATTGCTATTATTAGAGACAGCGTAAGAGGAGAAATAACTGATAATAAAAACAATACCTGCAAGGAAAACACCAGAAAGTTTATAATCATCAGAATGTTTTACGTATTCCTAAAGAAATAAGAGAGAGAGAAGCATTACAAGTCACAATTAAGGCAGATGGGGATTTCTTCTGTTTGTAGCTACTAAACAATATGGGCAGCTCTTTCAGCACTGCAGATTAAACACAAACAGTTTCATAACATTTTGCAGCAACAACATAAACATAACTGATTTCACATTAGCTCTCAGCAAATGAAATATATCAGATGCCCTACCAAGTTACCAAAACATAAGTGATTACTATATGTCAACTCAGTTATAGTAACAGACCCCATGCACATTCTTGGCCCATCAAAAGGCAAAGTAGGTTAACAAAAACACCCTTCATTGACATGATGTATTTCCAATTAAAAGTTTGTGACATGATCACCTAAGCCTGACAGAAAAGATAAAACTCAGCAACATTTTTTCAGTTTTTAGGAGGCAACTAATCTGATGCTATCTTAGCAGAGGCCTTAAAATTACCTTTACACAGCAGCACATAAACTAACAACATTATGCTTCTTTTGAAAAGAATAGAGAACAGATCCACAATAAAAACAACAAATTCTGACTTCAAATTAATGTACATATAGTCACAATGTCATCATACAAATTAATTCCTTAAGAACTGGGCTTTGTTCCCTTACAAAAATGCCTCATGCTCAATGCAAAGCACTTCCTGTGCCCCACCAGACGCCTCTAGATAATCAGGAAAAAGCTTCCACTTCTTCCTACATGCTTCAGATCAGGGGGATACTCTTAAGCTGATACTCTGGAAAAACCAAGCTGCTCATTTTAGCAAAACCTAGGTACTTATGGACATCTTTAATAAGGTAGCAGCAGAAAGTGATAAACACATGTAGATAACACTTTAAACTGATTTTGGAATCAAAGATTACCTAGGTTCTAAAGCTCTCATATGCTAATCCCAACCTCTCTTGCTTCAAATCCTGCTGTGACCCAGTCCCCTACTCTTTCCCAAAAGTCTGCTACTCCCAGCTGCCAACCCTCTTTCTCACAAAACTGCTTTCAAAGCTATCTCTCTTCATCTCCCTCCCCTCATCAAGCCCTCACAGATCACCTACCTCTTGTTTCCATCCTAAATGCTTCCATTTTTTTGAAACACCCTTGCTTTTTGTCAAGCTTTTCTTTCTCCCTGAACTCAAACCCACACACTTGTGGCAGCTGTTCCAGCTGTTGCTTATCTAAGAATTCGTTCTGCTGTTTCTGTTCACACACAGTGCTCCATTTAGCTAAACATTGTTTCTCATTTTCCCATTGTTGCTTGACTGGCCATAATTTAAAAAACCTGGAAGAAATACCCATGAATCTAAGCTTCAGCAGAATTTGGTCACTCCTTACCACAACTGTTTTGAAAGCCCTAGTTCTGTAAACAACATTAAGGCTTTTACAAGTAAACCGCAGGCACAGAATTCCATGGGATACAAGATAGGCTGCCAAGGACACCAAGTGAGGGAAATTCATGTCTCCTCCAGCTCCATGAGTAAGAATCACTCCATATGCTGGGTTCTTCTCTGGGACAGAATAGATAGCATCAAGGTATTTGTTTCCAAAAGGTATTTTCACTTTAACCTAGAAATGAAACAAAATCCAGTATTAAAAACAAAAAAAGAAGAGTGCACTGAGTCTACACATCTATGCATTATTATGAAGAAAAATCAGACAAGAAATAAAGCAAAATTGGCAGCCTGTTTTTATTTATTCTGTTTAAGAGTCCTAAATGAATAACTGCACCTCTGGTTCAAAGTTTTTCCATACAATAATGAGCAAGTTACTTTATGACTATACAACTTATATTCTGCATTACAAAATGATGCATACCTAGCTCCAAAGCACAAACTTGAATGACTCTTACCCTCTCCACATATCTATGTCTAGCTTTTCCAGACCTAACTAGCAGTCTAATCCACAAGAATACGTGAGATTAAGACACAGCCTGGCAAACATTTTGAAGTTACACAGTGGTAACCACAGAGTGGAGCAGCAACCTGCACACAGTCAAAGACTGAACATTCCCCAGGGACAGGGGACAGAACAGGTCCAGACAAAGCTCCAGGGAGACAGAGGGCCTCCATCAGCACAGACAGCTGGAGGAGCTAAAGCAGACCCAAGACCTCTGATGTTCTGCGGAATGAACAGAATGGACTGCACCGCACACATGCCCCCGTGGTGGCTTCTGAGAGCAAAAAGAAACCTCCGCGGCTGGGACAAAGCACAGCTCCATGCCCTGCTGTCTCCCGAAGGCGTTCCTTGGCAGCGCTGCCAGAGGAGCTGCACAGGCCCAAGGTGCTCAGCGGCCTTGCCAAGCTATTGCTTCCACAGCCCCTGGAGGAGGTGAAAGATGCCAGACCAGGGCATGGCAGAGGCCACGCGAGACAGCCAGAAACCTGCACACAGACACGGGCAGAGCTGCAGCTGCCCACCAGCCACGGATACACGACTCCCGGGAGGGCAGAGGCAGCAGCGCACCCAGCCCGCCCTCTTGCGCAGCTGCAGGGGCTCCTCAGAGGGACACGGCAGCTGCCACGGGCTGCAGAAGCCCCCATATGCCCACGGGATACAGGCACACGGAGGCAGCGGCGGCTGCAGGCACAGCAGGCGGAAAGAGGCCGCGGCCGTACCTCCATACCGCCTCCTGCCCGCTCACCCCGGCCGTTACTGACAGCCTGTCGTGACGTCACGTGATTGACAGCTCCCGACCGCGGCACTGATTGGTCAGAGCCTGGCGGGGCCCCGCCCCCAAGGCGGGCTGAGGCAGCGGCCTGTTGGGGGACCGGGAATTTTGAGCCGTATTAAATAAATAAAGCCCCCCATAAGTACTTTTTATTCACCTGTGCATATAAAACCCCCACGGACTAGTTATTCGAAACAAATAAGGCCGATTGCTTAGAGATTGCTCGGAAAGTCAGGTTCTCACAGACTTCGAGGAGTACAGATGTGATGCCTGAGTTACAGAATCACAGAATAATTTAGTTTGGAAAAGACTCCTGGGACCATCGAGTCCAACCTATGACCAGACACCACCATGTCAACAAAACCATGACACTGAGTGCCACATCCAGTCATTTCTTGAACACCTTCCAGGGATGGCTACTGCAACACCTTCCTTGGGCAGTCCATTCCAGTGTTAACAAAAACTCTTTCTGTGAAAAAATTGCTCCTGATGTCCAACCCAAACCTCCCCTGGCACAGCGTGAGGCCATTCCCTCTTGCCCTGTCAGTTGTTACCTGGGAGAAGAGGCCAGCCCCCACCTGGCTACAGCCTCCTTTCAGGTGATTGTAGAGAGCAATAATGCCACTCCTGAGCTTTCTCTTTTTCCCCGCAGTTCCCTCAGCCACTCCTCAAAGGACTTGTGCTCCAGACCGTTCATCAGCTCCATTGCCCTCCTCTGGACTTGCTCAAACATCTCAACATCTGTGTGGAAGTGAGGAGCCCAGAACTGGACACAGCACTCAAGGTTTGGACTCAGCAGTGCCAAGTACAGAGGGAAAGGTTAAATGTCCAGAGTGACATCAGGCAAAATTTTTTGGTAGCTCTCAGCACACTGGATCTATGTGACATTGACAAACAGGGGAGAGAGACTCAATGGCTGGTTTTCTAGGCACCAACATGTATCTGTCCCCTGGGCAGTGCTGTATTGTACAGCAAATAACCTACTGTGTTCAAAGTACAGCCTTGAACTGGTGGAAGGCAGCACCAATAATATACAACAGTGCTTGCAGTATTTGTATAATGAGTATTTCATAGGTCAAAAAAAATTCCAAAATCTTCTATTGCAAGGTCTTTAGTCAAAGCTCATATTTTCTTCCAATATCAGTGTATAAAACTCACTCACGTTAATTAAGGTGCCCCATTACTTAGCTGACTGAAGATGCCATCAACAAGCAGAACTTTCTTTTTCATATGTTCATCTGCTGGAAAATAAAGCACACTCTGGCTTGTGCTCTGAGTGTCTCACTGTCAGCCTGCCAGCTGGGCATTGTCAAACACTGGAATTTAAATACTGCAGCCCTTTAAGAAATGAACCTGGCCTGGTAGCTCAGGTTCTGAGCTGCTGTCTCAGTGACCATCTTGCCACTTCACAGACAAATTCCCAGTCCAGGCATTATTATAGTAAGTGTGAAAGACAGAAGTGGAGAACCTGAAAAATACAGGGATATGGGAAATTTATTTGTCTGAATTTCTACCTTGCCTAAAAGATGTCAAGCTAAGGTGAGATGCAGAAGCTTAAAGCTGAGTGAAAGTCACTGGCATAGCCTGCGTGAGTTGTGTGCCTTCCACCAGGAGCTGAATCACAGATGGTGTTCAGGCAGCTGCTCCTGGAGCCATCGTTCACATCTGAGGAGTACAGCAGTCTAGGGAAATGTCAGATTAATTTATCTTGATTGGAGATCACACTATTCTGATTAGTACTTAACACCAGTTAAGCCTTTGTAAATGAGAGATTTGGCAAAAGTAGACTGAGATTTGTTGTCCCAAAGGAGTTGCAAACTCAACCTGGAAAACAGGCATGTAAGGAGAAAGTTAAGAAAAATTTCATGTTAATTTTCTGGGGTCTTTTTAATCACTGCTTTCTTTCCTATACATAATGGATGTCTGTGTGCTCTGGTATAGTTTATACTTTTGGTGCTGTTTTGCTCCTTTCTTGGTCTGCGTTTTGCATTCTCTTCCTTTTTAATTTTCCCTCCCTCTTCAGTCCACCTGCAATATTTGTCCTACTTTATTCACATTACTGTCTCCAGAGCAGTCCTTGAGGAACATGTATCCCATTAAATCTATCCATTTGTAACCCCTTCCCACTGGAAAACTATTTTCTTATGCTTTCTGTATATGACAAGCTGCTACCGTTTACTTCCTGATTTCTCTGTTCATTTTTTTTGGCCCCAGTATCCTTTTAATACTTAAAACCCTTCTGTGCATAAGCACAGTCTTCGAGGTAGGGTAGCTAATACCCAAGAGAGTCCAGAACAACACAAATGCCAGGTTGGATGGGGCCCTGAGCAACCTGGTCTAGTGGAAGGTCTTTGTGGGTTTGAGGGAACATTTAAGCAGATTCTTGTTGATTTTCAAGTGTGCAGATAAACTCTTCTGAAATCCAGTTGTATTCCATTCGACAAGTATTGAAAATCCTATGGTTGTTTTTTTTTTTACTCACTTAAATATGAATTAATATTCTAAGTCAAAGTTCACACCTTTGAAAAAAGCAAACCCCAATTATCAATCTTTTCTGAACTTCTGAATTAATGTTTTTAATTTAACATCTAAGAAAACATTGTTGCTTAGGAGCATGGCATCATTTCATAACTTTAACCTTACATCACTACTGGAAATAGAAGTTTATTCTGAAAACAATATATAGTACATAATAATCTAAATTTGTCACCAAATATGAAAATCATTGAAGGTATGTGATGTGCCATTTCTCAATGGGAATATATGTTGAGTGTTATAATAACCTATGCACTGCTGTAAGCACATCTGACAGATTTGATATGCCAAAGGCAGCTGGGATTAAAGAAACAGTGGCTGCCTATCAGAGAATGACATTATCCCCAGTCTAAACTTGGGATCTGTTAACTTTCAGTAGCACATCAGACAATCCCTGTTCTTTTCTTTGGATTATAAATACAACATTTCATACCAGAGACTTAGATTAACATATAATGGGAACAACAGAGATGACCTTTTGCATTAATCTTGTGTTGGAATAGGTTGGTTCAGGAGAATGTATAAAAATAATTATAAAAGCATAAAAGAATATATTGAATATATTGAATATATATATAAAGAATATATTGGGGTCTGTAGTTCAGTGCAAAATAAATAACAGCTTAAGGGTATGGGGATCAGAAATGGTTTTGTTTTTTTTTTTCTTAAACTTTTTCATAGAAGACCATAAAAAAATTTTCTTTGTTTCAGGCTGAAGACGCATGTTTGTTTTAAAAGTTCAACTCTCCCTCTAAATTACAAACTTGACTTTTGAGCAAGAGCCTTCATTCTTTTTTTCCTGAGGATATGGGTGTACACCAACACATGGACATGCTGTGTTCACAGGTATCAAAAGCAACTTCACTCATTTTCTGAAAGTGATCAGCAAGCTATTACCCAATTAACCAGTACAGTTTCCTGTGTTTAAAAGTGGTGATATCCAAAACACTGCTTGATTTTTAACTGTTGCGTCATACTTCCTGAGGGTCTAAAGAAGTTTTGAGGTCCTCTATGAAAGAGAAAATGATGGGCAGGTAATAAGCAAAAGCACTATAATATGCAGAAAAATATAGGACTTTAGCATGGCGTGTGTGAATCCCCATGTCCCCATGATGATCTGGAGAACTTGGTCACTTGCACTTGCAACTTTTTCCAGGAAGAGTGAAGGAGTAAACCCACCTGTTATTAGTCTATTCAGACTGTAATGTATTAGTAACACTTACTTGTGTAAGCATGTTAATGATATGCAATATATAATATATAATAAATATATAATGTGTATTTGCTAGACACTTATTTTTATGAAACTATGCTGTGTACAGAGAACTGGTGCTTTTTGTAGGATCATATTAGTCACAAATGCTGGGAGCACAGATAACATCAGGTGGCAAATGTGCAGTGCATAAAAACTTCTCTCCCTTTTGAACTCCCCGAGACTCTTTGGGAACATTTCTGGCTTTGTAGTTGTGGTGCTAAATGGAAGTTCCTTACTTTAATTAAAGAAGGTGTCATCATAACATGTGCTACTGCATAGCAAATTTGGATGCTATACATTTCTCAGAGTCTTTGTCAGGGATTTGAATTCCCTCATTGTTCTCGATAAATGCAACCACTTTGTTTTCCAGTGGCAGCTGTTACCGTCCTTGCATGTGCTGGGACTGCACAGGGCATTGCTGGCAGGCGGTTGTTCTGGCCATTCTCTCCCCTTGGCTGACGGTGAACTGATCTGGCCAGGAGCCAGTGGAACAAACCTTTCTTCTCCCGCTGCTGTAAGGAAAGAATGAATAGTTTTGGCATGTTCATACAATCTTTGAATACTGAACTCCATTTTATGTATGTTTTCATTCTGACATTTCACTGTTTCTATCTGTTGCTTTTTAAAAAGGTTAACATGGTTAGGGATGGTAAAGAACATTATTGCTGCTGCTAAGATTATTTTGCTGTGAATACTGCATTAAGATTTGAGTCTCTTTAACATTTAATTCTCAGTTCAAAAATTGGATACCTTCTGCATTTGTGTCATCAGTCATCCAAATTAATTACTTATCTGGAGATTATTGCTAGATATAATTATAAACATCATGCTACAGCTCCTAAATGTGGGCACGGTGTACATTTTGCATCTTGCTGCAAGCTCCTAGGCCATTTCCACTTCCATTAATGTGATCATTATGAGATACAGGAAGTGACATTGCACTTCTCTTTGCCGTTAATTCACACACAGATTCACAGAAATAAGAAAATTAAGCCCTTTGTTTATCCATAAGTTGTCAGAATGAGTAACTGCAGATGTATGCTGTACCTTCTTCAATTATCACCTCCAGATCACTTCTTTTATTTAGGCAGACAGAACCACAGAATAATTTAGACTGAAATGATCTGTGAGACCATTGAGTCCGACCTTTGGCTGAACACCACCAGGTCAACTACACCATGGCACTAAGTACCACATCCAGTTGTTTCTTGAAGAATTTCAAGGATGGTGACTCCACCACCTCCCTGAGCAGCCCGTTCCAATGCTTAAGCACCCTTTCAGTGAAGGATTCTTCCTGATGTCCAGTCTGAACCTCCCCTGATGCAGCTTGAGGCTGTGTCCTCTCATCCTGTCACAGTTGCCTAGAAGAAGAGACCAATCCCCACCTGGCTACAACCTCCTGTCAGGTGGTTGTAGAAAGCAATAAGGTCTCCCCTGAGCCTCCTTATCTCCAGGCTAAACAACCCCAGCTGCCTCAGCTGCTCCTCATAAGACTTACTTATGATGTTTCTAACTCTGTTCTCCAAAGCATTCCGGGTATCTCTTTTAGTCTCACATTACCTGGACATTTAAGAAGTAAATTATCTACTCTGGAGTCCAAGGTATTTCTAAACATAGTGAGTTCAAGAAAGAGTGCAAGGAACACTCTCTGATTTATTCTTCTGTTCCAACAGAATGTCAATCTCAGTTGCATTACTGGGAAGTGCTTCTGGCTTTGCATGTGTGCTGTTGGAAGTTTTATTTATGCTATGACTCTAGTCTGATAGAAAGAAGCAGTGGCAAAATTTAATAAAGCCAACATCTATTGCTGTTCACAAAACCTGCTACACTGGGATAGGAGGAAAAATAGTTTGGTTTAACACAATTTATCAAATCCATTCTGGATATTGTTCAATTGTAAGTAGACTTCAGTGTACACAGAGAGTGTGTATTTGCTTGGTGCTTAGAAACTGAAGTCAAACTGAAAGTTCTAATTATTACCTTCTTATTTCCAATTTTATCTTACACATTGCCAGGAATTTACGTGTGTAACAGGATCTAGTTTGTTACTCGGTATATACTTTTGATATTAAGAATCCATACTCATATACATGCACACCAGAAGTGTTAGCAAGTAAGGAAATGAGCCTGATGACTGACAAATGTGGCAGTGGGTGGCCCCAGGCAGAATTTTTTAAAGTACCATTACTTGTCAGAGCAGTCTTCTAGCTCATAGTGCGTTCATAGGACAGTTCATACATCCTCTAACCGTGCTCAGTGAGTTTTATGTGGAGGAATGCTTGCAAGGCGATTGCCAGCTATTTTAAATCCTCCTGGTGTCATGCTAAGCTGCGCTCAGTGCTCAACCAAGTAGTGAATTCATCTCAGTTCCTGTGCTCCACGCATCAGTGCTTGCAGTTGTTGGCATCTTGATGCACTTGGTAATCACAGAATCATAGAACAGCTTGGGTTGGAAGGCACCTTAAAGATCACCCAGTTCCAGCCCCCTGCCATGCGCAGGGACACTTTCCACTAGACCAGGTTGCTCAAAGCCCCATCCAACCTGGCCTTGAATGCTTCCACTGATGGAGTATCTACAGCTTCTCTGGGAAACCTGAGTGCCTCATGACCCTCACAGCGAAGAATTTATTCCTAATAGCCAATCTAAACCTACTCTCTCGCAGCTTAAAGCCATTGCCCTTTGTCCTATGACTACATGCCCTTGCAAATCCAGGTACGTGGGCAATCTTAAGTCTTGCATTTAGTGCCGTATCTAAAAGCCATCTGAACGTATCTGGGAAGATGACATTTGGGCACCCTCCTTTCTTTTCTGCAATTTCCCTCCCAAGGAAAGACCAGCTAGAAACAACATTATTCAGGACCTTTCAAACCTGATCAGATGTATTCTCACTGCAGTTCTCACAAGTGTAAGAATTTCTTCACATCTTCTACAGCTTCTGGAAAAGAGATGGTTAAGTATGGCCTGAGTGATCTCTCCCTGACCAGTTCATGATCTGCAGTTTTGGTTGTAAAATTTATAACAGAGATGCATGGAACCTAGAACATGAAATGGTGACCAAGAGAAGAAATGCTCTTTGAATATGGCTAAAAGACCTGCTCTGACTATAGTGGGGGGTTTTTTGCCCTCAGGTCACTCATCTGGAACTCAGCTGGAATTAATAGATCAAAGCTGTTATAAAACTGAATGGGTATGGCTCTTGCAGCCATTGCAAAGACTTTGATAGGCTGGAAGAGAAGACTCGGGTATGGTGCTGGTAGTGACACACACTATGTACGTGAGGGCATTTAAAATCCAGATTTTAAACAAAGCTCAGATTTGTAAGTACTTCACTGATACACTATTAAATGCGTCCTGACCTGTTTCTTCTCTGAGGTTTTTTCTTGGTGAAGTTAACCATGTCAGGTATCCTGACCCCCACTGGAAGCTGTGGGTTGCATGGCACAAAGTATGCTTACCTTTTACAAGGGCACTTTGCCACGTGGAAAATCTTTCACAAGATGCTGTGAGGGCAACAGATTGCTGAAATCCACATGACAGCTTTTAGCCCTGGACATGTTTGGCACTTCTTCTCCTCAGCACTTATAAATCAATAGATTATATGACATTAATAAGTTCAAGAAGATGACAAGGAGAAAGATGAAGCACAGGATTTCATCCACTGTGAGTAATCATAAAACCATGTAGCATTACAAGACTTTTATTTATGTGGGTTTGGTCATCCCAAGGTTAACCTTTGAATTTTGGACATGCAGCCTTGTCTTGATCACCTAGATACTTCAGCAAGCAAAGCCCTTTGGAGATTGGATCTAAAAACACAGGTCTCTCAAATGTCTGTTCTACAATTAATCTCATTAACTGAAAAACAACTACAAAACAAGATAATTATACTGCAGCCTTCTGGGAAAACACTAAGGATAGTAACATTACACTCACAAGCTGGAGGACTTGTTTCCATGGGGAATTCATAGGCCTTTGCCAGTTGCAGCAAATCAGACAGAGGATGTCTGAGCAATGACATCAAGCATACTGTCTGTGGAGTCAAAAGGCAAGTTGGCGATAAAGTCAGAAGGAGACAGGCTTGGCAAACTGCATCATGCCCACACCAGCTTGTGCCAGGGCACAGAGTGAGATTTTGGCCTTGTGCTTGATAGTGTGATGGACAGGGACAGAGCTAATGAAAGGGGTGGTGAAAAGATGACCTAGGGAAAGGTCATGTGCAGGATGGAATTTATGGTGCTATTTATTTTGTGGTTTAATTGCTACTTTCAGTCCTTCCAATTTCATATGCTCCAAAGGGAGAATATATACTCCCTGTGGGTTTTACTTTGATTTTGGGGTTGTGGGTTGTTGTTTGGTTTGAGTGTATTTTGTTTTGAGTTTTGTTTGTTTGTTTGTTTGTTTTGTTGGTGATGTTGTTTTTCCCCAAAGAATATAACTGCAGGGGTTTTGGCCAGTGAGTTTACAATACTGAGCCTTAAGAAAATGAGCCATTTCCAGATTAAGGGAGATCTCTAAGCCTTCAGTTTGGATCAAGATCAGATCTAGCCAGGTGTACCACTGTTGCCCAATCAGGCTTAGGATCCAATGGTGGCAAACCATGTTTATGAACTTGTCATTCTCTTCGATGCTCTGTTCACTTTGAGCTCTTGGCCTTGTCTAAATGCTGAGATGAGGTTATAGGCCCTCATGTGGTCAGGAATGAATTTGTATCTGCAAAATAGGAGGTCAGATCAATTGATCAGTGAGGTAGGTCAGCTGATTTGTCAAAGAAGAGTTAGAAGAAAGTAATGGTTTTGCATCGATTTTGCATAAATCTGTTAAAATTCTTAAAATCTTCCTTTCAGTATTTAGTAGTAAGAATGAAATACAGCAGAAATGTATCTCAATAGATGCTTTGACATTAACGGCAGTTAAATATTTTGTAAGTGGTAAGGCATTTTCCTAGGACTGCAGAAAAATGAGAGAATCCAGCTATGTCATCTAGCCCTATCCTTGCCTGTGCAACATTTTATGACATTCTCTGTGGTGGCTGTCAGGAACTTTTAAGACCATGTTATGGCAGCAGTCCTTGTGCTTGCAGTGACACAGCCCCATAGAGGGGATGGAAGACGCTGTGCCAGTACAGGCACAGTAGGTAATTCTATTTAGTCCCTGCAGCTCTCTCACTCCTGTTATTTTATGCCTGTATCAAAGAGTATTATTCACATCAGCTGTTGGTCCTCTCCCCCTCTGCCTAGAGGAAGTGTGCAACCAATCATGTGTCTTCTTTTGAAATGGATTGCTTGTCTTCTCTTTGCACAAACAGTGCAGGGTAGTGCATGTTTAATGTTCATGTGACAAAGTGTTTATGTGCAAGGTCCGAGTCCCAGAGCTCACCTGCATAGTAATGAATGCTGGCTCATAATGTTTAATACAGACCTGCATTTACAGTTTCACAGTCGTTTTATTCAGCTCCCAAGAGTGTTCTTCCTTTTGTTTGGCGGGGCAGGCAAATTTTCTGCAGGCTGGCACAGATAGCAGGCACCCCAAACGGCCTGGCCTGAGCAGGGTGTTCTGACCAGGTAGGGCCCTCAGGTAACTACAGTTGAGTCATTCAAGGAGAGGCTGGAGGATGCAGCATGCCATTTTGGGTCCTTCTCTTTGCTGGACTTCTCTCTCTCTGTCCTCTTTCTGATTTGTTTCAGTGGAGGATTGTAGAGAGGAGTTTGGTTTCTGCAGCTCTACCATTCCTTGACACTTGCAGACCCTTCTCCATATTTTGGAGTAGCAGAGCAGTCGGAAATGTCACATTGTCATCTGTCAGATATGTCCCAACATTGTTTGATACCAAAGAAGTGAAACTGGATAGTTGGCAATCAAATGATCAGCAGCAAAGTGTCTCTTCTGCCAGCCTGCTCTACTGGATATGCTCTGTGTGAGACCAAGGGGTTTCACCTGCAGACCTTGCCGAGAGCCTCAGACTCTGGGCAATCTGAAGACAGAGGCTTCATAGTTTAATGAAGTTGTACTCATTTAAGTGCCTGTGCATATGGATTCCTGTTCTGCCCTCCTTTCACAAGTTTTCTAGTTTACTGTCTGAGGCTGATAATACCTCAAATATGTCAAGTGCTGCTTTTTCTCCTCCAGCAGTTATATCCTTTTCTTTACCTTTCCAAGGACACTCACCTAAACTATTTTTCTTTCTTTTTTTCTTTTTTTAATGGAGCCTTGAATTCTCCAATGCCTGTTTGTTTTCTTTTATCAACTTGAAGAAGGTTTAGTCATGTGTTCCTTTGTGCTGACAGTTTCCCATGCACTTGTCCTGCACTATACCTGCTCATTCCATGGATTTTTGGTTCAGCAGAAGCACTGAAGCCACCCCAGTGGTAGCTGTACTGGTAAAGCTAACACATGCTGAAAGTCAGGTGTTTATCTGTATGGACGGCCTGTTGCTGGCCCTACATCCTGAAGTATATGGTCTTCCCAGAGCCTACTGAGTTCCTTTCGTAGCCAGAACTGCAGAAGTGTATTAAGTGTGGAATTCCTTCTTCTGCATCTCGCAGATGGTGAGAAACTGCTGAGAAAAATCAAAGGAAGAAAATGACTGAAATATTAATAAAGAAGATATTCTATTTCCCAGTTTACTCCTTCCAGTCCCAAACCAGCTGTGAAAATAAGACTGCATCTTTGGAAGGTACGTGTACATTTACTGCACCATTTATATGACACCAGGTCTTTTAACTAATCTGCAGGCTATTGATTAAAGGATTTTCCAAGCCACAAGGACTGGTTAGAGCATCTTTAGCCTCAAGGGACCACTGGAATAATCCCTAATGCTTTCTGTTCTGTGCAGAGGGGGCACAAATAGACATTTGCAATATGTACATGTTGGTGGGCTATGTTCACAGTCTTGGAACTTTCCATTGATAATTGTTGTTGTGCCTATTGCAGCCAATAAAATACAGCAGAAAAAAACCCAACCAAACATTCCTTCTCATGTTTATATTTATACCATTTAATCTTTGGCCAGAGACTTCATGGGGTGTATTTTCAAATACCAGCACAATGGGAATACCAACACAAATGTGCAGGTATGCTTATGCATGTGTAAAACAGAATTTTATTTTTTTTTTTTTAAACCTTATACCAGAATTCTTACAAATTCATGGATGAAACAACATTACCTCTGGACAGTCTACACAAACTCAGCATTTAGGGCTCATTAAAGCCCCAGTCTGAGAGCTTAAATAGCATTAAATGTTGCAGAAGCCTCATGCCACATCTCTGCAAGGAGACTGGGTAGAGTTCATTCACTGTGAAGTAATGCTTGTCTTAATAGTTACAGGTAGGATGACCGGGAATCCATGCCTGGAAAACCTGTGATCTTGATGATTTCAGTGCCCTCTCTGGCATCCTGTGAAAAATCTCACATGACAGCTTTGAAGGTGGCTGGATTCCTTGCCAGTCAGCTGCTCTCTTCAGAAAATTCTTCCCCAGATATTCTCTGGATGGCAGAAATCCCCATCAAAACACCCGTCAGAAGGGAAAGAGCAGCAGTGTTGTGTAAACAGCCTGGGGAGTGCCCTCATTTCTGATGAGACCGTGAAAAACACTGCTAGGTCAGTAACACCAACCCATTGAAATGTTGGAGCATTGGAGCTCAGCTTGAGCTGCTTTGTTAATTTCTGGGGTAGGATTTGAAGCCTAGACAGCATCCCAGGCTGCTGGGGAAAGCTTGTCCCCAGTGCTTAGGGGAATGAGCTGGAAGGCGCATCCACGGGGCAGAAGCACCTAAAGAGTGATATCCCTTGGGATTGATCAGTCAGGAATATATAAATAAATAAGGCTTTGTTCAAGGGACACCACCTTTACGAAAGGCATCTAGTCTGTAGCTTTGGCAAAAATGCTGTGGAGGTAAGGGCAGCACCTCTCTGTGTGCCACATAAGGCTTATGGATAACTTTGGAAAATGCCTGCACCTGGGCAAGGCTGTGCCCACTGGCAGCAGTGCCCTCCTTGCTTTAAGCATACAGCTGCTGCAAGATCAATATCCCCCAGGGAACGTAATTTTTAGAGATGTTTCTGAGGCCATGTTTGAAATATGTAGTGTTTGGTAGGCATCCCATGAGGCAGCTCTGTGGGCAAGGGGTCAGCAAGTCAGGGAGTTCTTTCTGCTGATACAAGACTGTGTCTTAGGACATATTTGAGAAAGAAGTGGCCTGAGTGTAGCACAAAGCCCTTCTCAGTGCCCTCTTCCCTAAGGCTTGCAATGTGAAGCTCTGGAGGAACCTCTCACCCTACTGCCACCATGTCCCAAACAGTAATTTCAGACTGCCTGGCTAGCATAGTGGTAGGATTTGAAAAGATGCCAGGATATGATTAATAAATTTCCATATGCTTGCAGGAAGGGCAAAGAAAGCAGTGCTGGGAAGAGCTGTGGGAGATTGCCACAAGCATGAGGTGACCTTCACCATGGCTATGGTTGAGTGTCCCTCCAGGCAGCAGAGAGGTACTTGAAAAAGTCTGTCTAGATCTTTCCCCACAGTTCCCACTTCCTGGATGGACTCTCCCTTTTCTGGGCAAGTGGGTGCTGCCATCTTGTCCTCATCAGCCTGAGAGCCATTATCAGTTGGCCAGGAGAGCTGACAAACCTTTTGGTGGCAGGAGGCAGCCTCAGTGTGCTGAGACCTATGGGATGGCTGTGGAGGAAGAGATGATGCCTAGTTTCATCTTTGTTTCTGTTGGTAGAGAAGAAGGACATTCTGCCTTCACTCTCCTGGGGCGCAGCAGTGAGTTCACAGAGGTTCTGTAAGCAGGTCTGAACTCCTGCTGCTGAGGCAAGTCTTCGAAAGTTCATCTATTTGTCATTTTCTTCTGACTGCCAGAAGTCACAAGCATGTGGTCCAGCCCCTGCTGTGGGACACAATGTCCATGTCCCATTGGAAAATGGACTCATGAGGTTCTACTGCCTTCAACTTTGCTCCTTCCCCCATCCATGCCTGGCCAGTCCTCCTACGCTCTCTCCTCTGTTCTTTCAGTGAGTTGGTTTGCAATGCTCCTGTAGAAAAGTCTTGTTGCATTCAGGGAACAGAATGGGCAAAAAGCTAGAGAAAATTATTCCCTGTTTTGCCCCTGTGGGGTTAGCTTCCTGGCCACTATTTTCTGTATCAGGTTCC
Source organism: Dasyornis broadbenti (assembly GCA_013397935.1). NCBI lineage: Eukaryota > Metazoa > Chordata > Aves > Passeriformes > Dasyornithidae > Dasyornis > Dasyornis broadbenti. The sequence continues at coordinate 827,742 of VZRN01003893.1, read as the reverse complement.
CAAGGGCTGACAAGAGAAAGCAGGGTCAGTGGGAGCAGCCTGTCCCTGCAGGTGGCCCTTTGCCATCTCATTGCTGTCACTGCAGAGGGTCAGCACAGCCTCCATCACCCTCGGAGAGCACATATCAAGACAGAGCATCTCCCACCTCCTTCTGGGTGAGTGAAAGCATCCCAGCTTGCTGAGGCAGGGGCAACCCAAACCTGAGTGAGGGAGTGAAGAGAAAAGCACTATCCACAGGTACAAGTGACAGATTTTCTTTTGTTGCTGCTTATTATGGAAAGTCAGGAAGTGGACTGTTCCCAGGGTATTTTTGACCATGAGGCCTTCTCACTCAGCAGTAATCTAATCCCCACAGAGGCAGGGGGATCCTATATACTGAGGTGCAGAGGGTAATGCCTGGTGCCATTCTTTATGTCAGCCTTTTAAACTCACTCAGCAGCTTGCCACAGACTAAAACCAGCAAGCACAAAAAGCCATGCCAATGGACATGTAAAATGGAATAAAAAATGGAGAAAGGTAAATTGTGTTTCTGAAATGTAGTGAGGTGTCAGATACTGATCAAGATAACTTTAGTCTTTCACAGTGCTGGACAGTTTAATTTCCCCACTCATATATTAGCAAAATCTTTCTGCGTATAATGTCTCTTACTTTGGAAGAGTAGCAACGCATTAAAAAAAGCCCTCATTCTCAATTTAATGAAAACACATCTCACAGTGATTTTATATATTTCATAGTCAACAAAAAAACCCCTCTCTCCCAGGAACTAAGATTTCCAAGCTTATGAAAAGGCAGCATCAGTTTTTTCTTGGTTGCAGAGCTCATTTTTTGCTATAATTGGATATTAACACCTCTGACACCCTGACAGATATCAAAGGCAACGCACTGGCGCTATCCCGGCAGGTCAGTAGCTGAGCTCGTGTCAGGGCTGTAAAGTGCTTCTGACTTCAGGTTTCAGTTTCCCAGGGAAGAACCATGCCAGGGTATTCCCTCTTTCCTCAGAGGTGTGGGGAGCAGGATTAGGAGTGCACTGGCTGTGTCAGGTGCCCAGCTTTAGTGTATTTCCTGGTATCATAGGGAGGCAGCTGCACAGTTAAAAGAGATGGATATCTGGGTGTGCTTGAAGTGAGATATATTCACCTAGGTTCAAAAGCTCGCTGCACATTTTGAAAAATCATGAAATCATGATTCAGATCATCCTGATCTGAAAGGGACCCACAAGGATCATTGAATTCCAGCTGCTGGCCCTGCAAAGGACAGCCCCAAGAGTCACACCATGTGCCTGAGAGAATTGTCCAAACACTTCTTGAACTCTGGCAGGCTTGGTGCCATGAAGAACCCTTTCCTAATGTTCAACCTAAACCTCTCCTGACACAGCTTCATGCTGTTCCCTCATGTGCGTCAAATACCTTGTGAAGCCTTTTTTTAAAGAAATGTGTGTGTGTATGTGTGTATGTGGAGTCCATTTACACACGTGGATATACGTATTTCAGCCTAAACTTGATTTCTCTTAGGTGTATGTACAGTCACTGAACGGGACAGTGGGCCTATTCCACATAAGTTATACATCTTAAGCACACTGAGATAAGGAAACACTTTATTCCCAACACTTTCAGGATCCTTCTGTACAGTAAAGTCCAAAGATTTTAGGAAAAGTTGTGAGGGACGCTGGGAAGCTCCGGGATGCAAGAACAGTTACTTGGGAAGAGTTGCACCCTGTGACAGAAATAAACACATCCAGGCTCTTTTAAAATAAGAAATAACCTTAAATGTGAAGACCCCTAAATGCATCTGCAGTTTATTAAACAGCTGCTTTCCAGGCTATATTTAACTGAAGAAGGAACTGCTTACATCACATCCATATCAGATCCAAAGGAGTTCACTTCTGGGGGTCAAGGTCAAACATGAGCTCGTGGGTTCATAACTTGAACACACCGTGCATTACTTGATGGTTATGGCTACCCATGCTTGAGTCATGGGCTCCATGTGTACCATTGTGACTTCTGTTGAATTAGAGCTTGGGGTGCTGGCCTAGTGAAATAAAATAATGGAATTAGGTGGCTTAGTTTGTATATTGAGCTTTATTCTAACAGGACTGTGTTTCCGTTCTAGGACAGATGTGTCCCATTGCCCAGGAGGCTTTGAATCAGAGATGTTACAGTATGTGTATATTAAAGTCTGTAATTCAAAGGATTCATCACTTCCCTACTCTCCTTGCCTCTGTGTGAAGGAGGAAATCCCTGTCCAGATGTGACAGCTGCATGGGATGAAAGGACACTTGGCTGTGGCAAGGTCACTATGCTGAGTGCTTTACAGGCTAACAGACATGGTCCCCACTCAGGAAAATTCAACACTATGTGATCCAATAACAAGAAGTCATTGACATTAGAAAGGTGAAAATGAGTAACAGAATTGCTGAAGTACCAATTCAGCAGGCTTGGGAGGGCCAGAGTCTCTGGTCTGCTGAGGCCAGGTTGCATTGTAGGTACAATAATTAGTGCCCTTGGGCATCTTTTAGGTTTGTTTAAATTACATTTTGACAAGTTTTGGTCATGGCGTTCCATCCAGAAACTACAGTTCTTCTCTTTTCATAGGAAACCAATAATTCCGGTGCCTGGAGTCTCAGGCCACCTGTGTGATGTGGTATGTCTGGTCCAGCAGCCCAGTAGAAAAGGCACCCTGAGTTAGTCACTGTCCTCTTGCACTAGAAATGCTATAATAGACATGACAAATGATTAGGCACCTGGTCAGAGGTCGAAATGCAGGCCTTTAAAGCAGGGAGAGGATAAGACTAAAAAAGTTCCTGTTTCTGTGAAAAGAGCCTTTGCTCATATGAAAACTGTGTCCATGGACTTTTCTAGCCAAGAAACGAGAGGGTCCTGGAAACACAGCAGGATAAGAGGGAGGATTTGCATTGTACCTCTCTGTTACTGTCAATGTACAATGCAAATGTGCTAGATCTGTGAACTGAATCTGGATGGCAAAGGGGCTGACTCCTGTACAGGACAAGCGCTCAACCCACAGGTTTCATTCCTGGTGTGTGAATACCCCGTTGATTGATTTAAATGAGTCAGCTGCAGGACTCTTGGTAGGGTGGGAACCTCTGTGCCAGCACAGGATGGTGAATGGAAATGAGAATGTGGCTCGTCTTCCTTCTTCACTTCTGTTCATCTTCCCACCACACAGTGCCACTGTTTCCTTGCCCTTACCTGGGCACTAGTTGGCCACTGTGGCACACACAAACTCTCTCCAGGAGGAGAAGACCCCTGTCCTGTGGGGAGAGGCTTACCAAGCTCAGTGATGTCACAGCCAGTGAGTGCCAGGGCCACCTAAAGGCTGGTAGGTGGCTGGGCAGGCAGGCACAACTGTGGGGAGCTAAACCTCCTGCTTGCAGTGGTGGAAGCACCGGGGCGATCCGCTTTGTGAGGTGGAGTTGGGTGAACAGGTGGGTGCTACTCTGCTGAGCTCCCCAAGACCTGGATTGCTGATGGCTCCCCATTGTGGAAAAGCACTTGTGCTGGTGGAAACTATCTCAGGTGCCCATTTAGGCTGTCACCTCCTGCCTCACAGAAAGCTGAGTAGGTCAGACCTAAGATTGAGTGATTGGAATTTTGATGCTTGACTCAAGAGGGTCTCATGGCTCATTTGAAACTAAGCCTGAACTAATTAGTCCCTGAAGACAGCAGTTCAGAAATATCCTGTCTGGCTCTGGGTGGCATGGTGGGAGACTGGGACCAGGAAAGCTCATCTCTCTGTGCTCTCACCTGGCACACGCCACAAAGTGTGCCTTAGCTGGCTCCAACCCAACCCTACCTTGTCTGCCGAGGGGTGAGGGAGGAAGGATTTCCTAAATACTTTTTCCTGAATTACTTTGGTTCTGCCAGAGGGCCTATTGCTTTGTGTACAACTACTGCCGTTGTTCCCTGGATGAAAAACTGCAGTAGGTTCTCCCTGCACTTGCTGGGCACTGTTTGGGTTAACCCCAGGTGCTCAGCCAAGCCAGCTCTTGTAACAAGGGTGGAGTCTGCAGGGCCATCACCTCTTCCTTCCTGTCCCCAGCAGGGGACACAAAGTGAGACACCCTCTGGCCTTTGATTCATTTCTGTCCCACCTTTCAGCAATGCTTCAGAGCCCTAAGTATAGAAAAGGGATGTTTCCAGAGACAGGGAACACCAGGCATTTCAATGTTTCTGATGAATTGGTACTGACAATGGAAAAAATGAATACCGCATTTGTATCCAGAGATCAGAGCAATGGAACAAGCACAGAAGTCTCTTATTAAACAACCATCAGCCCAATGTTATAATTGGTATTATATATCTTATATAAACCATTATACATATATTATATATAATTATTTCCCTCTTACACTTAACAGCTCCTTTCTGGTTTTTCCTCCTTTGGATTAGCCAGGCTGTTTCTTTCTTGCTCTCTTTATGATTTTTAACTTGGCTTCTGCAATGAAATAGAAAACCAGTCCTCACTTTACAAATATGTGGTCATGTTTCTTAAATGAAACAGTGTGATGTTGAGAGTACCAAGGCTGTAATTCAAGTTGCTGATCACAAACTGCCAAAGTAATTTTTCTTTCAGGATATTGCCTTTCACTGAACCTGAAGATTGACTTACAATTTGTTGGACCATGTATATCTGTTGGACCATGGATATCAGTTATGTTTAGGAAGAGTGATTAGCAAACACTGGCAAGGCATTCTCCTAAGTAATATGGCACTATTACTCACTGCTGAATTTAAATGAAAATATTACATGCCACAAGCTTAGCTGTATGCAGGTTTTGCCTCTGTTGTTTATTACATATTTCTAAAGTAGCAGATAAGGATTTTGGTGTTTCGTGAGCTGTACTGGAGAACCAACAAATCAAAGATCTTTATTAAAGGAGCTTATTCTATTCAGAGCAGCACAACCAGACATTAAGTTAGACGTGCAGAAGAAAACCTTTAAAACACTGCAAGTTAAGTAGTATGTTTGAAGAAACTGTCACCTTCAACTGAGGCTATATTTGTTTTGTCGTTAAAAAAAACTGATTTGAAAAATTGAAAATGCTGTTCTTTTAAAGGGACTTTATACTGCTTTGGCTATTGCTGTCCTGGTCCTAAGTAGCAGCTGGCTTGAAGAGCTGTGCTACAAGGCTCAAGATAGTCATGCTAGCAGCATTGCTCTTAGGAAGATGCATTTTGTCACCAAGAACCAAAGCAATGACTATCTGGTCCTGAATTCTCCCATCAGTCAAGCAGCAGAGAAATGTTTTTGTAGTTGGATCACACACAAACTAGTGACATGGCTTTCTGCAGAAGAAGAGAGGCCACAAAAGATGTTCTTAGACGAATCTTCCTGCTTGTACAGGTGTATCAGAGCACTTGAGACCTGTTAGGTGGTAGACTTTAGAAGAGAACCCATAGCAGTTTGGTGTTCAAGAGAAGGGCTTGAAATGATGGAATAGCTTGAATGTGCATGGGGAAGCTGACAAGAGTTGGTAGAGGCAACCTTATCCTCATTAGCAACATCTTAAATCACTGCATGAATGTCCTTTCTCATGTTTCCTGCACAGATGCTGGAGATAATTCTGAGTCTATAAAACTTTGCTGGATATAGCTCTGTTTGCAGGCTCTCATTCCAGTTTTGAGGAGTAAGTACATTCTTGTCCGGTCTTCATAGTGATATAGTTTGGAAAAAACAACATGCCAAAGCAGTTCTCTTCCATGTGGTTCTCCTTCAGCATAGATGGCTGCAATATCTGTGCCCGCCAAGTGAGTCACACACTCACACCTTGCAGTTTACAAATGTTTTGAAATGTCGTGGGGATGGGAGTAGGGTGTCTGTCTACCTATGCTATTTTTTCTCTTTAAATGAGCATTTGCCCTTTAATCTTGCTAAGAAGCACCGTTTAACTCAGAGGACACTCAACTGTGGAACTTGTTGACTCATAAGGGGTTGGAGCAACTTCTTGCCATGTAAGTCTCAGTCTAGAGAGGCACCAAGGGTACAGAAAGGTCTCAAGTAATGCCACCTCATGCTCAAACACATTTGTGGTTGTCATTCAGCAATGTGCTTGCATATATTTTTTAATTTAATCTTACTGGGTTTACTGGGATTTGGAGTGTCCCTAATGTCGGTGCTACAGCTGTGCAATCATCTGACTTGGAGCTTCAACCACAGGCTGCACAAAACCAAACTGTGCAAACCTGCTTACACTCTTGCACCCAGTACCTGCAACCCTCGGCTCCTCACAGACCTCAGTAAAATGAAGACTGTGCTTTTTGGCTGGTCTTGAAAAGCAGGTTAGACAAATGTCTGCCAGGAATGGCTCAGGTGTAGTTTCTCCTGCCTTGGGCTGGAAGAATGGCCTTCCACAAGAAATTGCAACCCAATTTTCTAGGAAATTATTGTACATGGTGGTTAGACTGTTAGATGGATGACAAGTATAGCTACTAGCTACTAGCTAAAATTAAGACAAATCTTACTTATTCAGACTTTTTGTAGCTGTTAAACCTCTCTAACTTTACTTAGGTATCACCTCCAAGAAGAGAAGGCTTGGGGAAAGAGAATGTTTTCTTGCTGGGAAGAGAATGTTTTTCAAGTTACTGATTAGAGGACATACAGTCCATCCCATTTTACCTGTTATTTCTCTCAGGGGTTGACACAGACAGAAAAAAAGTCTAGATCACAAATGGCAGTCGTAAGCCTCTTGGGCAGGTATGTCCAAAATGTCTATCTTGTGAACTCTGACCACAAGCTGTTGTTTGTCTCTGGCAAAATCTCCCGTGTAGCTCCATTTCCATGGTAAAATTTCCATCTCATCAGATGCTGTCCATAGTTGCAATTAGTCAAATCCAAATATTTTTGTCTGAGCACAAGGCCTGGTGAGTTTTCCAAAGAGATGCTGTCCCATCTTTCACCTTGCTAGGGGAAGACCTAATTTTAAGCCTACTTCTTGCCTTGTCATACTTTGCTTCTGAATCCCTAGTTGAATACATTTGTGGCATCCTTCTCTAGGTGACGGGAGATTCTCAAGCCTCTTTCACAGCAGGGGCACAATTACAAGAGGGACTGTGACAATCTGATTTAAAAATAATCATCACCCTGTAAGCTGGATTGCCATTTGGGGGTGCGGTAAGAGAAAGACGGAATAGAGACAGTTGCACCCACAAATCATCTAGTTGTGGCTTAAAAGGGGCTTTCAGTTCCCAAATCTTGTTCTTTTTCCAGTGAGATAGCTTTATTTTGGGGAGTCAGGCTTATATCTAATCTTAAAATTTAGTATCTTGGCTCCTTTTTTGATAAGCAGAGATCTGTTTGATGCAGTCAGGGGAGCCTGGAGGATGAATCAGATGCCCTAACAGCACAGATGGGCTTCAGTTCTTTTAACGCCGGCTCTTTCTGCCATTTGATACTCTGGGGCAGATGAGACATCTGCACAGGGCTGGTAGATGTGATGCAAGATGGAGAAAGCCCATGCTCTTTTTGGTGAAGCAACTGGGTGCCAACTGGGATACTCCACAACACCTAAAATAGCATTAGACTCTTGCTTTTAGGCCACTGAATCCTGCTTTTAGAGAGATTATTTCTTCTAGATTCATCAGTTATACAGAATATATCTCCATGGACTGGAGTGAACTGAACTCCCACACTGATGCCTGAATTTAGGTGTTCTTACCTGGTATAAAATCTCTTCTCCAAGCAGGATTAAGTGGCCTAAATATGGGTATTTAGAACAATTTCGAGTACCCCACCTGGACTTCTGGCGGCTGCTGCAGGAGGCTGAGGGTTCCCCAGCAGTGCCGTGTCTTCTCTATCAAACCCATGCAATTGTTGCAGATGTGCTGAGGTGTCTCAGAGGGCTTTGGGCATCTGTATTTAAGCCATCCATGTCCATACAATGGGTGGGAGAATGCTGTTAGTATGGTCACTGCCAGGAACACTGATGTCTCTGGGAGAGCCAAGGTTTGTGCTAATATTATTCACTTTTGTCATGTCTGCTGTGGGTTCGCCACTGGCTCACATGGGCAGCACTGATTCACTCTCTGCTTATTTTGCACTGTGCTCTGTTTTCCAGCTCCAAAAGCATATCGGAGGCTGACGCTGAGATTCCCATTTCTTATCCTGAAGTGTTCTGACCTGGTGCTTGGACATTGCCTCTGTCCAAGCAATACAAGCTGCGCCCTCTGACACTAACAGCACCCTCAGAGATCCCCCAGCACTTTTTTATTCATTAGAGCCATGCTGGTAGGTTATTGTGTTTTTTTCTGCCAACCTAGTCCTCAGGAGAGATTTTTGAATTTTATTTCAATATTCAGTGGCTTGAAATTCTTTTTTTGGAATTAGCATAGACTTTGTGGAATGGCAGGATATGTACTGACAGTCTGAATAATTCAGATAAAATTCATCCTTGAAGTGCACAGGCTTTGTCTGACAGTCTCTTTGGGTGAGAACAAACGTTGGCCTCTGTGCACAGCAGTAAAAAGCTAGGGATAACAAGAGAAATCTTGACCTGTAGTGGAACTGTGGTAGGAGGGATTTAACTAAAGAAATTAATGGGGATCAACCCCAGGCTAAGGAGGAGAGAGTGAAGGTCTTGACATATTTAATTGTTTACAGTGTCTTTCTGACTTTGCAAAGAAGTTCACTGGATGAACATAGAGAATGGTCTCTTTACTCCTGCTGATGAACATGTCTTTCAATTGTGAGCAATTCCCATAGTTCCCATCTCGTTTTACCTCAGTGATCAAGTTTAAGGATAACAAACTCCCTTCCAATAAACCTGTAATGCCATGTCGCTGTTTTGTGCCAGGGGAGGAGTGGTGGGGATAAATGAAACCTCCCTGCCAAGGTGATGAAAAGTTTCCATTGTCAGTTTGACACAAGCACGTGTGTGCAGTGAGAGCAAAGATGACACCCAAACTTAAAAAGGTTTGGGGAAACTTGTTATTTGAGAGCACATTACTGCGCTCCCACATCCTCCGCAGTGACTGCATGATACTGTAGAATCTGGTCAGCAAGGACTGTAAAACCCTATCATAAGTGCCTTTGCAATAGATACCTCTGCGAGTGCATGGCAGGAGGACCAACAGCTGGGAGAGAATTACATCCATCAATGGGCAGGCACCCCAGGCTGCTCACTGCCCTCCTTGTCCCATACAGGGGGAAGCCACATCATCAGCAGAGGAGATTTACTGTTCAGCTCACAGGGCACTACCTACTAACAACATCCTTTAGAAGGGCTGCATTGTAGAAATGACAGTTAAAACCAAAGGAAGACTATTATTCTTCTAATTGACCTTCATAGCTCATGCATGGATAACTGCCTAGGAAAGCATTTACTGCATAACATCCGCAATAGCTGTTTCCATTTGAAACAGCTGGAGAGAGCTCCTTGCCATCTTAGCAGTGCACTTCAGTGTTGACCAGAAAGAGAAACAACATAAAAATATCCACACAACAGCATGGTTGTTGTGGAGATTTTGTGGAGATACGTGAGCAATAATTTCCCTGCAGTGAGGCTTCACAGGGCAGTGACACCAGAGCAGGTCATGAACATTCAGACAAGTGTGAGAATCACTCCCTACCACCCAAGGACACAGGAGCAGAAAGGCAGAGCACCAGCGACAGCAAGCTTGCAAGCAGGAAGGCTGGAGCTCTGGGACTGAGGAGACGATGAGCAAAGGACACAAAACCAGGTTTGGAACACCAGATATAATTGTCCAGGATTGCTACTGCTGTAGAAGTGGATTAGCCTGCTGATCTGTAGCACAATATTGTGACTCATGACATACATTTCACTTGAAGGTAATTTCCTATGCTGCATGGCTACCCCTCCTCTGAGCTTCTGTATGTGCAGCAATGCTGCAATTGCAGTTCTTATAGAGCTTTTAAAACAATTGTGGTTTTGACCAATTGGCTGGAAAATGGAGGCCTGGAACCAAGTCCTGGTAGGGGAGAAGGCCAGCAAAGTGTTTGTGGGGCCCATCACTGGGTTAAAATGCATGAGGTAACCCCTCATCTTTTTGGTGGTGCTGGCAGGGAATCGTGTTAACCTCGATGTAATAGCCATCTCAAAATATCTTTTCTGAATAGCCTTACAAAAGCTGCCAGGCAAATCTTTCATAGCTTTAAGTATTACCGGTACTTTCCACATAACGTAATTCTGCTTTTTCTGGGCCATTCCTAACATACTACAGGCATGCTGCATGACTGTGGAGGCAGTGGCACAACTAAAGGTTTGCCAAGGCTGACTTCCTCCCTGGCACCGAGTTCCTAGGCCTTCTGGCCTCTCACCTCCACAAAATACTCTGATAAAGTAGGTGAAGCTGAGGAAATGAGCTAAGATTCATCTGTCCCTCTGAAAAAATAAAAAGCCAAATCTCTCCCTTCAAACAGTCAGACTTTGATTTATGTCTCCAATTTGTGCTTTTACAGACTAAAACCAGGAACTAATTTTGATGTCCTAAAGAAATCATGATGGGTACATTGCCAGCAGTTCCCTCTTTAGTGAGCTAGGAAGGGCTTAACGATCCCTTCTGACTGAAGATGTTTGTTAAATATCCAGATTGCAATCCTTTTAAACTTCTATAAAGCCAAATCAGCAGCCTGTTCCTACCTAAGAGATGGACAGCACAGGTTTGCCTGTGAAGCAGATGCACAGCAAGATACAGCAGATAAGGCTGTACTGAATTTATAGCCCATTTATAGCTCCAGCCAGCCATTAAAAAGATATGATGATAGACATTGGAGCTCATCATATTTTTTAAAAATAAATATTATTAGTGACTCAGGATTAAATTCTGCAGTTCCTGCTTGGACAAACCTGCTGAGCTTTCAGACATATGGCACAATGCAGCACACAGATGTTGATTAAATCCGAGTGAAACTGGAGGCTTCAAAACTATCCCAAACTTATTCTATAAATGGAAAAAAAGAAGAGGCAGGAAAAAAGTTTTAAAAAGCACAATGCCAAATGTTCAGGAGCCTTCTTAAAGATAAACTTGAGAAAAAAGATGAAATATCATATATTTTGCAGTACAAGGCAAACAAGCCCACTGACTCCAGTGACATAGAAATTTACGTTACGTTAACCATCTGACATTTCCACTACAGTTTCAATAATGCCATCAAGAGTCTGAGGACTAATTCAGGTGCAGAGCTGCTTTGGTTTGCATTAGATTTTTTGATTTGCACACACAATAGTTAAGGAAACAGACTTTGCATTTGTATTCTGCATCTGTATAGTGAAGCTCATACAAGTCCAGGTTTGTTAAAAATCACAAGAGTTAAAGGTGGGCTTGGCAGTGCTGGGTTAACAGTTAGACTCAGTCCTAGAGGTCTTTTCCAGCCTTAATGATTCCAGGATTCTAAGTCAATAGAGAATCTTCCATCTAATACTTTTTTCAATACTTCTAGTATTAGTCTGCAAAGACTGATTTCTGAATACGTATTCTTGTTGCAAAACAAATTGCCTCATTATCATATTGATTAAGCTGCTCATTAGTCATTAATTTGAAATTACTTTAAATACACTTTTATTTTCCTTTGAGAGCAACACCACATTTTTCACAAGTGGAGGAGAAGCAAGGAGACTCTTCAGTGGGATACCATTAATCAGAACCTACATTCCTGTTATTCAGCCATTAAATCAACCCTCACCATGACAAAACTCTCCTTGGCTTCAGCAGTTTTACCTGAATAAGAACTTGAATAACTTATTGCTTGGCAAATATTATTACAACAGGGAATAATTATATATCCCACCAAAAAAAAAAAAACAAAAAAAAAAAAAAAAAAAAAAAAAAAAAAAAAAAAAAAAAAAAAAAAAAAAAAAAAAAAAGAACCAGAAAAACCCTAACCCAACAGAACCAAAAATCAAACAGCCCAACAAAACCAAAAAAGCAAGCTGTAAAATTACAGCTCTGTCAGTATTAACGGTGGTAACTGTATTCAACCAAAACCTGTAGCCCTGAGAGTGGAGTGTTCAGCCTTGACACAGCCAGCTTCGGTTGGTCTCTCATTTGTGTATATAGTAACGAGCCCCAGACAGACCGAGTAAGGGCAGCCTCTGCTGTAAAACTTCCAGTTCAGCATATTAGGACCATCACAATCCTAGCTCTATAAAAAGCCACATGGAATTAGTTCAAGATCTCTTTCCTTGCCATTAGGAAAAAATATCAGATGGCACTGAGTTCTTCTCTAAACAACTGCCTGAGAAATGGTAGAGGGACCACAGGAGGTAAGACAACACCCATGGCAAGGCAGGGGGCTCCTCGGCGAAGAGCTAAAATTCTTCCCAAGCTTTGAGAGAGTTCAAGAGGAAAGTTCACCTTTAGTGGCTTCTCTCTGCAGGGAGCAGTGGCCCTCCAAACAGGTGGGATGAATAAGCAGATGAAAAAGAGGTGACACCAAGGGAAAAACCTGTCCCTATTTAAAACAGAGGAGAACTAAGATTAACAATGAAATTCAAATTAAAACAATCCCTTGAAGGAAAACAGCTTCAGGTTTTGAAAAATTAACTACAGAAGACTTGAGTATATTCCCAAAACTCATTGCTGAGGGAAGCTGAAGTGTGTGACTTTATAATTAAACAAAAGTTAATCAGTGTCAAAAAAAATTCCACAGATGAGTTATATTGCCTCTGCTGTTTCATCTTGATGTGAAAACAAGGGCAAAGGATCTGATCTGCCCATGACTTCATGCAGTCAAATGCACTTTTCACATCCAGCAGTGCCAGAGGTTGAGCCCCTCTGCTCCTTCCCTGACTTTCCTCTGCAGTTGTACCTCTCTAGCCAATCTCCTCAGGCAAGTGTGTGGCATCTAAATGGTCTCTGCTATGGTAACAGACACTTACAGAAGCTGGGCAAAAAACTCAAAAAAGAAATTACTACTTAAAAAAAACCCCAATCTGTTAATTCTGGTATTAGATTGTGTGCTGAAACAATACTACAGGGCTCTTCACTTAAAGAAAAGTGAAGGAAGATCCTACTCAGACCACCACAAAATTTTGACTAACCTGTCCCCTTGTCTATCTTGCAAGACAGGAAGAGCTCTTGGTTCGACAGACAACATAGAAAGACACAGAAAGTACAGAACACATCTACTGTCACATGAATGAGGCTCCTTAGTCTAATCCAGAGCAGCCTAAGTTACAGAGGATGGTTAGATGATGGGAATAAATACTCAGTTTAGAATTCCATTCCTCACCATCTTGGCTCTTGTGATTTCCCCAACAACTGGTTTCCCCAATAGCTTTGCTAATGAGCTGCAGTGCTTGGACTGACAGGGAAGGGCAGAGCAGGCATTAAATGCACAATACACAGCTAAACAGCAGTCAGGAGCTGGTGACAAGGTGGGCACAGCCTGGTTTCCCTCTTCTCAGCATAAAATCTTGGAGCATTTCTTCACTCTTCCATGTTCCTGAACATGAAGATCCCCTATGCGCCAGCGCAGTTTAAAATAATGACTTAGAGACACAGAATGGTTTGGGTTGGAAGGGACCCAAAGATCATCTAGGTCCAAGCCCTTGATCCAGGGCCTGTAGGCACCAAATACAAGTTTCTCCTTGCTGCCTTGATGGTTCTTATCCTAGGCTTTCGACCTGCTCATGTCTGTTCTTCAGAGACAACTCTTCACACTCAATCCAGCTCTTGTTGTGGAGGGCAACCTCTCCACCTCTGCTTTCTCCACTGTTCCTTCTAAACAGCCTGTAACCATTGACAGTCACACTCCAGTCATGGGATTCATCCCACCAAGTTCCAGTAGTGGCAACTAGGTCATAGATTTCCAGCAGCACAGTGGCTTCTAATTTCTCCTGTTTCCTATGCTGCCTGCACTGGTGTAAAGGCACCTCAGCTGAGCTGTCAGACAGGTCATCTTCCTAGAGGAACATCCCTTAATTCCTGTGAGATACTTCACTGGTGTTTCCCTGTCAGGAATGACAACCTGGAACAAATTCACCTTGCTGTTGTTTATACTTCAGAAGACCACGCCAAGACCATGCTGTAGACATTTCACTGGCTGCTGACGGATGTCTCTGGCAATGAGGAGAATCTGCTCTAGAACTGTGAGCCTGCCATTTTTTATCAGTCATTCACCAGGTCACCCAGGCCCTCCAGCAAATCCTGCAGGAGCTCCAAGACCCTGAATGCTTTAATCAAAGACTTGAGGCACACACTGAAAATGTGAGACAATCTCTGAACTCTTAAAGTGGAAAAACAATGTTCCGTTTTCATTGGTTTTGTTTGTTTGGTTAGTTGGATTTTTTCCATTTCCTTATAAAAATGCAACAATCCCTTTGTGTTTCTGATTATTGATGTGATTTTTCAGGTATATAGCTTTGGTATATAGCTGTCTCCAGTGCCATTAAGATCTCTTTCCTAGGTGTTACTGACTTAGAGACTGTGTATTATGTGGTACTTGTCAACACTGAATTTCATTTAGCACATTATCACCTCACACAAAATGTCAGAGATCCTTTTGGAACTCTGCAGCTTATTTTTCTTTTCACTATCTTGAATAATTCTACATTATTGTCACCACACTATTTTCCTCCAGCTTTCAGGAATACACTCAGAAGCAGAGTCCTGGGTCATTGCAAACCTGACCATTTATTGTCTCCTTGCTGTTGCATTATTAAAACAAAAGATAAAACTCCTATCCCAACAAAACTCAATTTCTGTAAGGCTCTTTAGTGAGTGACCTATGAAAAGCTTGTGGAAAACCATGTACGCTGTAAACTGGAGGACCATTCACGACATATTTGTAGGCACTGTCAAAGAACACACAAAACCTTCTTCACTCTACCTCTTAATTATCACCAGTGCTGGTGTTCCTCTCAGTTTAACTCGTACAGATGTCAGACCTACTTGCCCCACTGTTCCCTATATCCCTCTAAGATTCTCTTAGAAATACACCTCACATTTGTACAATTTCCTGTGCTTGGGTATCAAGCCTACTTTCAGACGCAGACACCACACTTTAGTCTGGAGCTGGTAATACCACTGAGGAGTTCTGAGTAATTACCATCTGATTCTGTTCATCTGTGGTTATCAATTTAACAGACAAGAATATAATTTAACTTTTCTGGTTTAACTCTGCCATCTTTTGGCAGAAATTTGGCATGCTTCTTGTTGCTGTTGGGTTAAACAACCATCACATTTTCATTCCTGTTTATCACAATCCTTTAAAGTTTTAATAATTTCACACAATTTTTATGCTGTAATTTTTACTATTAACAGCAGAGTAACTTATAAATTTGTTTTAAAACTGAAACACTGTAATCTATAATCCAATGTATAAATATAGTTTTACTCTGGATATACACTGAATAGAATGCTACTGCTGAATTCAGTGATAGTCAGGAAAAATACTCTCCCCAGCTTTCCTGATAGTTTAATAGCACTAAACGGGAAAAAGACCCACACTACCAATTAGACTTCACATTACCAGACTGAGCACCTCCCCCAGACCTATCCAAGATACACAATTCACAATAAAATACATACACTCTAAAAATATTTGAAGTTTGCTTTACTTTGTCACATTTAGCTGTCTGTTGCATTTTGTCTTCCACCAATGGTCTAGATGGCAAAGCTCCCGTGAGTGTTTAGAGAAACAGAAAAGCCAACCAAACAATTCAGAGCTTTGTGGAACTGGATGTTGGATTAATAATTGAAAAATGCTCTTTTACACATAGAGTTGAGGTGCTGTATTGCCCTCAGCTTGTCCTTTCACAGAAGTCTGGAGAAATTGTAATTCCATGGCCTACCCCTCCAGACAACACTCATTTTCAATGTTAAACAAGAAGTACTTGGAGATTGACTGTAGAACCAGAAGTATTTATAGAAATTATAAAGTAAATATATGTCAACAAAAGCTACATTTCAGAGTATCAGTGTTGATTCCTCTATGAGTTATAAACAAGAAATGAAGCCATGCCTGCCTGATTCATGAATAAGCTGTAACACTGTCCCTATGATTGACATCCTTGCTACAAGAAACACAACACAGAGTAAGCCAATTCCTCTGATTTCATTTAACAAATAAACTGTTTATGTCCAGCATCAGTCCCATTCCAAAGCTGAGGACAGAACTTTGACAGCAGCACCAGTCTCAGCTACATTTAGCCCTGGTGATAAGTACAATAAATATGACAGGGGGAACGTGCCTGCTAAAAAGACACATCTTAAAAAAAGCCATGTCAGTCATTCCAACAGCAGCCTATCTGCATTTCCAATAAGAGCTACTGACCGACCTCAGGACTACTCACTTGCAATACTTGTAAAATCAGGTGGGTCTGTAGAATGCAATGCTTACAGTATCAGCTTAATACAATTAGTATCTTAATACTAGTTCCAAAGTATAAATTAAAAAGTATCTTTTAACTATCCAATTTCAGAGGAAATAAGCTGGTGAGCATTTGAACATGGGGCAAGTGTTTCCTATCCTTAGTGTGACTCCTAGAGACATGCAGCAGTTCATGCATGGGACGGCTGCCATGACACAAAAGGTTCATTTTTAACTCTGCCGCTCTTCAGGAGGGCATTACCCGAATTCAAAATCTGTTCACCCCAAAATGCAAATGCCTATAAATAGAGTTAAAAATCCACATTCCCTCTGCCTCCCCCATTTCTCTCACCAGCTTTCAGCTGTTCATTAATTAGCCAGGGATTATTTTCTAGCTTTATGACTTTTGAAGCTGCTTTAAAATTTTTCTGTCCTCTAATGGAATTGAATTTCTTTTGGCAGAATCTTTGCCAAGAAGGACAGGGGAGGACAGAAAAGCAGCAAAGGAATAAATGTATATAAACCTCTCCAGTTCTTGAAATATGTAAGGAAATACACATCTGGTTCATCTTCTACATCAATGACATCTGTTTTAAAACAATCAACTGGAAGATCTTCTGATGAAAGTGGGACTTTTCATGATGTTGTTTTTCATCCTCTTTCAATGGATATAATATTTCCTATGGTTATGACCTGCACTAAAGACATTGAGCACGTTGTTTTTTCCTTAGGACTGTCACTTCCCCGTGCTGTCTGTAACTCAGGGAGGGGAGGATACCCAGAGCTTCCCCAGCCAGACGCTCAGCAGGGCAAGGAAGCCCTTTTCCTGGCAGTGGGAGCTTCATGAACTTTTCCCTGCGCTTGGGCTGCTGCCAAATGGCCACACTCATTATTTATGCACTAGTTTGCCCACAGTGAGTTGCTTGCTTGGTTCAGCTCCACTGACGTAAGGCGAACGCAGGGAATGCTTCGTTTGCAAAAACAGAACAAGAGTCTGGAGGAGCAAAGAAAGGTCCATACGCTTGGGACTTCAAAGTCTAAGAGAGTTTTGATTTTGTACCACACATGTGGAAGACTTAAGTGTAACATGGTAAGTTCTTTGAGCGCTGCTGTCTTGGTTTGGAAGACAGGCGTTTGCTAAGGCAGGTGGAAAACTGCCTTACAGGATATGACCCTCCCTCCAAATTGTTGTAAGGTCGAAAATCAAAGGCTCTCAGGCAGAGATATGGGAAAAGGAATAACAGTTTTTACTCGTATCTATAACGAGGGAACNCGCTGCCTGGTAATGTTACTCTAAATAACCTGCAATCTGACTGGCTGGAGGGGAAAGTTATTCTTTTCAGGTGCACGCCTGTATAAAAAAACCTCTGGAGTGTGCATCCACCCACAGGAAACTTCCCGTGCCCTCTGTCACATCAGGTACCCACACAGCTGCCCAGCTAACCTCATCTGACATGCCTTTATGTTTCCTAACTAACAACAGAAATACCTTTGTCTGAATTCTTGTATTTCAGGTCAGTTCTGTGAGCCAACTGAATCCAGCTTTCTGTTTCATGCGGAGTGACGGTCACTGCTGGCTTGCAGCATTTGGGTGCATTTACCTTGTAGATTCAAATACCACATAGATTTACTATAGTGATATTCCTACCATTGACATTTCCTTTATTTCCTAGCATTTATATTGTTGGGTTTTTGTTTTTTTTTCAATTTAGTGCATGAAAACATGAGAAAATTGCATGAGCTCTAGGAAACACAGATGTTAATATATGGTAACTCTATGGTTAAGCCTGATCTTGCAAAGAACAGACTGCAAATGCATTTTGCATGTGAGCAAATGAAATTGGCTTTTGCCCAAATATTTCAGACTAACCCAGACTATGCTGTGCAACTTTGTGCTGAGACGGAACACGTTTCAGTGGAGCTGTGTTTACAGATGAAGACCCAGTGACACAGCAGTGCTCACTAACCTACATTTTTTTTAGACACATAGATGGATATGGAAAGCTCTTTCCGAGCAGTCAATTTCAGCAGTTTAAGAGGCACAAAGTTTATTCTTATAGGGGATAAACTGCTACCTTAAGGCTTATCATCATCTTACTATTTGCCCCTAAGTGTTTAATTACCTTGTTAATTTTATATAATATTGTCAAATAGATATAGTTTTGTGAATTATTCTTTCGCCCTTAGGTTCTGAAGAAAGCAAGTGTGATTTTCTAGGTTTGTTCACAACAGCTTAAGACTATTAATGAAGTCAATACTAGTTTAAAAACTTTGAAAGTATTTAGATAATTATTTCCCAACAGGACCAGTTTGGAAAAAAATCTGGCGGCTCATATTCAGAAAGAGCGAACACTTTCTAAAGGAACAGATTTGCTTGCAACATTATCACATCAAAGTTCTTTTAGAGATATATAATTTTCAGTAAAATATGGATTGGAAAAATGTCAAAACAGTGAGAAATGTCATTTTTTGTAATTCTAGGAGCACAGCAGCAACTTGAATATATTACACATAGAGAATGTAATAATGCAAACACCACCTATTTGCAAAAAACTTCTCAATATTCACTTGTGCCTGTAGTCGTCAGGTACAGTTTCTCATTTAAAATGATAAAATAAAGCTGTCCCTCGTTAAGGCCAAGAGACTAATATACTTGAATTCTTGAATTTGTGACACTGAAATTGTCCCGTAGTTTGCAGCTAAAAAAGGCCTTACTTTGAACTCCTATGAAATATGTAATTGAATAATTATGGCAGTAGAATGAATGTGCATATATATATATACATATACATACTTATAAACCCCTTTCTGTTTAGCAAAAGCTACACCTCTACAAGATATTATAATAGCATCTAGAAGCTCCAGCCATAAACCAGAGCCCAGTGTGTCAGGTGACATACAAACACAGAGTGCATAGTGTTTATCCCCCTAAATCACCACCTAAGAGCTCAGGCAACTGATGGATTTAAGGATCACACCAGCAGCAGGGCAACCGCTGATGTGGTTTTTAGGTCTCCTGATCATTTAAATAGATTTAGTAAAACCAGCAAAATTTCTTTACAAATATTTAAGCAGCCTTCCATTTTAGGGGAACTCAAAGGACAAAGTGAGGGGAAGCATAACAATTTTTAATTTGAAAATGTAACATAGCATGTATAATTGAGTTAGAGCTCAGTCCGAATGAGTGATAATAGGGTATACACATGTATCAGAATCAGAGATACAATTTTATTTGCTGCAGGTACTTAACAGCTCACGAACAAATTTGTATTTCTTAAGCATGTTTTCAAGCTATTTTCTAGAATTCACTGCGACCCACAGCCAACTGAAATTTTGGCCTGTTTTAGTAAGAACTTGTTTAAGCAAGGAAAAAAAATACAGGGGGATCACTTTCTACCCAAACTGACAAATTAACAGTTTACTCATTAAACAAGCCTTCTGGTTTTATATATAGTAGAGTATTGGACAAGGTAAAGTTTTTTTCCTGCTTTTTAATTCCAAGATTGGCTTTTCCATTTAAATAGCACAAATGTTATGCTACAAGAGTCTTACATAAAACCCCACCAAAACAAAAAAAATACTCACCCCAAAGCCTCCAAATATGAGAATGTAGTGCTCTGCATGTTTCAACATAACATGTTCAGAAAACTATGTTTTCAACCAAGTGTTTTCTGGCTGTAGCCATCGCCAGTTCTCACAGATTCTTCTCTTTTCATTACGTACCTTCCCAATTGCACAAATCTGAAAATATTTTTCACAGAGATTTCCTAAAACATTAAAACACACGCAGATTTTACTCTAGCTTAAGGTATGAAAAGGAGACATTGCTCAAATCCAGAAGCCTACTTTTGATTACATGAGAAACTATTGCTGTTGGAAGGAGGCACACTGTCATCACATGTGGAATGTGAACATGGATGCACTCACTCATGTCAGGGAATGCAGTCACTGCATCATTAACTTCAGTCTCCTACTCATCACACCTCAACTCATCATAGACAATCATCAAGACATCATCACATCTCAAACTACACACAAAAGGTGCACAGCCAAATCTTCTTACTAGCCAGATGGAGGCCCTCTGAAGAAAAAAAACCCGCAGAAATCCATTTAAAGCACTTTAAAGCACTTTTTTCTGTAACAGTACAAAATCACTGCCAAGACTGAGTAAATGCAGTGTCAGAGGCATTAGAACATAAATCCTGGTCCTTGTGAATAAACAGAGCAGCAATAAGGAATATATCAGGTTTCAGCAGAACTGCAATGGTGTCAGTATCATGTGCAAATTAAACCATTCACATAAGTCAGCAGTCACACTGCTCCTTAAAAAAACTACCTGCAGGCATTTCTTAACCTCTTGGCCACTGCCAAAGATTTACCCCGTCCAGTCAGGATATCTAGAACAGCCTCCTGCAGTATGATGCACCCCAAACGAATGATACAATGCTTTGCGTGCGGTGCGTGAGGCTGGAGAGAACAAATATGCAGTCTTAGGAAGGAGCAGAATGGATAAATGTTTTTATCATGTATAAAATCATAGCTCACTCCAGTCATCATGTTATGAGGTAAGGGTGAACTTGTACAGCCTCTGGCCAGAGCAAGTTATGAACCTTTTGCTCTTTACATATAGATGCTTGTGTGTATAGATCTATATCTAAATCAATATCTTAACCTTAACAATCTATATCTATCACCACACTCTTACAGATATATGCCTATACATAGGTGCTTCCCTGAAGAAAACTCTAGTCAAGCAAAAGATTTCACTGACCTCTTTCTCCCCAGACACATCTAGGTAAAGTCCTATTCCTGCTTTTATTGATGTCAGCTGGTATCAATCAGTTCCTTTTCTGATTGAGTGCTGCCCACTGAGGATGCACAGTCTTTCATAATAGACTTATCCAAAAAGCCTTGTGGATTCAATCTTCTCACTACAATGATTTCCTGACTGCCATCTGCATATTCTGCAGTTCACCGCATTTCAGAGTAATTGAGTTAGCTGTTCTGCAGGAAAAGACTGGGAAGAGAAGGCAACTCTATGCAAGGAGACAAAATCAAGAGCACTGACTGTGGCAAATGAAATAGTTCTATCTCTGGAATCACAAGTCCCAAGTTTTTAAAAAAATTACACAGATAAAAAGTCACATATTAAAAGATCCTTCTCAGCTATTGCTTCAACTGGAAAGCGTAGCTCAATTTTCAGACTGACACGTGGTATCAATTCATCGACATAATGCCAAGATTCTGCGTAAATGATAAACACAATAATAAAAATGATGAATGAGATGTAATAAAAATTCTGACAGCACTACTACATTCACAGAAACTGCTCATATCACTCAGTGGAGTGGGGATGTTACATCTCATCCTGTCCCTTCAATCCACAACTGAAAAAAAATACCCCAAAAGGCCACCCAAACTACTCACTGTCTTTTCCCAGGTATATCTCATTCAAAGAGAGTGTGTGCAAGATTTCATAACATTATTTTTCCCTTTCCATTTCAGCTCTTTTGCCATGATCTCTGCACAGCAGCCACCATTCCCCAACAAAATTCAAAGAATGGACTGCCAATCTGAGGAAGAAGAAACCTGTGAAGAGCACTATGACTCTGAAAACTGCACTTGCAGCTCCAAGCATGCAGAATCTGATGCAGGTTTAATCAATTTAAATACTGCAATTACTACCACATGCTAGCATATCATATTTTGATTTTTCTAAGTCTTCAAACAGTAGATGTCATTGTGTAATTTTTCTTTTGATATCCAATTTTGCCCATTATTTCCCCTTATATTTGCATATATTTATTACCAGATCAAATCTACAAAAACCACAAACCCCTATCTCCATAATTAAGATGTATATTTAAAAAGGTCTCTGGATTTTACTTAGACATCTAACAGTTATTTCTCAATTACAATCAGAGATGCATATAATGGTTATAATATGCATTGTTTGGGCTGGCAGTGTTGAAGTGGTGGTATTACAAATTTCAACAGGCTAAACTGCTCCAAAACCTACCAAGGATTCCAGACAGGCATCAATTAAAATCCCTGCAAGCCAGAGCAAAATTTTCCCTTGCAGTTAATTCTACGCATATCCTACCAACAGGCTTCCAACAAAAGTTCAGTAATTCAGAGCAATGTCCTTGTTTTCAGTGAGATCAGCTGAACAGTTCTGCACAGATCTGAAAAACCTCACCCACGAGCCTCCTCGCTATGATGAGACACCCTAGGACAACAGTAGCACTGACTTGCTGAACCACACCGTGTATGTCAACATAAAAAGCGTCTTACAACCCTACTTCTGTGGAAGGATGCTTAAAAACAACCACTAAAAAAAGTTAGGTTACAATCACTAAAAAGAGTTAGGTTTTCTTCAATGTAAGATGTAAATCCTAAATCCTTATGTAAAAAGCAGCTTGCTGTTCTAGACCAGAATTTTATATTTGAATTGGTAGCTTTTCCTAAAAGCCTCATTTCTATCGCTAAATTGCACTTGTGAATACTCAGAAGGCAGGAAACAACCATTGTTCCTTCCACACCATTGCCAGCCAATGTTTTTGGACAGCAACTAGTCTTCACTGAAAGGGTGGTCAGGCATTGGAACGGGCAGCTCAGGGAAGTGGTGGAATCACCACCCACAGAAGTGTTCAAAAGATGCATAGATGTGGCATTTGGGGACGTGTTTTAGTGATTAACACAGTGATGCTGGGTTGGTCTTTCCCAACCTTAACAATTCTAGGATTCAAGGCCAATGTCCTGACAGCTTTTCTAGTCCATGTGCCCACAGATTGTTTTTACAAAATACTTTTTAACCTTTAACAAGTTGCACATAAACCCACAAAATTACAACTTTTCTCTCGCAGGCTCACCAGTAACTCTTAAAATACTGCAGAACTGGGTTCCTAGAGTTTCACACTACTTTGATAAGGAGCACTATACATACGTTGGCCACCAGATCGTCATTCAGGAGTCCATAGAACACTTTGGAGCTGTGGTATGGCCGGGGGTAAGTACACGAGAGCACACGCAGAAAGCTGACGTGACACAAGAGCGAAGCAGGACAGCAGCACACAAATACTCAGGAAGCTTTCTTAGATGACACTTCTGACAATGGAGGCTTCCCTATGCAGAATGAAGTCCTTCAGCAGAAAGCTCTGCCTTAAGGTAATTTGCCAGTTCATGCTAAAAGGACTACGGCACTGAAGCATTTGTACATTGGGGGCAGGGATTGAAAATAAATTCAGTTAAGGGAACTCAGGAAGAAACATTCAGCTTCCTCCATGCTGCCAATCAGTCACTGCTGGGAAGTAAACAATCAGCAGTACAAAAAGGAAGCTGAAAAAGAAAACTCTGGGAGATTAGATAAACAAAGGGGATTATAATGATTAAACATGCTTCTATTAAAGAACAGGCTGGAACTGTTTCATTACACGTATGGAAAATCATACTTGTAAACAGTTCTTCAGTCTCTGCTTCTCCTACTCTTAAAACCAGAATTTTATGTAGACTAGGAAAAGTGCTCTTGAGGAAAGAGAAGTTCAACTGATAAAGACATGAAAATTAGGATTTCAAAAATTTTCAGATCCACATTTATTTAAGAAGCTCACAAAAAAATGGCAGACAATTTCGAAACAATAGAGAGAGAGCATATGGGTGGGTGAAACAGTATCTTATTTTGAAATGTCAGATCATCAATTCGCACATTAATCAAGTGTCAGAATGCAGATGATAAAACCCTCCAGGAAAACTGAGAGGTTGCACAAATTGGACTGGTGATTCATTAGCTTTCAGCTTTCCCAGAGCAGGTAGACAGTGTTGCATTATGAAAAGCACAAGAGTTAAAACAGTAACACAGCTCTAAAGAAGAGAAGCAAAAGGGGGAAGACAGTTTCTTTGGCATCAGTTTACGTTGTTTATAAACAGCCCATTTATATTCTACTGACAAGATCTTTACAAAGGCCTGATATTTCCATACAGTGCTGTTGTGTTTTTTTCAAAGTTTATACTATTATCAAGAAGCATCTGTTGAGTTTGTAAATAACCAATTTTTAATATTTTCTTTCCTAAAAAAAATTTGCTAAACAAATAAGGTTTTCCAAAAATCTCTGCTGAAGCCTGAATTTACTTTATGATAGTAAAGCGTAACACTTATGATAATTAAAAAAACCATTACTTTCTACACATTGTTAAACCTTGCTGTTCTGACTGTACAGTTCACATCTTAACACTGCCTATGCTTGTGGGTCCCTTCCAACTCAGCTTACTCTGTGATTCTGTCTTGGGCTGTCAGAGGACTCGTAGAAGTGTGCTGCAAATCCATATTACACAAACTTTAAACTAAAAATAAACTGCTTTAATTATTTTTATATAAAAAACCAGGACATTGCAATTCTTCCCATATTACATTTTTATGTTACACCCTTCAGTATTTCTTGTTGTATTAAAAAAAAAAACACCAACACCCTTCTATAAAAACATTTAATGAATTTTTGTGCAACTTAGCTGTTACCCTCTTACGGATATGTGTTAACCATTTTAGGCACTGGCTTTATCTCAATATCTGGAATCAAATCAAGAACAATTCAACCTCAAAGACAAAAAAGTTTTGGAAATTGGTGCTGGAACAGGCTTGCTTTCCATTGTGGCCTGTATCTTAGGTTGGTAAATTTATATTTCCTTCTGGATTTCTACTGAAAGATGATCTAGCTCTGCCATTATCATTTTAAGGCAATGAAACAACAGTTAAGTAAACTTTGTCACTGCTTTGTTTTTGTTTTTTAATGAAACTTATTGTAAAATACTGTTTTGTTAACTAAGTAACTACCCTAGTTATTGGTGAAGGGGAGGCTGGACAAAGTATGTAGATAAAGCTTTATACATGTTTAACTACATACGTATGCATTCTGCGAAAGGATGAGAAGAAATGGCCTCAAGCTGTGCCAGAGGAGTTCACACCTGATATTCAAAAAAATCTTTTGTTTTACAGAAGGGGTGGTTAGGCATTGGATTTAGTTGACCAGGGAGGTGGGGAGTCACTGTCTCTGGAAGCATCCAAGAGGCATCTGGATGTGGGACTCAGGGCTATGGTTTAGGGATGATTATTGTGGTGCTGGCTTTGTGGTTGGACAGATGATCTTGAAGGTCTCTTCCAACCTTAATGATTCTGTGATTTGAAACAAACTCATGTTTTCTTTAGGAGCTCATGTTACAGCTACTGATTTGCCTGAAGTTCTCGAAAATCTCTCATATAATATTTCAAGAAATACACAAAACTTGAATATGCACAAACCTGAAGTAAAAAAACTGGTATGGGGAGAAGACCTCAATGAAGACTTCCCTGCATCAACTTACCATTATGATTTCATACTGGCAACTGATGTTGTGTACCATCACGCAGCTCTGGACCCCCTGCTAGCAACAATGGTGTACTTTTGTAAGCCAGGAACAGTATTATTATGGGCAAATAAATTCAGATTCAGTACAGACTATGAATTTTTGGAAAAAGTTTGCAATATATTTAACACAACCATTCTAGCAGAATTTCCAGAATCAAATGTCAAGCTGCTTAAAGCCACAGTAGGAGAGAATTAAAGAGAAAACTATTCCTGATCTTGATTTAGGGGCAGCACCTCACAGTTTGGAATGCTTTCCAGGATTAGGTTGCACCTTCTGTGCATTTATGCTTGTAAAGTTGCAGTTGCAGCTGTTTTGCATTGCAAGCATGAAAAAACAAGCAAGGCAAAAGATATGAATATGTCTCTGGTTGATACATATGACCTGTTCAAACTGACCAATTCCCCTCCACTGAAGAACAATGTTCATAGCAATAGTTACTAAGAAGGCTTTAACAAAATGCATTGATCTTCTGGGTTGCACCAAACCTCTGTTGTTTGTAAAGTGCTTTCTTTCAGCAAATTTTGTTTATGTACTCATCCAGAAACCAATACAATTTTTAGCTTCAGTATTTTTATTCATTATAAAAATCTGTTAAAGTATCAGAGTGAACATGGTGGTTTTTAGATTTTCAACTTTGCACATTTATTCTGCTGTGTTTAATATTTTTAACATTAATAAACATCTATGTATAGCTTTACAATATCTGATCAAGATGTAACTGTCTGGCACTTTTATACATGTATCACCCTGTCCTGATACTCAGCTTCACCCGGATTTTTGAGTTTGCCTGAAATCACTCCAAAATAAAGATTTACAAGAGCACCTATGCATCAGCAATTCTGAAAAACATTGTAACCATTTGAGAGGTTGAATTTTTCTTAAAAAAATTAAATGTAAACTCTTGCAAACAATACAGGTGTCCATTATTTTCTTCTAATAAGTAAGATTTTAGCTACTCTTGAAGTAGCTTTAAGGCCTTCATACAATTGAAATTAAGATCAAACATGTTAAAATTCAGTACCATAAAAAATACAGAACTTTTACAGGTTTGCAGTTAAAATTAACAATTCAGAACCTAAGATGCATGCAGTAATTCTTTCCAAACTAATTCCAAATCCTTGATGTTGGCAGTTCTGGCACATCCATTGCCAGCAATGGGATGCACAATAAGGAAACTCCCTGATGACAGGAGTGAGGTTAACAGGTATTAAGCCGTACCCAGGTGCCTTTACCGATAAATACACACTATTTAATAATCAGCATTCAGTAATGAAAACATGCGTTCGAATAAAAAGTCAAACTTATCTTTTCCTATCCTGTCCCATATAAAATCATTTTAATTTTACAATTGTTGATTTTCTAGAATACACAATAATCAGGCGGATACATGACAGGAAGCCAATTTTCAGTGAAAGTTGCACAATGAGTCCATCCAAGCAACTTCATTAGCTGAAGAAAGAAACCAGACATTAAAAAAAATTAGCCTTACTCTTTCTAACATCTAAATCTAAACAAACACTGCACTGATACCAACATCTTACTAAAACTGTGTATTATCAGAAAGATAAGAGATTGGAGATCTGATGAGCTTTGAACTCCTTAGTCCTGAAAGGTGGACCCCTCCTGCTCTTTCTATATGATCCACATTCTTTCAATGTCATGCACAAAAATTTAGTCCTAGGAATTCCCATTAATTCTCCACTAAATTCTACTAGCAGCAATTATGATCAATAATAGTAAAAAAGAACAGTAGTTAAACAGCAACATAAGGGGATTTTTACACAGATATCTTTGACTAAGGTGTCTCTACTTCCTTCATGCTCCAAAGTAAGTTCCAGAAAGTAAATCTGCTAAAAAAGACAGTTAAGCACAAATGAGTTATTCTAGAAAAAGAAAAAAATCACTACTTAAAATGAAGGCCAAGCTACAAAAGCCTGGATAAAGTTAAAATGTTGCATTTAGTGCTTCCTAAAATGAGAAGAGTGTAAAAAAATCCCAGCAGACTTTTATCTTACTTCTGAAAGCTTACACAGCATGAACACAGCCCCATTACTTGACCAAACACTCCTTACCTGAATGCAGTTTTTTAAGTTGTCCTTTGTTGGCTTTTCTTCTGCAAGTTTTGTGGCAAACTTCAGACCTCTTCCATACATTTTATTTACCAAGGCATGCTTATAGGCAAAAGTCAAAACCTATAATGAAAATAAAAAAAAAAACCCACAAAGCAAATTAGATATTTTAATATTTTACAAGGCTTAACAAGTAATATCAAATTCTGTTCAGGTAGCAGAAGTAATTCAAACAAAGTAAAACTTTTACACAAAACAGCCTTCTCTTCACAGTATAACAGATGACTCACAGTAGTAGTCATAAACATGAAGTTCCTAGAGCCTCTTTCTGACTTCACAAACATATTTGACTTCAGAACTTCTTATGTAACACAAATGTCACTATTCTAATTTTTTGTCACATTTCTAGCTTCTTTGAATTTTCATTCTCTACAGGCAATTGTATGGTATATTAAAAAGATAAATAAAGAATCACAAACCACGCAGGTATATTTTTGACTCAGAGAAGCAAAGACCCAACTGAGAATTTTAATTCCTAGGTAGTCACAAACTTACTAGAGAAACAAATATGAATGTACACAGTGAATGATATATACAGACACAGACAGAGAAATGCACGTAGTTATAAACAAGCAATGAAGACAGGTAAGCATGAAGACAACCTCAGGTTTTAGGTCAGCTCCTCACTGTGGGTAATTTATTAAGAAGAGATTATAAAAAAAAAATCTTCTTGATAACACTCTTTCTGAAGAGCCCACTTACAGTCCTTACCAATGCAGCAGTTCACATGAGCAAATGAGCAAAACCTAATGTAAAATAAATGTAAATATTTATTTAATAATAAATGTAAACCTAATGTAAAATAAATCAGGTTCTTAACACCTGAACACTGACAGCGTTCAAGGTGTTGCAAGATGGTTCAAAAACCACTTCACGAGGTGCAGCACTAAGAATCAGAGCAATCAAGACACTTTCATATATTCCCTTTGGAACATGCATAGTAAACAAGATATTTTTTATTTTTTACTGAAGAGTGACATAGCACAAAAGTTGGTGAATATGGTGCCAAGTTTGTTGTTGGCAGTGTTTATGAAATCTTTTACTAGAGCTTGCTATTTGTTTCCCCTCATACATTACAACATTTTTCCTATGCTCTGACTCCACAATAAAGGTTGAAAATTTCCCACTTAAAATATCCCATTATAAAATGCTAAAAAAAACCCCTTCAAGGATGTTCAGAAATATGTGTTTTGCATTGCAGAAAAAGAATTAAATATTTCTCAGGAATATAAACATTAAGGAACCAAAGAGCCGTTTCTTGTAAGGAGTGAAGAAGCTGTCTAGTTTTATCAGTCTGAACACTTCAATTTAATGTTAATCACATGCACAAGTCTTTGCAGGATCAATAAATAGTTAAAAGATAAAAAAGAAATAACCTAAGTTATTAAGCAAGTCAAGTTGTAATTTTGAAGCTCCAAGATACTATGCCAAGTACTCAAGAGTTGCTCATTCTTCTGTCTTCAAGTACTTATTTTGCTGTGTTGAAGTATTCACTTAAGCTGCTGTAGCTTACAGCACACACATATATGCAACAATGAGCATACAGCACCACTCACATATACGATTTTCCAAATATTGCTATTGGAAAAATACTCTGCATGCTGCATTCTCAATCCAATTATTTTGGATATTTTCCTAAAGCAAAACACATCAGCAAACATTTCGGAATAACTGCTCAGTGGATCCATTAGCAGACTTAGTTGGCTAAACTAAACTTAGAAAAAAAATCCTTTCTGTAAAAGATGATAGAACCACAAAACAAAAAACAAACAAACAAAAATAAAATTAAATGAAAAATGCATTGGAGCTCTCAGCAAATATAACATATCGGAGGCTAACCAGAAATAATGTCACTGCTCTATGAAGAAAGCTCTTACCTGACCCTGTAAGTTTTGAATGGTTATTGAACATCAGTGATAAAGGCAGGAGGAAAGCCACTTGACAGCATTTCTTTCGTAACAGGGCTTCCTAGAGTTTTTGTGGCAAGAAAACAAAGCATTTTACGAAACACCCTTGCTCCAAGCCAAATAGAAGGTTGGGTATTTCTAAATGAGAAAAAGTTTCTCTGCTGAACCAAAAGGTTGAAAACAATGCTCCAAGAGCTCTTGATAAATGACAATAGCTTCTGTCTTAGTGCTCTGAGAAAAAAACCCCAATCAACTGTAAACAAGTTCAGCAAAACTCCTAAAAAGTCATTAGCACTTTAGAAGTTACAAACAATACATGAGTTGCTTTAAAAATCAGAAGTTGCTTACAAACAAGATGTAAAGTACTATTTCTTAACTAACAACTTGTATAACTATTGGTCAAATTAAGCCTTCTAGTTAAAATACTGCAAGCTTTACAAGATCACAGAAGTAAAGATTATGATTCCTTGATATGTGTGAGAACTATGTAAACTGCAGTGCTATTAAGATATAACAGAAAACAGCTGCTATCTGAATCTATAAAACCATCAAATAAATCTATATGTAGTATCCTAAAGCAAATAAACTGTTAGATGAAAGAATAGTAATGAATTCAAAGTATTTGATATTATTTCATCGTTATATAATGAAATAATAGATCATATAATAAATATAACAAAGGCCAGCTTTTGCACAATAAGTAATATGGCCCAGAAACTGTATAAAGAGCAATAAAAGGGTACTAAGAAAAGGCAATGCATACTTCTAGGACACTGGGGGAATAAATCACTGTCAGATACTTTATTCCCCCAGCTAATGGCCTGGAATACTATGTGTGCTAGGAGCCAGACCCATGAAAGTGTTTGGATGTCTACCTCCTAATTAGCTGCCTAACTTGCTGTTGGCTATAAAGATGCATATAGGACAGTAAAATGCTGAAATAGTTTCTCCCAAGACATTTGTCAGGCTGAAGTATTTAAGAGCCAGAAAACACTCTTAAAAAAAGCATGTTTGAATGCAGCAATACTAAAACACCTAATGAAAATTTCCTATGTACCCTAATGCTGTTACCCATGAAAATAGACTTGTATAATCAACTAATTAATCATTTAAAGAGTTGATTAATATATATCTACATTTACAAACAGTTAAAATACTGGGTTAAACACTATAATCCACAGACAACATACTCCAGCTACTTGTAAGAACATTGAAGTTGTAATGTTTACAATTCCCAATAAACAAGCTTTTTCAGGTTCATATACATCTATGGTAATAACTAAGCTTTCTAGCTACGTTTGTTGATTTTTCTCTGCCCTATTACAAATAAAAAGTACATTAATTAAAAATTGACTCATCTTATTTTCAAGAGAGGAGGGGAGTTAACAGAATCAAATATCCAGCAACACATTTTTGGCAGTGACTGAATAAAATCAGCTGGAATAGACAGCTGCATATGACAGTGCAAACTATCAGGAAAAACAAACTAGGCTAAAGATGTTTAAAAGATAAGACGTAAAGGTATGGGCCTTTTACTTGTTTTTAAACTTATTTTTAAATGTGATTTTTTGCTTTTACCCCACAGCTAATAAAGGCTGAGGGCCAATAAATTCTACAGACTGGTCATTCTCAATAACAAACACACAATATCCTACTACTCTCCTGTAGCAGCTTTGTTTAAAACTGAGGATTTTGGCCTACAAAATTTAAAGCCATGTTCTATGAAAAAGAACTGTAGTGCTATCATAAACATGTTCGCATAATCGAACAAATACTTGCAGCATAAAGCTGTCTTAACTGGAGTTTGAGTGTTTTTGTGTATACGGGAACAAATATTTTCTTTCATGTTTTTAATGTAAAATGAACCTTCAGATAATAGCTGAAATTGTGAACAAATGCACTTACTATCAAAAGTAAAGTTACTTCCCTACGTACTTGCTACAATACAGGGACAAGCAGGATACTTCAGTGACAAAGAGGCAATTCAAAGGAATTACCAAATGCCCTATGATGCCCAGGTGCTACATCTGCAGAGGAGAGATGAAACAAAGCACAGTACTTGATTTACCAGAGGGTAAGCAGAAGTGCACAGGAAAGTGGTGATGCTCCCAATTCATCTTCAAAAACAACTTAAAAGAAAACATGGTCACTCTTGGTTTTCAAAAATTTACTTAGCCTTTTAATTACTCACAGGTGGATGAACTTTGATTTATAGAAAGCTTAGAACTAAAAACACTTAGAGCAATGCTTTTATCTGAAGTCAAACATATATATATACATATATACTTGAATGATCAGTGCAGTATTTAAAAGGCCAATTTCCATCCTTTCTCACCCAGATCCTCCATCTTTTGAGTGCCAGTATCACAGAGCCATGTTGACAAAAAAGCAGAGCTCCGCATTTTCATCTCCAACACGCTGCTTTAGAATAAGCTGGCTGTCTCTTGAGAACTCTCCTTTGAAGGTCATTCACAAAAGGTCTAACCCCCTATCTGACTTGACTGCTCCACTTTCAAACTTCTTATTTCTGTGCTGGTTTAAGCTGGGCTAATTAATTTTCTTCACAATAGCTGGTATGGGGCTATGTTTTTGATTTGTGCTGCAAACAATGCTGATAACTCAGGGATATTCTAGTTGTTGCTAAGCAGTGCTTGCAGAGTCCAGGACTTCTCTGCCTCTCACCCCACACTCTACCAGTGAGTAGGCTGGAGTTGCACAAGCAATTGGGAGTGGACACAGCCAAGACAGCTGACCCCAACTGACCCCCAGCTGGGGAAGAAGGAGAAAGGGGAGATTTGGAGTGATGGCATTGTCTTCCCTAGTCATGGTTCTGTATGATGAAGCCCAGCTTTCCTGGAGATAGCTGAACACCTGCCGGCCCATGGGAGGGGGTGAATGAACTCCTTGTTTTGTTTTGCTTGTATGCACAGTTTTTGCTTTACCTACTGAACTGTCATTTTTGCACCCTGAAAGTTCTCACTTTTACTCTTCCAATTCTCTCCCTCATTCCACAATGGGGGAAAGAACAAGTAGCTCTGTAGGTGTCATAACAGTCAAGCAGTTTAGATTTCAATTTGGGTAGTAAAACTCAAAAAAAGTAGGAAAAAGAAGACAAATATACTGCATGAATGGGATGGAAGCTATTTCCATATGAAATGCTACAAAAATCTAGAAAAGTTTTGTTGGTCTTTTAGTATCAATTTAACAATACAGAAGAATCAATTTTCAGAGCAAAACCTAAATATGCATTTTGACAAATCCATGGTTAAGCCAGTCAAAAAGAGATGTTCAATTCCTATTCTGCAGAATTCAAATCAGAGTTACTTATTCCAGGCCCCAAGCACACAGCTCAACAATGCTATCTGTCTTGATATAAAAGCCAAAGAGTGAAACTCCCAACAAAACATCTATATTGGCATGATTCCACTGAAATTATTCCCATCAGCTTTAAAAAAAATCAAAACCAGGAGACAGAAGTAAACCAGGGGTTACTATACTGGAACAAAGTATTGAATTTATAAACAGACAGCAAGAAAATCATGTGCCAAAACCAACATGATTGAAGCACAAAATCTGCTACCACATGATATAATCAGTTAATGATTAGAAGAGGTATGCTGAAAAAAATGTATGTGTACAAGGATATAAACATTAAAGTGAGGGTAAGCACCATCAACCTTCTTGATCAGGCCTCCACCTAAAGCACAAGTTCTTACAGGAAGTTTATCTACTGTCAAGGAAGTGAAAAGTTTTATTTTTTTTTCTCTACTTTCAAAGTTTTTCTTTTGTAAATATCTGAAATGCTTTGGTAATTTTATTTAATTATCAACAAACACCCTGGTCATTCCATCTTCCACTAAAACACAG
Source organism: Dasyornis broadbenti (assembly GCA_013397935.1). Taxonomy (NCBI): domain Eukaryota; kingdom Metazoa; phylum Chordata; class Aves; order Passeriformes; family Dasyornithidae; genus Dasyornis; species Dasyornis broadbenti. Next base: position 794,156 of record VZRN01003893.1, on the reverse strand, counting down.
CCATATGTGACAGTTAAGTACAGAAACTAATTAACATCAATAGCTCACCAGTTAAAAATACAAAGTCACAACCTCTCTAAATTAAAAGCTACATAATTAATCATCTACAATGGATTTTTTTTTTCCTTCTGGAATTGCTGTCTTGAATGAAGGAGACAAAAGTTCAATTCTTAGGATCGGGAACTCTGAAATGTCAGAGAAGTCCATGCTAATAAATATGTAAATATAATTATTTCCAAGAATTTCTTCCTTTACCTCTACAGACATTACTGACAGCAAAACCCAAAACTTCTCTTGTCCATAGTGTGGAAGAGGCTACACCACGCAGGACTGAACAGGGTAGGGATGCTGCACACTTCTGCGCGTACAACTACAACAGTGCAGAGGTTAATCAAAAATATTCCGTGGAAAGTACAGAAAGCCATACAATAAAGCAAGCCGCTTTTTTTGTGGACATATGGTATTGTCTTGTACCCTTCCCTTAACCTCTACATTCACTTGCACAGAGATAGGCTTACCATGGATTTGACAGGCTTGGCAAAATCTCCGTGGAAAAAGGTCATAAAGGAAGCACAACATACAGGGACATCATGGAAAAGTAGAAGGGAGGAATGTATGAGGCTGTGCACACAAAGGCAGGGCATAATTCCAGGAGAAACCATCAGAAAACCCAACATGCAAATAAAAAAAATAAACTACTCTGGTCTCTTACCTTGCTGTCAAAAAGATCAGTCCATTTTGTTGTTTCCCAGAATGTCTCTGTCAAAGCTTCTGAGCAATCCTCATGATCCTCATCTTTGCCTTCTGCATCACTGGAAGCAGCCCCTTCTTGGGTCTGCAGATGAAGAAGTTGGTCAGCCAGTGCACTTCCCTTTCGACAAAGCGCATCCACTAAAGTACTCTTCTGTTTTTCCATTTCACTAGGGAAAAAAACCAGTATAGAAAGTATTTGTTAAGAACAGAAACAGTGCTGACTCAGTATAAGCAAAAAAAAAAATTTACAGTAGCTAGCACACACAAAATGAAAATAAGCACAAAGATAACTTTTAAAGCAAGGCTATTTACTATAAATTAAACTAATCGTAAAAGGTTACCTAAAGACACTCTGCATTAAACACACTCAATCATTCTTCTAAGTATGAAATGCCTTAGATGACTTAAGGCAACAACAACTCGTTATTCTAAAAGCAAGCTAGCATCCAGAAATACAGCATTATAGCTCCTGGCATTATAAACAGAGTTGAATCCACCACTAACATAAGCAGATACAATTCTGCTGACTTCAAAGGAATTGCATCCGTTTAAAGCACCATTGAATTTGGTGTTCAATTTCAGATGTTGTACTCAAACCACATGACCTAATGGATCAACTTATCAAGAAATGTTTACAATGAAGTTTATTACATCAAGGCTTTAACTTTTATATCAGCAATTCTAGAATTAGATTCAAATCTGAATTCAGGACAGCAAGAACAGACAGACTAGCTTTACAATTGAAATATGGTATTTTATAGATAATCAATGAAGGTGCATCTCCCATTTTAAGGGCCTAATCTTCAGATCATCTGCTCTGTTACTAAAACATCACCATGCTACACACAGCAAAATCCATCACTTGTTCTCCAGACTAAGGTGTCACCTTCAAAATACTGTCTTCCTAAGGACATACATACTGACAACTCAGACGAAAAATCTAAAACTAAAGAAGAATGAGTCTCAAAAATACTCTGAAGCATCAAGCTTTTCACAAATGAAATGCTTTGCAAGCAGTTAGTTCTTAGGCTGGTATCAATTTTGTCTTCAAATACAGATCTGAAAGGTTGCAAGATATAAAAAAAAGGCAGGTAGCATTCAAAACAGATACTTCTATTGATACTCCAGTGATCCATCTGATCCCAGATTAAGCTTGATACAACTTAATACCCCATTTTTCTAATACATTTAAATCCTGAAAGCACCCTTATTTATGTTATTGAATAAATAAAAAATTGGAAGTTTCAGTGCTCCTGCATTCTAGAGATATTATAACATAATAATTGTGTAGTCATATTTGAAACTACCTGTGCCACAAAAAAATAATACAAGTTATCAAAACAGTGACAGTAATTCCATATCTTATATGCAGAGACAAAGTACATGGACTACAGAAATAGGATGCAGGAAAATTATTTACTGGGTAGGTACTTTTTTATAGTAGTTGCATCAGGCCTGGGATCAGTCTTCATGGCAAAATATACTGCTAATGCTGTTTGATCAATATGAGAGATTACTGTATTTGCAGCTTCAATGATTTCATCAAGTCTTTTCATTCGTTCCTAAAAGAAGAATGCAAAAAGATGCTCAGCGTCATGAAATCACACTACTTCATTGTTGATTCTACTAACATTAGGGTGATTGCAAACCTATGCAGAAATAATTTGATAATTCAACATATTCTTTTCTCAATTTCGTTCAAATTTTGCATTAAAAACCCTGAAAATCTGCACGATTTCCTGCATATTTAGTCCATTTCACTGAAAACAAAATGTGAAATATGAGGTTGGTATATGCAAAATGCAGAGTATACAGAAAGAAAAATCACCTTTCTGTACAAATCAGTACTTTTAGATAATGTAGCAGTTATGCAATTCAGAAATAAATATAAAATCAGAACCAAATAAAAAGAAAAATATTCTAGCCAGTGGCATATGCACAAAGGTATTTGTCTTCAAGATAAGAAAAAAAGCAGATGCCAACTAGTCTGTTCACAGTTCTCATCTTTGAGGACAATGAAGGAAGCTGGATTTAGCTGTGTCACTTTAGGAGGTTACTGTCATCAATTGTCTGAGTCATTCTGCTAGGAGAAATAAGCAGTTCAGTAGAGAAACAGAACGCGATGTGTGTTTGTCTCAGTAGCCACCATTCAGAATAAAACTGTTGTAGACTAGAAGAGTAAGAAAACTTAAAATGTGTTTACTTGAACAAGGCGTAACTTGATGAACAAACACCCTCTGGTTAGGCATACTTTCTTTTATTCTGCTGTGGGATTAAGTAAATCACAGTCAAGGGAGGCAGCTGTCACTCTAATTAGAAATTTCTGCTTTTTAATACTGAGTACAGTCACTTCAAGTTCAAATGTCTACAAAGAAAGACTCAGCTGATTAGGCTACATGGATGTATTGAGACAGATCAAGTTTAAGAAGCGTTAACCTTTTCAGAATCCAGCTGATGAAGTCTTGCAACATACAAAGGAAGATGATTAGGAAATGCTTCTTTCAACTCACTATACATGTCAGTGGTATCCAGCCTAGAAGAGAGGAGGATACAGCATGAAAGTACAGATTCTGAGTATGTTTGTGAACATCGAGCTGCTTCAAGCTTGTGTACTGATGATAGCAGACATACTTGGTCATCCACTGTATTTTTAAGTCTCTTAAAGCTTCAGCAAATTCTTCTTTTACATCTTTTTCTTTTTCCTGTTCTTTTTCTTTCTCTTTGTTGCCATTTTTACTCTTTGATGGTGATGGTATCAGATGATAGTGAACAGTAAGGACATCCTGGAGGTGGGAAAAGAGACGCATCCTGAGAGGGATACAAGTACACTTCTTCCTGATGTCATATAAAAGCTAAATTATAGTCAGCAACTACTCTGAGCTACACATACAGTGAGTAAGGGTTCTGAGAGCAAAGACAATAGACAGTAAAAATTCAAGAACTGCTTTAAGTTTTTACTCTAAGCAACGCAAGAATGTAAATATTAAAACAGCACACTAGGTATAAGAAAAGAAAGCCTAAAATTTAGCCACTTTGACAGTTTTATACTCACATAATTTGACATATTAGGAAATAAGAAAGGTGGTTTTCTGTTAGTTTTTTGATAAAAAAGAGCAAATAACTTGGTTAAAAGGCTAAGGGAAAAAAGACAGAGAATCTATCTTACAAATCTGGCAATAAACCAATGAATACAGATGGCTGAATTTTAAAAAATAGGAACACAGTAGGATAAACATGAAACATGGTCACAGGATATAAATTTAGTCCTCCCAAGATACTATTTCTTCCATGTGCATACTGATTTAGCTGGTGCATCCACAGTCAACTGATTTCCAGTTTGCTGGCACAGACTTTCCAGTTTCACCTGCATCTATGTTCTAATTAAGCAGACACAACAGCAAGATCTTTTTTTTAAACCCTATACAATAGCATAGAAATATCACTAGAGTTTGAGTTCATGCTACACTAGTCAATAACCACCAGGAGAAAATCAGTTACAGCTATTTAAAAGGAAAATCCTAACCCAGACCATGTTCTGAAGTCCATTTCCTGGCCATTTACATATAAGTTAAATAAATAAGGTAGCATTAGATTTCATTCATTGCTTCTAAAACATTAAACTGCTGGGTGAGGCCATTTTGTTCTCTTTATTTTTAATGTTGCACTCTTTATACAAGCATCTCCCTAAACAGTGAGGGCAGATGTCCCATTAATTTACACATAGGATATTTCACAGAGAAGATCACGTAAGTTTAAATCCTCTAGACACCACTACTCAGTTGCAACATGGTGCAAAATACTGAGTTGCAAGCTCAATTACTGTGGAAATTTAATTATTTTTACCAATTATTCCAAAATACATTTGTGGGAATACTTCTCATAAACCAGGTCAGAGGTATGTAGTAACAAGATGAGTTAAAGTTACTTAAATAGGAAGTAAAAGTGTGACAGAAACTGCAATAATGGACTTCAACATTACACTTCTGAAACATTAAAAAACCACAATGCAGAAAAATTTTATTTGAACTTACAGTTCAAACAGACCAGCATCTTGATGTGGGTTCCTGAACACAGCACTGGTAAAAAAAGTGACTTCAACAGTTCCTTAAAGCAATTTTTCCAGCTACTTAGTATGTAATCACAGAACCACAACATTGACATTTAAATACTTTTTTTTGAAAACTAGTTTAGATAACTAATCTGCATTTAAGTGTAGCTTTCACAGAAACTATCCTGCACACATGCATTTCAAGTATGAAGTGCATGACCAGTCAGTGCACTTAATGAGCCCCCAGCAAGACCTAGGCCAGAGCATGGCAAAACAAGTCATGAAAGTAAGTACACACAGGAAGACACAGAGGTCAGGAACATGGTATGGGGTTCACTAAGGTCCTTAGAACAGTAGAAAGCAACAATATAGCTCATTAAAGCAAACCAAACATTTTACAAAGTCTAAGAAGCTAGTTGAGCACAAAAATCTAAACTTGCAATGCTTTCTAAAAGACATCCTCTATTGAGACTAATATTTTTCTAAGAAAGAAACCTGCTTTTCTATGTAATATTCTTCCAATAGTTGAAAATTTTCTTCTTGAAAGTCCTTTTTCATTTCACTTGGCAACATATTTTTGAAGTTACATATCTAAATGACCTCTGCACTCTCAAGCCTTGTCTATATGAGAAGGTTCTACAACTCCAGTTTAAGTTGCAAACCAAACATAACTGGATTAACAAAAATCTCACTTATGTTAATGAACACCTGCATTTTGAGAGACTAATCCTATGCAGCTAAACCATCAACACTAAAATGTTATCTCCCCATTCTCTCACCTAGGTACTTTTGGTCTCTCTCATGAGATTCTGCAAGCACTACAAGCTATGACCACTGAAAGGAAAATCATGAGCTTCAGACCCAGGCACCCTCCTCTCAAAAGAGCTTACAGAGTAAGAAGCACACTTCTCTACAGACCTCCAACTTATTTCATGGAATAAATAAAGTTTACATGCTTATCACATTTAACTATTACAAGGCCTTAAGACAGACTGAAGGCTTTGTTTATTTTATCTGCAAACACCAGGATCATTTATAACATTTGGCAACTCCCTAGATACCAGAAGATCTCAGAATGGCACTGCCATTGCCATTACACAAACATTCATCATTAGAGACTAAGGAGAAGGCAGCTCTTCACAATTCAGCACTTCCATCTGTTTTCTTATTCAAATTTCTCTCTGACAGGAACAGAATTCCTGGAGTAGTGTACTGGATTTAATTTTATATACACACCTATAAAAAGCTATAAAAAGATATAGAGCTATCGACAGAGAAAGACAGCAAGTGAGCGTATTATCCACTGGAAAAATTACTTTAAAGAAACGTTCAAATTTATTCTCTAAAAAAATACGCAGTATTGGGAAGTTGGGAAGCATACAGTATATGCACTTCAGCCAGTGTAGTCTGCGCAGTTTCATAAGCCTCATGGATTTATTTCTAACTGAACTACAAACCGCATACATAAACAACCACAGTGCCCTCAAAACAGTTACCTCTTAAAAAAGGTTAATTAACAGTTAATTTGGCTTCAAGACTTTAATTTAGATTTGTCTGATGATTTAACATCTAGTACTTCATATGGGAAACACATAAAATTATTGCTATTTGTACTTCAAAGCATTCACAGCAAAACTAACCACAGGAAAAAAAGCTCCTTCTAGAAGCACATCCCAGGTCTCATTTTCCATTTAATATGCATCTGTGTATTACTGTCTATATGCACATACAGATAAATATGCATATGGAATTTGAATCTGCTTTAAGATGCATACAATTTGTGTAGTGTTGCTTATTTTTATGGTAACTCTTATTTAATGGAAAATTAATTAGCTTCTTGAAGTCACCAGGCAGGCTTACACACAATTGTATGGCACATACTTCATCCTATTTTTGAAGGCCTCATGATTAAACAGGGATAGTGTCTTAATGCCCAAAGGAAGTCACCCATTTATGTCTGACTTCACAATGGTATTTATTAGTCTTCCAATAGTATTTATCAGTATCTGCACAATGCATTTCTTGCTTTATAATGGAAGACAGGATAGCAGAATATGGAGAAAAGTGTAGAAATTTCCTATCCCTTGATTAATTATTACATATTGCTGTTCAAAAGCTGCATTATGCAAATCAACAAAAAATTATTCTTACAGACCAGAAAAAGTCAATTGTATGTTTTTCATCTTACGTTCCAGACAGAGCTTGGAGACAAGGGGAAAAAGTAATCAGATTGTAACAGCCTTACAATCAAAAACAAAGACATGTGTTTATTATGTGGAGAGAACCCCCTGACATTTTTGTACAGTTAGAAAAGAATTAACTATCTTTGAAAAACTAGGCTGCTGTTTCCTGGCATAACCACAAACTGCTTTTATGCAAAACTGAGATACAGTCAGGTGGATTGAAACAGGCTGAATGGCTGGGCCCAAAGGGTGATCAGTGACATGCAGTTGGAGGTCAGTAACTAATTGTGAACCTCAGGGCTCAGTTCTGGATTGAACCCTGTTCAATGTCTTCATTAATCACCTGGATGATGGGGCATAGGGTACCCTCAGCACATTAGCTAGAGACACCAAATTGGGAGGAGTGGCTGATATGCCAGGGAGTCTGCTGCCATCCAGAGGGACCTCGAAAGGCTGCAGAAATGGGCTCAACAGGAGCCTCATGAAGTTCAACAAAGAGAAGTGAAAGAACTGGAAAAGAATAAATCCAGGCACAGTACACGCTGGGGGCCATCCAGTAGGAAAGCAGCCTGGAAACCTGGTGGACACCAGGTTGAACATGAACCAGCAGTATGCCCTTGTGGCAAAGGGGGCTCCTAGTCTTGCAAGAGGGCCTAGACTTGTTTTTGAAAAATATGAAAAATCTATACATATTTTTTGACTGACTGCATCACAAAAGAAATATATAAGTAAGTTTTCTGTGTTGGAAAACATCTTACCTGCATGTAAACTTATGACAGGGGCAGGGTAAATATAAAAACTTTTAAACTAGGAAGGACACTGAGTTGCATTCTCAGCAAAATGCATTAATTAATGGAGCTCTTACAGAACAATGCACTGAAGTACACTGTATTTTATTTCTCAGAATATGCTGAGTTGAAGGGACCCAAGAATCAAGTCCAGCTCCTGGCCCTGCACAGCACCATCCCCAAGAGTCACACCATGTGCCCCAGAGCGCTGTCCAAATGCTTTTTGAACTGTCAGGCTGATGCCGTGACCACTTCCCTGAAGAGCCTGTTCCAGTGCCCAGCCACATTCTGGGTGAAGAACGTTTTCCTAATATCCAACCTAAATCTCCCTGACAACTTCAGGCCACTTCAGATCCTATCACTGGTCACCAGAGAGATGGGATCAGTGTCTGTGGCTCCGCTTTCCCTCATGAGGAAACTGTAGAATGCAATGAGGTTTCCCATTCAGTCTTCTCTCCTCCAGGCCGAACAGACCAAGTGACCTCAGACATTCCTCAAATGGCTTCCCCTCAAGGCCCTTTACCATCTTTGTTGCCCTCCTCTGGACACTCTAATAGTATAGTATCTTTCTTATATTGTCGTGTCCAAAACTGCACACAAGACCCAAGTATAGGCTGCCCCAGTGCAGAGCGGAACAATCCCCTCCCTTGCCCGGCTGGCGATGCTGTGCCTGATGCCCCCCTAGGACAGGGTTGGCCTTCCTGGCTGCCAGGGCACTGCTGACTCATGTTCAACTTGCCGTCGACCAGGACTCCCAGGTCCCTTTCCACAGCACTGCCTTCCAGCATCTCATTCCCCAGTCTGTACCATATCTCCAGGGTTGCCCCATCCCAGATACAGAATCCAGCATTTTCCTTGGTTAACTTTCTGTGGTTGGTGATTGCCCAGCCCCGTTTTTGTCAAGGTCTCTCTGCAGGACCTCCCTGCCTTCGAGGCAGACAACAGCTTCTCCCAACTTAGTACTGTCTGCAGACTTGCTCAGTATCCCTTTCCAGTCCTGTCTCCAAGTCATTTATGAAGATGCTGAAGAGCACAGGAGAGAAGATGGAGCCCTGCAGAAATCCACCAGTTTATTTGCTCCTAGAACACTGAGGAGTAATAGATGGAAGTAACAAGAAGGACAGTTTTTATTTTGGCTTGGGTGGTTTTACTGCTTAGATCTGAACACAAATACCTGTTCTAAAACCAAAGGAAAAAACCAAAAAACCACAACATACAACCTCTGGAAGCTGTTTAATAGGTTTTGTTATCCAAATTGTACTTTTATTAGAGTTTAATTCCCTTGTTAGAGATTCACTTAATGAAGATCTTATACCCTTTTTCACCAGGAAGCCATATATTCACACGGGATTTTATATTATCTTTCTAAAAGTGATCTGCATGATCTTCAGATATGAAAATAAAACTCAGCAATGTACACTAATATCCTTCTTGGAAAGGCTAATCACATTCCGACACGGTTATTACACCAGGACCAGAGTAAGTTAGCAGGTCCAGCTTCCAGCTCACTATTAACAAAATAACAGAACACGAATATAAACTATGTTATTCATGGTTCTCAGGTCTTACTTCTAACAAGAATCCTGACTAATCTGCATGTCACTTCAAAACAAAGTACCTTGTAATCAACAGAAAGTAAATACCCTTTAAACTTAAGAACAAGAAAAAACCCAGTAACATTATATAGGTAATCTAATAAAATAATTTTTTACATTTTTTTTTTTTAAATAAACTGTTTCACTCTCTGCTGGCAAATTACTGTATTACCTGATGTGAAAATACAAGAAAGCATAATATTAAACACTGTTTTAGTAGAAGTCATTCACCCCCATCTAAACTATTTTACACACGTTCTAGAATTCATTCTGTGAATACTACAACTGCTACATGAAACTCTAGCCTGTAACAAGATACATTCCGTTTGAGTAGAATAACGAATTGAGAGACTTTTCCACCAAGCCATCCCATTAAAGAGAAAACTGCTTCCTATTGCACATTTTTTATGACTGTAATGAAGCCAACTCTCAATTTAGAAAACTGGGAATACAGTTAGATATTCAGTTATTCAATTCAAATGAAAGTGTTAGGTTCATATTCAATTCTCAATCTGCAGACATAATAGGCAGAAACACTTGCCACAAAAGATTTTGACCACAAACACTGAACATACCTGAGTATTTAATAACAAAAAAAATTGCAGACCACTAATATCACATGCATTTTTACAGCACTTTTTGCAGAAGTATACAGACGCTTACGTGCCTCTCAGCTATGTGTTACAGTAGCATTTTGTCATTCTACCAGTAAACATACTTAAGGTGCTGAAGTAAGTAACTCAGGTCTAAGCAGGTAGATGAAGGAGACAAATTCAAAACCAAGACTGGTAGACAAATTCTTTAAGTCATATGCAAAAAGACTTGAGTATATCTTTTTCAAAAACTAACATTCAGTACCTTTTTAAATTTTCCTTGTCGCTTTGCTGCAGACTGCCCCTGGGAGTTAGAATAACATACTGTAAGAAAACATGCACACACCACACAGGATGGAGACACCTTCTCTGTACAGTTATAGTTATACTTCCAACCTACAGATTTCCAACTTGTAGAGAGTCACATCTATGATCAAACATGCTCTTAAAGCATGCTCTTTCAGGTTTTTAAAATTAATAAACCAATGCATCACTGTATACAAAATCCATTACTTCTTGCAATATAAGCAAGTGTTGTTAACCACTTAGCTTCAATTAATAAATTACAGAAATTCAGCCTCAGAATCTTAGATTTTTGACTGTTTAATGGCATTGTTCTATTTCATAATAAATATACACAAATTAGACATGTTTTCCCTTACCTTGCATCCACCCACTGACTTAGAGACAACTTTGCTGCCTAGTCCTCCTTTTTTGTCTCCTGGTACATATTGAGGTTCACTAAAGGCAGCACAAAGTATCAGATGCTATTTGATACCATCCTTTATCCAGTGAAATACTACCATAACAGTAATGCCTTAGACTATGGCATGAGAAACACCTCAGCTAGAATTTCTGTTTAAGGTCTTAAGTATTCTCCATCACATGACATTTGACAGTCTGTATCTACCTATCTTCTACTTCCTATCCCAGAAACCACTGTACATAGCCTCTTAGTCTGGCTTTAAAATAAAACAGGCAAGAATTGCAACCAATAGTTCAAGGAAGTGCACAACTCTAGCTAGGGAGACTAACCTACAATAGTGTAATGAATTTATCATGGATTTCATAAAAGCACACCTCACAGGAATCACAAAGAAATATTAAATTAGGTATTTTAGAGCTCCTAGTTACTGGGTTTTTCCTCACTGATACATAAATTCTCCTGATACATTTTCACCTGCAGTTACATGCAATCTGCCCCAAAAGAACTACCTACAACCAATTAAGATTGAATTAACTGAATTTTTATGCTCAACAGATCTAAAGGCACAAGCCAATCTACTCACAACAATTTATTTTCTATGAAATCATACTCTAGTTTTATACATGTTGTTCAGCCCTATCCAGTGATATATGGACATAGATCAACTACCTCTGAGTACTAACAATCACTAGGATTGACTCTAAATTTAGTCTCAGGCTTACCATGTGTTTAAAAACAACTAAGGGAATCTTCTAAACACTTTGGCACCAGATACACAGAAAAGTGACATGGTTACTATAATCACTGCTGCATTATAGAGTCATACAAGGTAAAAACCATTTTTCACAGAATGCTGTGTTATGAGCAAAAAGATTCTACAGCTGTTTTTTCTAGCATCACACACAGAGATCTTATACCATTCTATTGAAGCATACAGTCATACTAGTGGTTGACAACATCAGTGTGTAGCAGTTAAGAAAATCTGTTTACGTATTTGAGTCAGCAAAATTCCTACTACTTAGTAACAGCAACATATGTGTTTAAAAAGCACATTTTTGCTGGAAATTGCATGCATGCAACCAAGAATATTACAGAACCAACATGCACATAACACTATATATGCACCTATTTTTCCTTCAAAAATTACATTAAGCTAGAGTTACATATGGTCAATTTTAAAGGCTCCACACCATCAAAAAAGCAGTTGCTTCTAGAAATAAAAGATTTCAGAGCAAAAGAAATAAAACTCAAAATTTAGAAAATGCAATTAAATTTGAAATTAGAAGAAAATAACTATAGAACTACTTAGATGTTATGCTGACTTTATAATGAAACAACTGCTTCTAAAATGTATTATGTTACCAAAGTAGATGCTCTTTAAACTACTAGCCCCATAAAATACAGCACTTCCTGGCATGCCATTTGCTTGCTAGAAAAATTTCAGAAAAAAATCCCGCAATCCATTCCATATACTCACAGCTTTCTTTCCAAGTTCTGTTTTAGACAGAGTAAGACTTCCTGAAAGATAACATCCTGGTCCTGCTCCTTTAGGTATTCTGTTCAAAGAAAGTTAAGTTCAGTTTTAAAACCAGGTTCATTAAGGTTCGATCGAAACTACAATAAAGAAGCCAAGCAGTGGAAGAGCAACACAAGGAATTACCAAGCCTGAACAGGTAGACACTATCAAAGTAACATTTTAGTGAGGTGTAGAGGCAGCTGCTTAGATGCAGATGAGAAAAACTTCATAACTTACTTGTCATCAGGCAGAGATGTAACAAAAAATGGCTGACTGTGTTTTGGTGGTAACGTCAAACTGTTGGATTTCTTCTTCCCTAAGAGAGCAAGGCTATGGTTTTCATAAATATCTAAGCTCAAGGTACTAGACAACCTGTGAGAAACAATAAATGGCAGGTCTTTGATGCGATCCAGCTCACTGTTCTGCTCATGACGAATTTGTAACCGAATAGTGTAATCTCCTTTTTCCAGTTTCACAGAATACTGAAAGCAAGAAAGAAAGAAGTTCTCCTAAACAACAAGATTAAATATTTCGCCATTCATAAAAAAACCCTCCAAACCCCAGAAATAAGACTGTCATGTTCTTGATGCATATAGCTCTAGCCATTTAAACTATGTTAGATTGCTTGGTTTTGGAATCTCCAGAAAACAGGAGTGCTTTCAGGACATGATAGCAGCCAAAACACATTTTGTACTGACTGAAAAAGAAAGAAAAAAAAAAAAAAAATAAAAAATCAAGTTTTCAGACCACAAAACAGGCTGACATAATTTGTTCCTGTTTTAACACTGTATTAACTGTTCAAATAATAATCAGAACTCCTGTTAAGCTTTCAATTCAAAACCTCTGCAGGTTTGCCTTGATACATTTTCAATTTACTATGTTTGGGTTCTCTGCAGTTTAGATCACAGAACATCATCTCCTGTCTCAAACACTGTACCAATTTTCACACCAAGGGACCCAGTATTCCTGTGAGATGCAGTTTAAAGAGCTGACAGACTTTGTCCTGAGCTTGTTACTCAGGAATATGCAGATAACATCATCTCCATTTCTTAAAAAAAACCCCAAAAAAACAAAACAAGCAAAAAACTAAAACAAAACTAAGAATCCCTCCTCAACCCAAAATAAATACATTTCATGGGTTTTCACCCAAGAAAAAAAACTTCAGGACTCTCCAATTTTAAGTTTTGAAAACATTCTTTCATTTCTATCAACCTAACAGGACAACATGTAGCTGTTTTGAGCAGTAGTATGCTAGGTCTCCTTTCTAATGCTGCTGCAATAATACAGAAGGCAGTCCCAAGTAGAAAGGAACAATAATTCAGAACTACCTGCTCCCAGAATCTCCATCTCCTGGGTTAGGGAGTCGTGCTTCCTGTTGCTATTTCTTCCTGGATTAAATAATTTTGAATTGCTTTAGAATTGTCCTATGATGCATCACCAGAGATTTATAGCATGATAGTCCACTGGGTCTAAGTATCAAAGCACTATGGTGATGTCGAGATTTTATAGCATCTTAAAGATGCAAGTTAAGGAACAGAAGCTTACATAATGCAATTTCTGAAAATAATTTATAAACTTTAAAGCATGTCTCTTGAAACTCTTTTGTACACTTCCAGAATGATCAATTTATCACAATTAACATACATTGATGATATTCAGCTGTGATTTTAGATTGGTAAAAAGTAGTTTCAAAACAAAAAAAATACAAAAAATGTTTCTTTTATGACTTTTCTCCCTTTTTTCCCTTTTTTTTTTCTTTATTTCTTCCTACTTTCCCCATGATCCAGACACACAGTCTGTTACAGCAGAAAGAGATTTCCACAGAGGGTACAGCATCTACAGGTGTTGTGCAAAAAACTCCCTTTCAAAGATAGCAATAGGACACAAACAAAACTGAAGCATTAAAAAAGCTGTTTGAGGATACCAACAGCAAAGAGGACAGCCTTCATGAATACAGAAGCTTCTGCTCTATCAGCACAGAAGTCAGACCACAGGAAAAATAATGGATCCTTTCCACTTCACATAGAAAAGTTTAAGATAGTGTCTTCGTAAAAAAACCAAAACAAAGACAACATGATTTTGAATTAATTTCTTGAGAACCACCAGGCAAAACCACAAGAAATCAGAAGTTAACAGCTTTTCCTCTTTCCCTCTCCTCAGGACAGGAAAATAATCATGTTCTATTTCATGGACACACCTCTGTCTTTTTTTGATACAAATACATCACCACTGACCTTTGTATGTCTTTTGGTGAACATGTAAGAACATTAAAACTATGCATCAGAAAATGTTAAGAACTAACAGGAGGCATGGGAGGTGAAAAAGAACAAACATTTTCACAGTCTGCAGCAAACAGAAAGTAAAATAAATACATTTCTCTGTACCTGGTGTGGATAGGCATCTCCTGAACCCATCTGTCTTTTGTTCTGGTCAAAAATAATCCAGAGCTGACTGTCAAATTCAGATTCATACAACAATTCACAAAGTAGTGGACAGCTTGGAGTTACTTCTCCACTCTTAGGCTATTAAAAGAAAGGTAAAAGCATTTAATATGCTACAGAATAAAACAAGTGCAATCCTTACACTCATATTCACAAAGATAACTGAACTGTGGCCTATTTCAAGCAACAGAAGTTCAAAGTGGACCATATCAGAATTTTGCCTGTAAAGAGTCTAGAGCGTAAATCTAGACCTCTTTTCTGAGAGAAATCTAGTGAAAATTAAGACCTGGTTTTAGAAAACATGCTGTATTTATTAATCACTTAAAAAAAGCCAAGTACCATAAACCTTACCTGATGAAAATTATAAGTCAAAATCATCTCATACAGTTGACGATTATTTGGTAAAATATCTCTGGAGCCCAAAGGTTTTATTTTTGCACTCACTGGTCTGCAGTTAAAGAACAAAAAACAGAAATGTGCTCTTGAGAACCATGTATCCTCTATCAAAATTTGTTTTGTTTACGTAGAAGCGTATTCTGAGGTACAACTGAATTCAGCACATGCCGTAACATCTCATATATTCTAACTATCCAGGCAGCTTAAATTCCTCAGTTAAAATTAATGTCAGTCCAAAACCAAGGTTTAGTGACACAACAGACACTGTGAAAAGAAAAAAGCAGCCAATGTAGTAAGCATGTCTAAATGCTCAAAATTAAAGACCATTAAAGATTTAAGGAAAAAAACTCAGGTTACATTTCTAGTATCCATGCTGAAATCAGCACTTGTATTCATAACTGAAAAAGTAATGGCACAGCAATTAGAAGACAAAACAAGTGATAATTCCTTGTTATGGAAGGTTATATCTCAAGAGAACGTGTAAGAAGCCTTACAGAAACCTGAGTAGTAACACAGAAGAATGTACACTACAGAGAGCGTATGTTAACTCTGATATAGTTGGGAAAAGCTATTGTTCAGGGCGGTCAAACATTTTAGACCTTAAACTATCAAAGAATATAAACAAAATAATAACGATATAGGAAAATCTGAGCTTCAGAAATAAAGAATAGTAAAATCAGGGTGGTCTGGCATCATTTAAATTTACATTTCATTCATTAAATCAGACAACCTTTAACTACATGACCAGAATTTTTCTCTAAGATTCTGTCAGCTCTTTCATTGCCAAGAGCACAGACTAGTCACCCAGTAAGATATGGGTGCTGGGTCAGACCACATGTCCATTTAAACCAGGTTTCCTAGGCCGGCAGACACTAGATAGACTGCTGACAGAAGATTTAAGAACTGAGTAATACCACAGATGATATGTCTGCCTAACATTCACCCTCGCCTCCAAGCATTTGAAACAAGAGACAGAATGCACTCAGTACTTTTTCCTCTGTTATGACTCATTAGTTCATTCAAGAGACTCTATTCATGCCTTAATTTAAATACATAAATACTTCTCCATTGTTTACTTAATTGCAGTTATTTTACTGTCAGATAGGTGTCTTAAATATTACAAGGAGTAAAGAGCATTTCATTCCATTTTTCAAACCAAGAATGAGGCAAACCTGTATTAAGGGACTATTTTATTTCCTCATGTAAGGCACATCAAATGGGTTATTTCCGAACCTAACACTAATATGTTCATTAAACAGTAAACTCCTGGCAACCTCAATTCCAGTTACAAGTATCCAAAAGCCCCAGACAGAGTCCAAGCTCTCTACTGACAGGCCCAAATAATGGAGAACTTTGGATTAATAAGCATGGTGAAATTGTCTGTCCCACATCTCAAAAGTACCGCTTAAACCACACAGTATTTCTTTATCCTTCTGAAGTGACCAACTTCAATAACTGCTGCACTGGTTAGAACTTTTCCAGCAAAGTTTTTCCTCCAAATCAGCATGTGTCAAACAGACAAGGTAAACACAGCTTTCCACAAAAAAATCTGCACCAGATTATACAAAACACTTTCAATCAAGAGAGAGGACAGTCTTCCCAGGTCAAAACCTGGCAGAATCCCAAGCAGTTGCCTGGAAAAAACAAAACAAAAAACCCAAAACCAAACCAAAAAAATCTCAAACAAACAAAAAACCCCCAAAAAGTAAATTTAAAAAAACCCACAAAAAACCCCACAAACAACAAATAAACCTAGAACAACAAACAGTAGCACGTAATAACTCTAATAACTCAAATTTCTTTCTTTAGATATTAAAGTGCTTTTTACTTCTAAGTGTAAGCTTTTCTTCTTTCAAATTAGCTTAAGGAAAATAATTTGTATTGAAAAAGTCACCATTAAGGAAAAGGGAATGCTGACAAATTAATGCTTCCAAAGCTACTTTGAATTTGCCAGGAATATTTTTTTAATCCTGAATTTCACTGCTAACATGTTACTGTTTTAACTCTACATACAAGGAGTTTTCCCAGTCTCCCAAAACAGTTCCCCAGAAACTCTACCTGAGCGTTTGAACCCAGCTTTTCAGATTTATGCATGGAGCAATATCTTCATATTTCAACAGGGACTGAACATCAAACCGTACGATGCCTTCTGAAGCATGCTAGAAGAAGAGTATAGAACAATTACGCTTCTGTGCACTTACAACACCAGATGGGGATCACCTGTTATGTCCCTCAAAAATACAACATAAGCTGTAATTATTTATACTTTAACAAGTAATACTGCATGATTATGAAAATGTCACAAGGGCATCTCTATTTTTCAACAGCAGATAATACTGGGACTTTAACAATTGGAGCTAAAGTTTTATTTATGTATTTTTTTCCCTTCCTAATTTAAATACTTTGTACAGAACTGGTAAGTCATACTCCATGCAGGACTGGATTTGTTTGTGCATTTGAGATATTTCCTTTCAATATATACAATATAGAATATTAAAACAAGTATTTTATGGTGCTTCCTAGGACTATTACTATAGAATAGATTAACTCTGTAAAAGAGAAACAATAGATTAACTCTGTAAAAGAGAAACTGCATACATAGATTTGGTAATGGGGAAAAATTATTTGAAAACTTTATTTCTAGCTGTATCCCATGACAAACACAGTGGTATATGAGCACTATTAAAATTTACTTTATGAAAGTTACTGGTGCTTAAAAAGGAAGGGCAAAACTATTTGTTTTCTCTTATTTTTAACTCTCCATTAATCATTTGATGTAATCTTGCTGGGCTGGGGGCAGTTGCTGTGCAGCACCACCAGCAGCAGCTCTTTCTTTTCCTGTTCTACCAGTTCAAGGCCTGGTACCTTAGCACACTGCACGCACTCTTTCTTCCTCAGTTTATTCAGCTCTTAGAGCCTGAATACATGCAAATTCACCCATGGGACAGCTATAATTTGCTCTGGCCTTCAGCTGAAAAAAAGGCAGGAGCCAAGATATGGTGCTGCCTCATGTGGGTGCCAGCTCTCAAAGAGCTCTTGCCTGAGGGAGGCAGGGCCAAATCAAGTCACACTGACCAAGAGAAAGTAGTATAAATATTATAATACTAACATTTTAAGCAACTTTTTCAATCCTTTAGTATCACAGAGCATTAGGAATCATGACACTGCCCCACCAGCTGTACCTTCAACTGCCCTAAATGATGAATCTCAAGCCAGTCACCACACCTTAATACAACATTGAACAGAAAATAAATTTTAATGAAATTTTACTCTGAATATGGTATTGAGAGTGCTGTTGTTTTAGCAAAGATAGTCTAGATATTCAAGTTCAAGAACTGTGGTCCCAGCAAAGTTTATTTACATAAAACAGTTGGTACTGTATATTTATATTTTCAGCCTTTTAATATTCTTTTTCTACTGGTGCTGAGTTTGGGTTTTTTCCTTTCTTTTTTCACTACTGGCTTATAATGAAAAGGCACAGGAAAAAAAATAATGGTAACTGGCATTTCTCTAGGACTGAACTCCTATTTAACAATTTTTAAGACAGAATATGAAAGTCTCACATACAAAAATACTACTGTTTCTAAATACAGGCAAGAAGGAAGAAAAGCTATTTTCTTCTCAGATACCATAGGATTTCACAATAATTCAATATAAGCACTCTGGAAAACTTACCATGTTTAACTGAGGAGCAGCACAAAGTACACCATGGAAAGAAATTGTGTAATTAATGCTAACATCGCTAAGGCTTGCCCACCACCGAGCAACACAAAATTCAATGGTTTTTCCAGCCTGGATAACAAAAGCACAAAGTTAGACTCAAGCTCCCATCTTCCTCTTCTATTGATCCCACCATCTGTCAACCAAAGCCAACAAAAAGATCATAGTACAGCTCAAAAAAGACCTTTTATATCCAGTTTACTCAACTTGTATACATTTGCATAGTACCAAATAAGACAGTATACTTGGTTCAGAAAACACATGACAGCTCCAACCAAACAGGATGACTGATCAATGCTTCAAAACAAAGAGTGCCAAGGGTATATCCTACACAAAAAAAGTACAGCTTTTAAATGCTATATCTTTCATTATTATCCTTCAAACTAGGCAGACATGTTAGTTCATTGATGAGTTTAATGTGTGTCCCCTAAAAAATGTGTATCAGAAAAAGAGATCTCACTCTGTGCCTAAGTAAGCTAACACAAAGCTAGAGCTTTAGGTTTTGGTTGGTTTTGTCTGGTTGGTGGTTTTTTATTTGGTTTTGTCTGTTTCATTTTTTTAACAACATGCTGAAATTTGTAGTATGTCAATGGGACCAACACAGTTTACGGTCCCACAGCTGACATTTTCAAAGAAGGTAAGAGATTGAATCGCACAGAAATAATAACTACTCTCAGACATCAGCAACTAAACTGAGAAGGGGACAAACTTGAAAAGGAGGCTCTGTTATCTACACCCCTGAACTATTAGGTCATTCCCTGGTTGTTTTGGGCTCTTGAGCTAGCATTATCCAAGCTAAGACTGCTGTACCTAGCATGTACGAATGTAAGCCAGTCAGTTATCACCTGGCTTCAAGATCAAGGAGATGTCCCAGATTATTGCATTATCCACTAAAGGCAAAACATGCTGAACTATCCAACAAGTCATAGCTCCTATCTGAAAGGGAAACAAACTGCTTTGTATAAACAAGTACAAACAAACTGAAGAGATTAACACATAGTGCATTATTTAATAGGTCAGAAACACTAGCAAGCTATTAGAGATCTTGTCAAAACTGAAAATTAAATGCATTCACTACTATAACAGGCACATGATGTCTTGGGTTTGGGGTTTTTCTTTGGGAAAAAAAATCCCATACAAGTTATGTTATACTGCACTGATGCATTACTTTATTTACTCCAGCCTAAGGTAACTTACTAAGACAGGAAATGCTTCAATGATTGAGCCTTTTTCTGGTAAGGATGAAAATTTGTAGAACTCATGACTTCTGTATGCTTTTTGTTTCATGAGCTGAACAGCATGAAGCACAAACTTGGCAGTCACATCAGCTGAACATGAACACACTGTCACTTCTAGATTAAAGAAAAAGAAATTTAGCCTGAAGACACAAGAATTTTAGAAGAAAAGCATAGATTCACCAGAGAAACACTATTTTTACAAGTAATTTGTAATTTAAGAAGTTATACAGTACCCCATGTGGCTCCATATGCGAAAAATGCTGATATATCAATTCATTTCAAAAATCCTTTCAGGTTAAAGGAAAACCAGCTAAGTTCAGAGGATGGTTAAAGAGAAACATGTCTTGATTAAATGGTCAAAATTAATCAGATAGTACAGATGTATAATCTGTATAAGACAGACTGATGAATTCCAAATTAAGAGTCTTATCACTAACTTCAGTCTAAACGAAAGATTTTGGAAAGGATTATTGTTTAGTAATCTCACAAAGACAAGGAAAAAAGCCTTTTTTTCTGCCTTCTTGCAAAATTATGAGCTATTTACCCATTGTGAAAAATCACATTTTCTTCAGTCATGACTTCTTTTAACACTACATCCATACACTTAAAAAACTAGATACGCCTCAGACAGTAATACTTTTCCATAAACATGGGGCATTCCTCCAGGTATAGGCAATCACTTCAGATTGTTATTGTCTGGTTTCTCTAACACTTTGAATGAAGATGCTACTATACCAAAAACTGTGAAATAACTCAAAATCACTCCTCTAAAGCGCTTTAAAAAAAAAAAAAAAAATCAAATATTTACATATTTATGGGCCAAAACCTTCAGTACCTATTCAGACATAACTCAAAATTACTTAAAACCAACTTCGTCAAGTCTGACAGATGCAATTTTTTATTTCGTTAATGTGGTTATTTTCCTTACCAGCCCATGTAGCTCCCTGTGGAACATCAATGAAGTGTCTTCGGATCTGACCAGGTTTAAAATGAACATCTGTGTATGTCAGGTCATAGCTTGATGATTCATCTACTCTGTATGTCAAAAGGAAAACACAATTAGTAGTCAAACAAGCTGTGAAGCCAATTTTAGAAGTATTTTTAAATGCAAAAATACTCTAAAAATGTGTACAATGAGGATATTTAGTTCTCAACACCAATTATTTTAATCCTACAAGTGCAGAATCCAACAGAACAATGTACCCAAAAGATTTAAAATGTCAGCTCCATCACACTACGTAAACATCTTCCCCACTTCCCTGAAGTTACAGTGCTTAAACAGAAGTATCACAGAATCCTCACTTTCAGTGGATCTGCTTCTCTTGAGTGAATTGCCACTGAAGTGAGCTAAGTATGGAAGTAGCTATATTTCCAAGTACAAATTAGAAAACAGTTACTTTTTCTCTCCCCCTCAGGGGGGACTGTCTACCAAACAGGTTTAATAAAATACTTTCCATCCTTAAGTCTTAAGCGATCAACATCGCTTAAGTCTTATGTTTAAATCAATGACCAGCACAATACCAACTCTGAGCTCACTGTAATTAAGGCATGATCAAAGCTTATCCCAATGTACAATGGCCAAATAATGACCTCTGCCTCTATGTACTCTAGCTCACCAGGCAGAAATGAAAGACCAAACTCCAGTTGACCTACACATATGAATAGCACATTGATTAATACTTTGGTCAACAAGCCAGAAGGCATCTGTATGCTGATGAACTAGGAAGCTGCTGTCGCTGTGGCTAAGCCCACCAGGACACACTGCTGTCACATCCAAAACTATAAAAAATGTCACAGCTGCCTAAGTTTGCTATAAGAACCTTTTCAGGTGTTTGCAGGAAGTTCAGGAACTCTCAGAGATCTGCATTTACTAACCTTGTCGGTATAACAACAGTGATTGGAACTCTGAACAAAGGGCCTGCATTAGGCGCTGCTGTATCATATCCACACACCTAACAGAATAAAACACAACCTTAAAAACTTTGGTCAAAATTAAACCATAGAAGACAACATTCAACTTAAACTAGTTGCAGCGTATTTTGTATCTTTGTAGTTATCACTGAGGACAAAAGGTCATTTGACTGCTGTCACCCTAGAAACAGTAAAACAATCACTGAGGAAAAAAAATTATTTTTCCTATTTTGACTCATCTCAGTCATTCTCCAAAAGTTTTCAAGCTTTCAACCCACCTATGATAGTCCCTATATCAAAAATTCAACCTTGTTTCAACTCAGAATTTGTTCCAAAAAGACTTATTTTAGTTCAGCTATTTTTATTGCTATATAAAAAATATTTTTATCCTTCTCTCCCAGAATTATGTTTGAAAAAACAGTTTGATTTACCATGACTTTCACGGTCGAGCTTTAAACAGTATCTCTGAAAATTTTGTTCAGAGAATTGTTTAGTTTGGAAGGGACCTTTATCAATTATACAGTTCCAACACCCCTGCCATGGGCAAGGACACCTTCCACTAGACCACGTTGCTCAAAGCCCCATCCAGCCTGGCCTTGAACACTGCCAGGGATGGGGCATCCACAGCTTTTCTGGGCAACCTGTTCCAGTGCCTCACCCCACTCACAGTTACTTTGATAAAATGTCCTCAGTGGTACCACAGAAGACTTGCAATTCTAAACATCTTAAGCAAGCTCTTTGAAGGAGCAAGCTGGTATCACCTTCATTATGATCAACGACAATGCAATGGAAACATTTCAGTGTTAAAATAAACATTTGTGATGCAAAGAAAGGGGGCTGAAAAATATTTTTCTTTGGTGGATTTCTTTTGCTGGACTGAAAGAAGATGGCTGGGAGAAAAAAAAATGAGAAATTTAGTAGTTTCCTTACTACATTTGACCAAATTTGAATGTAGAAGCTTAAAGTCAGCAAAATCTTCTATTGTACACAGCCATTACCACACATTTTTCTCCTTTGCTTTCCAAAATGGGATGGAGTAGAGGTGAGGAAACCAGAAAATACGTTACATCACTGTACCCATGCAACTCCTCAAGGTAAAGGAAAATCTTTGGTTCATCCAAGACTGCATGGCAACACCACAAAAGCGAAGCCAATCTTTAAGCCACCACAAAATAGAGAAGTATTTAAAACCTCATAAACCCCCAAACCTCTATCCTCAAAAATAAGACAGGACTGAGATACATAGTCAAAGATTAAGATAAATCCAGAGGAAAAAAACCATCAACGGTTATTTATTTGGCTTATGTTTTCTATATGCTTTTATATTTTAAACACTGATACTCAAAGTTCTACAGGCAAGTGCTATACAACATGGTATAGCACAACTACTGCTGAACCTTGGCTTCAGTCTGTACAGTGCAATGCAGCATGGCACTATTTTCTGGTCTGTACAGCACACAGATTTCATTTCCTTAAAAATTACTTCTATAAAAAGTTGGCAGAGACCACATAAGGGCACCCAATCTTGCTTAGAACCCCAGTACTTCCAATACCTCTGTATAATGTACTCCTCCTCTCAGGCCACGTGGATCCACACGAATATTTATGTGTCGACACTGGTTCATGAGTTCTAAATGACTAGGACACTGGACCCATGGTGCATTTGAAGTTAAAGCTAAATGAAGCTGGAGAGATATTCTTTCAGTGTTTTCTGTCAGGAAACAAATTTAGAAAAAAATTGAATAACACAAATATGTGCGCATAGTCCCCTGTTACACAGTGTTTGCCATTTAAATATATACAGTGGTAAAATATAATAAGAATCAATTCCCTAGGGCCCCTGAATGTCAGAGTCTGCACAAAGGAGAATGTTCTGTATTACTTCTTTTAACTTAACAAAATGAGAATAGCAGCAGTAGGCAGTAAAATAAGAGTGGTACCTGCCCCAAATTCATGCCCTTTCTACCCCTAAATAAACTCATCCCTTTGTCACATGCCAACCTTCTTGATGATAACTGGTTTTAGGAAAGGAGTAATCTCAAGCTCTCACATGGCTCACTTTTAAAATACAATATAATTCAGCCTCTCAGTAAGTTCCAGTTTTTACTAAATAAGGTAAAGCAGGGCAAAAAGGTTTGTGGAAAAGAAGTTAAACCTTATTTTGATCCGCATGAGTTATTTTTACCCTGTTAGCACTAAAATCTGTATCAATTCCTGTATTGTCCTTAGATATATTTATTATTAGATACTAAATGGAAGTTGAACTTCACTTTAAATTTCTATGGAACGAAGAGAGATCTCTTTTTTCCGTGAGAGGAAGCATGAAGCAACAGACTCCCCAAAAAACACAAAAGCCCTGCAGTTTTAAGTCTGAGGTTGGAATGGAAAAGTCGTTTATTGCATGCTTTCATTTACCATGAAACTTAGGGTTACACTGACTCCTTTTACAGTACAGATTCCTATCACTCCTCATTACCACAGCTTTTTGTTTCAAGTTCACACTTTTATTTCTCCCCACCTCCACCTACAAAAGCTTTTTCCTACCTGTATTCTCAGGAAAGACAGGTTCTATGCCAACCCCATGATCAGATGGTGCTGCTGTCTGGGCTGGATCTCTGAGGTAGATTCCACGGTTGCTGCCGACAGTAACTGTGAAGCCGATGTTACTTGTGAATGATGAATTCTGAACGAGGTAGTCATAGGCTTTATCAACCTGTTAGAAAAAACAAGTTCTAAATTAGAAAATTTCAACTTAATGGCAATTTGTGCATATTCTCTTCAATATGAAGTGTTCAGTAAGCACAGCAACAAACAATGAAGTACCTCACATGCTACCTGAGGCACATGTGCTTGCTTGCATGATGCTCAATACAGAAAAATGAAGCAACTTTTGCAGTCTGCAATGGCCACAGACAGCCCAGAAAGCCAAGAATATTTAAAAGTAAAAAAAAGGAGGTCAAGTCTACTCTGGTATAAATCCATCAAAAGATTCCTATTTAGAAATGACTTTGAAGAAGAGGACTTCAAGGCCCAAACCTACTATTCTAATTTAGGTGACCTTTTCATAGGTGGAACACTACTAGTTTAAACATTTAAAACTTTTATACGATAAAAACTCGAGCAATTCAAGAGATATAAACAATAGGATACCTATACAAGTTTTATATATCAATATGAAGTGAAACAATCAGGTCATGAAATCCAGCTCTGGGTCTAAGTTCATGAGCTGTCACAATAAACTCACATGACAAATTCACCTTTTTGTTTTAAAAAGACACCCTTCTACCTCACTTGCTATTTTACTGACTACAAAAACCTTAAATTCTCTTCTATGTGACAGCAAGGTATTTTAAACAGCGTTTTCTGGGCCACTCTCCTTTAAGACAAGTGGACACACAACAGCCTTGACTCCCAGATCAATTCTAATCACGTTTTAACACATGATTTAATCACAGGCTACTGAAACACCAAGTATGACTCATGCTTTTCGTTTTTCATTTGATATGGCTACCACCACTGCTGCCTTCTGTATCCAACTCAGCAATACAGCTGTGCTTAGCAGACATTACCTACTAGGTTCTAGCATCTCCAGAATGTGAATTTAGGGCTATGCAGTTAATATCTGGCATCTTGAAGCAAAAGAGAAAAATCTTAGTACTTCTATTTGACTAGGGCATGAGTTACTGTAGGCAGAAAATAGTCATAGCTCTGGAAGAACATAAGCTTATGCACAGGGAGGTAGTATGCCTTCATCATACAACAGATCACATCACATTTCAAGGATACTCTGAAGTGCACAGGAAGCAATGAACACTCACACTGTTTAGTGCAGGCCTGCAAAGTCACTGTACAATTGCAGCTGTACTTCTTTGTGAACCAGCGTGGGTATCTATTTTCACTGCCAAGAACTTACAGTTCCAGCTTTTGTCTGGACAGAAAAAGTTCAGCTCTCTCTCTGACAATACATCAAAACGTTTTTGGACATTGGGACAGAATTTAGGCACCCAAATCCACAAGTGGGTGATAAAAACCTTTTATGTCCATGTATCTTTTTGATCAGTCTAAGAATGTGTCCAGTTATCACAATTATTCTACAGTAACAGCATGCTGAAACTGGAAGAACCTTCTCATTCATCCTCCCATTACATTCCTTCCTCTCCCCCAGTGAGATTTAAGAATCAACTAGTATGGAACAAACTTAGTGAGATCATCTCAAAAGCTGCTTTTTTTTTCATGGGTTAGTTTTTCATTGGCAGTTATTTATATTATACTGGGTTTTTTGCTAGCAAGTACCTGAATAATACCATGTCCTTGTGCAAATACTTCTATGTTTTCAGCTTTCACTGCAGTATTTTCTAAAGCTCTTCTGACAGAATGAACAGTGTAATGAACTTTATTAGCTTTGAGTCCTGAAATTAAAAATAAGGGTGTTACTGGATACAACAAAAAAAAACCTGAAAGTGACAGCATTTTTTTTAAGAGGAAAAAGTATCTAACCTCTTTTAGATGATGCATCTGTGTTTAACATTGTAGCACATTACCTGACAACACTAACGCAATGCCTCCGCAAGCATTGGGAGAAGACATGGATGTGCCATTCATGAGTTGTGTTCCTCGCAGGGTCCAGTTTGGAACAGAAGCAATAGCACCTCCCGGGGCACTGATACTTACTCCAAGGGCTCCATCAGTGCTAATGTTAAAAAGTAGTGGTTAAAACATCTTTTTTTTTCTTTCCACACTTTAACATAAAGTTACCAGTACACTAAAAAAAAAGAATTTGCTTTAGAGAACATTCACAACATATTACTTCACTAGATCCATTAACCCATTAAACCCAAGAAAAAGCATGCCACCAAGTAACAATTTAAAATGTTAATCATCAGGTATGCCTGTTTTACAGTGAGAGGTTTCTAAATTTTCACTCCTTCAATATTCTCTTCAAGGCTTCAGTTTTACCAACAGAGTACTTTGTGGGATTTGAATTAGAAAATGCACACAAATCAACCTATTAAACACCTCAATAAATGAATTAGTACTCTACATAGCCTATTCAATAGTTATCACTTTGAAAGAAAAATAGTAAAAGGCAGAAGAAGGCTAGAAAAGATCCAAACTCTAGCCTTCTAATTTTCCATGTTGACAGTTCACTACCAGGTCAAGTTTTGAATCATAAGCCTGAGATAAGAGGGCAAGGGGAGAGCACATAAAAAGTAATGTCAGGAGTTAGATCAGGATCAGCTGGGCCTAAACCACATTTTTTCCTTCATGAGCATATTTAAGAATAGAGCAACTGTGTGCCTGTGGCACAGTTGAAGTAGCATGCTATTTTCCTTGCTCCAGATAGACAAAAATTGCACTGCTTGATAAAGGACAGCCCTGTGCTTGAGCTATTAAGTTCTGTGGAGAGGCAGGGTATTTTAGGGTACTTATATCCCACACTAGTAGCTTCATATATCTAAAATCTGTCTGAAATCAAAATATTCCAAGTAAGATACTGCAGTATGATGTTTGGACATATTTTATGAGAGCTGTATATAAACCCACAAAAAGTTTCTGTATCCCAACACCTCTGGACAAGCAGTGCACAGCACAGCTGCCTGAAAGCCTCTACTGCTTACTGGGAGAGACTGATCCCTACACCAAGACTGCTCTAGCAAACTTCAGGAACTCTCCAGTCAGCTGCATGTCACACCCTACACAAGGAGAATCCTCATTTGGCCAGACTTGGCCTTTCATCTGATATATGTTCATTCTGACTACTTCACAGGGCACAGAGACTAAGCACACAAAAAGTGATTTATATATATGTGTGTCTATATGTATATCAAAATTAATTATAAATCCCTCTCCCTTTCTCGGCTGAAGGCAGAGAGCACATTTCTCTTTTCCCTACACGAAACATGATAATCTTCATGGTAAGATTCTCGAAACAATATACTTGCCTGTAAATATACAAACACCATGACAGCTAGAGAACAATTCCAAAGTCTAAATACAGGCACGAACTCAAGAAGAGATGTTGCTATTTTTTTCCTTCTTTTTTTCTACCACATTACTATCAAATGCTTCTGAGACATGAAAGAAAAATTCAAGTTTACACTGTGCCTAAATTTTCTTTTATAGATCTTTCAGAGAATTTTCTGTAGCATGAGGTAGAAAGCAATTTTTTCCTGCCTGCTCACACCACTGCTGGACTCAAGCAAAACCCTTGAGTAAGTTATGCCATCACTGCAAAGTCACTGAAGCCAGAAGTAACACCACTGCAGCAACAGTATTTTCATTAATCTTCAACACTTACAGAATATTTAACCTCACCACACTCACTTAATGAAATAAATGCTACTTATTTTAAAAAAAAGTAAATTAAAAAAAAAGTACATTAAAAAACCCAATCAAATTTCCAACCAACCTTGCAGCAACTTTTATCATCTCTGATTAGGTCTGCACCCAAATGCTTTCCTGAAAAATACAGGCTGTGCTGAGGTGGTTCAGTGCTATTCCCTCTCGCCAAGGAATTCTAGAGCCCAACATACAAAGGTGTTCCAGGAGAGCAGGCTACCTATGCTCTTTCTACAGGAAAGAAATGCTTTTATTCTGGGATAAGTGACCAATTTTAGATTTTGAGTTACATAATCTGAACCCTGAAGTAATCAACTTATTCTTGTATTATAACCTACCTAGGCCCTCTGGATGACCAAGTGTATTGATTTGCTGGCAGTTTTTCTCTTAAGGAGTATTCAGCAACCATCATGTCAGGTGACACGTAGGCACCAACACCTGTAAAACACATTCAAGCATTTTAGATGTAATATGAATATTTATTAAAAGTTAAAGTAAAATATTTCTGTGATTTAAATTCATTATGAGAAGAATTCTTGCTTGACATTTAAAATGGAAACACACATTTTCCATCTCATTAAATCCAGATATTTTTGCAAGGCAAGTGTAAAATATCATGCTATGCAGAAACAATGCTGGTCACATTGTTTAATATTAAAATACCACACAAATTTCCAAGTTTCACTTTTATTTAGCTGGAATATAATATATTCACCTTCTACACTTCTTTCACAACAGGTAACTTTTACTTCACTCTCTTCTGCACCCTTTTCCTGTGTTTACACTTTTCTGCTATGAACTACAACTGTACCTTAGAGCAATGCATGTGAATTCGTTCATTTTTCATGTGGCTCACAGCTACACTCCCTGGAGCAAATGGCCATATCCACACATCTCAGACAGGACACAGTCTTTGCTGGTATCAATTCCAAGTGCACAGAGTATGTAATTGACTACATCAAAGCCTGATAAAGTTGCATTTTTAGAAGAGAATGCCAAGGATGCACATTGCAACTATGTCGTTTACCTGTCTGAAATGGTACACTCTACTTTGTTAACAGCATAAGCACCACCAGGGTGGTAAGTAACTACCATACCAAGCTGACAAATTTGGCAAGGCCCACATCTGTGTCTGTGTGAACTAAGTTAACCTGTCAGCTGTATTTTGCTTTACCCTTAAAATACATAAAAACCCTATCTGGTTCACTCCAGATGGAGGACAGGAGCAAGCTACTTGGCATGCAGAATGAATAATCACCCAGTCTCTAGAGTGATATAACTACATTGAATTGACAGAGTAAAGGCCCTGCCAAGAGCAAAGCCAGTGCAGACCTGAAAAGAGCTTGTTAGTTTCAGGTCCAAACCCCAGTCTCAGTAGCAAATTAATAGCAGATTTAACTTTCAGAAAGTAATCAGCATTAGTTCTACTAGCTGCCCTGGAATAGCAGCTCTCCAGCTTCCAAGACTTCGTGCTAGTCTCCTTACACACTGGTCTCCTTCCATAGGAATTCTGAGACTTTAAAAGCATCTTGTGTAATGCACTAGAGAGGCAACAGAGGATTTATATCAAAATTAAGACTAAGGAAGTTACCCTTGAAAGCTAGACATTGTGCTAAGTCTTACAACTCAATTTTTCACTAAGAAACCAAAACCATACGTTAGCCCATCAGAAAAAGAATTTTTATGTCAGCAGTAGACTTGCACAGAAGTGGCACTGCAGCTGGAAGAATTTCTCCCCTACAAGAACTTGTCTAGGTCCTGACATGTGATTATTTTCGTATACAAATTAAAAACATCTGTTTCACTATCTGATGAAGACAGATGATCCAAAATTGTAGTTCTGACAATTCAGAATGCATTGCAAGACCTTCCATTAGGTTAATCAGAATCCAACTCAGAATCATATTTTTAAAAGTTGCATTTACTAGCAGCTATTGGTTTGAGCAAAGTGTTGTGTTTAGAAAGTTACAGTTAAAAAAATAATCCTGAAATCTTTCAAGTAAGTCAGACCATAGATTTCTTTTACAAGTTTTATACAAAGCCACATCAAATCAAGACCATTTGCCTCCTACCTCTTTTCTACATAAGGTCTTGAATTGTAAGAAAATCGCAATCTAAATTTGTTTACCTAAGCATAGAGCAAATGCTATGTACAAGAAATAACCTTGCAGCCCAGCAGACAATCTTTTAGATTTAGTTCAGCATGCATGTCACAAAAGCACAAAGTTTGAAAAGACAGAAGCTGAATACTGTCAAATTTTTTTTTCAAAACAAATTATTTACCTATCACACTAGATGTAGTTCCACCAGGACACCCTACTGTAGAAAGGCAAGGACCATTATTTCCTGCGCTTGAAACATAGATTACATTATGTTTCCACACTGCTTCATTAATCACTTCACAAATTCTCCTGAAGTAAGAGAGAGAAATAAATCATTAACTCAACAATATTGCTTTCTTCCGCAGGACAAAGACTTCAATTTCTAGTAGAGCCTCTGACCATTCACCAAACAAGGAATATTATGCAGCCTGCTTCCCACACCTAGCAGAGGCGGTTCCAGTACAGAAGCTGAGCACAAAAATATTTGCGGGTCTCAAAAAGGAGTAACAACTACATAGTGACCTTAGGCCTTCAAAAATACCCCACAGATCACATGGTGTTGCAACTACAAAAGTTATTTATTATTCTAAAATATTTTTATATGTATCATAAATCTGTGTACTATATATTTGTGTAGATATAAATGAAAAGTTTTTTTATGGGTTTACTTCTTTGAAAGCCAGTTTAAACTGCACAGTTTCTAACATGAATCATATAAACATGGATGATTCTTAGCTACAGCTGACTTACACAAAGCTCAACAAATACAATTCCACCTCTGTGCAATTAGAATACTTTAACTACAGTACTACTCACCCAGAATTTGGCCAGTGTGTTGCTTCTCCATAGCTATAGTTGACAAGATCACATTTGTATTTAATAGTTTCTATCATCTGATAAAGTAAAAATGAAAGTCAAAATATGCACTAGTCATAAAATGTAACTTAAAGATTGACAGAAAACACCTGCCTAAACTGATCTGCTACCTATCCAAGAAATAAATCTCTTGACTATAGAAAATAGCTTACTGCAACCAGCTAAGTGCTATTTTCCCAATGAACAAAGATAAGTAAAAAAACCCTACTCCATTAACAGCTTTATTCTTGCCATATTCCAAGCTATAAATTAAAACATTACCCTAGTAGAAAACTGCAGACAGCAGACATCAGCGTTGTCTATAATGTCTGTCCTCAAGAACATAAAATTCTCCTTTCCTGTGCAGTTTAGTTGAACTCCAAAAAGTTGCAAAAAAATTATTGTTCGTGCTGCTATATCAAAACATCCTATGGACCACAAATATAATCTTCTATTTTCAGATCCTTTTCTTGCATAAAATTTTTCTCTATCAAATCACCACACAAAAAAGCTCTTGGGTCTTTCATCATTAAAAGGAATATTTTTCCTCACTCTTAAGAAAAAGAGTTAACACAAATACAGCAACATAAGTAGATACTAGTCTCTATTCTAGATTTATTGAAGTCTTCTACAGTTGTCTAAGTAACTATAAAAATGCACTCACAACACAAAGAACTTTAAGCAAGCATACAAGTAACTTCTCTAATGAGTCAAGCTAGTCAGACATACTGCGAGTCTGTTAGCCTGAAAAAACTCTGTAAGTGCTCTGTGCAAGAAAAGTCTTGTTTTCCACTAAAACATTGGTCTTAAAATATGCTTTAAAATACATTCTAGTTGGTTTTAGGATTTTGGCTGGGTTATTTTTGTTTTAAGTTTTTCTTGGGGAGTAGCTTGGTTGTTTTTTTCTATTTTTGACAATTTTGTCAGAAATATTGTAGAACCACAAAAGCAAAGCCTATAAACAAGTAGGGCATGAAGTTTCACAATATTCTACACTGAAGTCACACTGCTGAGATTAATCATTTATTCAGCGAAATACCCACAGCTCTTATTAGACCAGTGCCAGTTTCCATTGTACTTAGTCTTGTATCACCAATCTTGATTGCAAGAATCTGAGCTCCAGGAGCCACACCATTTCGTTCTGGTTCTTCTGGAAAGTATCCAGCTGCAATACTAGCCACATGTGTTCCATGTGCTCCTGTGCAAATGAAAAGTATGTATTTTTAGTGGACTTCATTTATACCAATTTAATATGCTACAGTTCAATTAATTTTCTCTTCTTGAGCTACAAGCACATAAATCCAGCCAGTGGCCGGTCACCAGTGGTGCTGATACCAAAAGGATGACAGTGCTTTCACCAGGGCTCAGCAGTGGAGCCAGCCCTGTTTAAAATTTTTGTTGATGATCTGGACAAGGGGCTCAAAGGCATCCTCGGTCAGTTTGCAGACAACAAGAAGCTGAGCAAGAGTGTTGATCAGCTGTAGGATAGAAAGGCTCTAAAGAAGGAGCTGGACAGGCTGGATCAATAGGCTGAGGCCAACTGTATGAGATTAAACAAAGCAAACAGCTTTTTGAAGAGAGAAAGGAGGCAGCAGGCATAGATGAACAAAATATAAACTTAATTCCACTAATAAAAGTTAAACACTTGACATTTCCTACTCAAAGTTACGAATATTACACCTAAGACAACTCAGACTGCAGGGATTAAGAAAAAAACCCCAGAAAACAGAACTGCACAGAAACATAGAAAGCAACATCTCAAAAAAGTTACCATCTACTTAAAAAAATGGAACTGCTTATGTAGCTCTACTGACATGGGATAGTTTCATGAGGAAGAGCGAGCAATTTTCAAAGCAAATGCATCCATACCATCCTAACCACTCTGTTTGCTTCCA
Source organism: Dasyornis broadbenti (assembly GCA_013397935.1). Classification (NCBI taxonomy): domain Eukaryota; kingdom Metazoa; phylum Chordata; class Aves; order Passeriformes; family Dasyornithidae; genus Dasyornis; species Dasyornis broadbenti. The sequence continues at coordinate 761,077 of VZRN01003893.1, read as the reverse complement.
AAACAAACCATGATTATTAAAGAATACACTAAAATAGGTTCAGAGAAGTTGGAGCTACAGCTATAGTGATACCTGACATTACAAAGAAGTTTGTATAAACCTAAAGGAAGATCAATATCCATTTTGCTCACAGATAGAATATGTAAGATTCTTAAAATATACAAGCACAAGTGACAGTAGTTAAAAATCAATCATCATACTATATTTAACAAACAAAACAAAAATGGTTTTTTGAAAGAAAGTTCTCTCTAGTCTGGGCTTTAAGATGCAGGGACATCTTAAAGAGAACCTCAGCATGCACATATACATGCTTATGTACATAAAATTGACAACACTTCATACAAAAATGCAAGAAAGTTTGGTAAAGAGCTGTCACTGTAGGTTTACAAGTATTGATCTTAAAAGCCATAATAACAAATGCTGTCTTAAGACAGCTGCCTCGAGCCATCCCAAGTATTAGAATCAGGGTCTAATACAAACTACCACTTCTCATGATACCTACTTAGCAGCAAAACATTAAGATCACTTTCATTTACCTCCACTTGTCACAATGGAAAGGAGGTTTCCATCATCATATATATTCACAGAATAATTCAACATCTCAGATGTTCCAAAAGATCCATATTCCTGAGCCTCTTTGTAGGTTCTCAGTACCGTGCAGTTAGTTAAGTCACCACTCTCACTGGTATCTATGCAGGCTCTGTTGACAAAAACAAACAAACAAAAAGGCAATTTCCCAGCTGCTACAAACTTTCAGTTATCTACCCTCTCCAGCTGAGCATACCAAAAAGAAGTTTGGTTCTTTGTTTACGGTATCTTTAAATAGTTCTTTAAGCAACTATTTTAAAAGCTGACTGTTTATATTTAAGATTCAGAAACTACAAAGTTATCTAAACAAACTGATTTTCAAACACTATTAAATTAATAAAAATCTGTATTTGAAAGGTAAGCATATGAAAATTCATGCAAGTTCAAGGAAGAAATTTTACTAAAGGTATACGTTCAGTGCTTGTACATAAACACTTGAAATTTTACTGTTTTGTATGATGCACATTATCAATTAAGAAATGTGCCATGATACATCCTGAAATCTGTGCACAGACACCTGTGTTTTGTTTTGGGGTTTTTTTTCATATCACCAATGGATACTCAAAACAGTTTTATTCTGCTTCAGAAGAAAAATCCCATAAGCTTACACTCATATCATACTGTCTTCAGTAAGACTTTATTCTACCCCATCTTTATTTGAAAACAGAATTTTGTCAAGAAACTCAATACAGCAGGATTATTTTAAAGCAAAAAATATTTAAAAGGTCTATAAAGAGGGCAGATTTAAAAGGCAACAAGTTTTCAACGCAAGCTGTCGTCTTATGTGGACAAGATATTTTAGACAAGTTTAGTCATTTACCTCCAGGTCTCACCATCATACCACACTACACAATCATATACTGGGCCAGGATCACTGTATTTTTTCTCAAAAGAATTCAACAACTCCACTTGATTTTGAAGTTCTTCCTTTATTAGCTTATTTACCTAGCAAGGCAAACAAAATTCAGTTAAGAGTATCTCTAAAATTATTACAAGATTGGTAATCCTACATTCTTTTCTAATGCTATACATTTGTTACATTTCTTTTTGACCTATTATGTAAAACTAATTTCTGTAATTGTAACATTTAAAGGAATCATTTTCTCAAAGACTGTTAAAACTAGGAACCTGAAGCATTTCTGGTGCTTTGCTAAAATAGTACACAGTTTATAAAAGGAAGAATATGTTTAGAGAATTCCAACTTTGAACACAGTAAGGATGGTGGCCTCAAAAAACAGCACATCAAATTAAAAATAAAACTTACTGAAAATAGCCTACAAATTTTTTGAAGTAATACCATTTTCATATTTGACATCAAATTTCAAAAGTGAGTAACACTAAGCAAACCAAACAACTACCCACATAGAGACTTCTAAAATTAATCAGAAGACACACTGGTAAGTTATCTGCCAAAATACTCACAAGTACCTTTCCTTCACTCATCTAATGAAACATTTTAATCCTGTCAACCAGTAACAAATTGTTCCAAAGAACAAATTTATAAATTTAGACTTAATACAAACCTGTGAGGGAGAGCTATGAGCAGCATCAAATTCTTCTTGTTTCCTACAGGCTTCTGCTAGAGCCAGTCTGTGAACAGGATCCCAGAGCTTTTCCTTGCGCTCTTTCTGTTAAATAAAAGAGGTTCCTCAGTATTTTAAGAAATATATGTCAAAGTACCAAGTCTACAAAATAATTTGAAATGAGATTTGAGACAATGGCTAAAAAAGTTCCATACAATAGTTTAAATAAACATAAACTGCTACACAATTTAAAAAAAGGGGTATCAGTAAATTCTATAGTTTTTGCCTTAATGGACCACTGAGCCACCTCTTGTTGCTATGAAAAAAAAAAAAAAAAAATCACAGAAGAAATGGATCATGTAAGTATTAGAAATCAGAGAGAACAGATCTCAAGTGTTGGTTAGCAGCCTGTGTTAGCAAATCCTTTGTTGTGGTTTTCTAACAAAATTAAGAAACAGAACAGTGAACTATGACTATACACCAGAAAGAAAAGATAATTCCTTACCTGAATCCTCTCTTTAAGAGCTTTAGGATAGATATCATAGCCATTTTTAATGCCAATGTGATATTTGCCTGAAGGATTTACCCAGTTTGCTGGAATCTACAGAAAAGTACATTTAGAAACAGGTTAACTAACAGCATTAAAAAACCTCACAAACAAAAAACCCCAACACTGTGTAAGAGAGCTTAGAAGAACAAACTTGCAAATACTGCCAATTTAATTTCCTGTCTCCATAACAGTAACTACTACACTGTTGCAACAACATGACATGGCATTTTCAATCCATTTCCCAAAGAATCAGTATCAGTTCATGTGATACAGCCATTCAACATCTTTAAGTATCAGCTGCCCTGACAGTCTACTTTTAAAACACAAAGGCTCAACTTTACTGACTTTATTGGACAGAGGTTTGTGGAAATAATAGTAACATAAATGAAAAGACACACCCTAACCATGTGGGAGTATGGTTGGAAGTCACAACAAACACCTGAAAGTCTCATTTCACATCTTGATGCAATTTAGACTCAGTATATCAGAATCCACTAATCCTAGTAACAACAATAAAAGAGCAACAGATTCACTCTTGCAGTGATCATCTGTGCAAAATTAAGAAGAAAGCTGACAACATTGAGAGATCCAAAAATGTGATGCCCCCATGTCACCTCATCAATCCAAGCAGGAAATCAAGAACATGTTAGCAACATCAGCAGTTCTGTGTATCTGAGACCTCTACTAGATCTCACTGTGTCCTTTCCAAAAACCCTGCACCATTTCTGTTCTATGCACAGTGAGAATTCAGTGAGTCTACAACTAGGTCCTCACAGATTTTTCAGTCTCTAAAACTACTCACTACGAGCTTAACACAAATCCTTTTGTAGTTTATGTGAATGTGGAAAATAGCACTTTTAAAGACACAACTGTGTCTGATATTTTTAAAGCATATTAGCATGTTTTCTTCAGCCAGTTTCCAAAGCTGTATCAGATACTGTTTTGAAAAAATAATTAAATTATTATAAAGCCCCCCAAAAAGCACTGTACACACTCTCATTCAGCTACAGAAAATATTAGAAATAAAGACATAAAAAGTGTAAAAAACACTAGGCAATCTGTATGCAGACGAGCAAGTGCAGCTTTAGTTTTGGGTAAGACCCGGTTTGCTGGTTCTGGTTGGTCTAGGGTTGATTTTCTTCACAGTAGTTGATATAAGGCTGTGTTTCAGATTTGTGCTGAACACTCTTAATAACTCGGGGATGTTTTAGCTATTGCTGGGCAGCGCTTGCACAGAATCAAAGCTTTTTCTCTCTCCCAGGCTTTTTCCTCTCACTCACCCCAGCAGTGAGTGGGTTGGCAAAGCACAAGGATTTGAGAGGGGACATAGCTGGGACAACTGATCCCAACTGACCACAGGGATATCCCATACCATATGGCATAATGGTCAGCATATAAAGCTGGGGGAAGAATGAAGGTGTGCTGCTCAGAGTGATGGCATTTATCTTCTCAAGTCACCATTATGTGCGGAGCCCAGTTTTCCTGGAGATGGCTGAACATCTGCCCACCCATGAGAAGTGGTGAATGAATTCCTTGTTTTTCTTTGCTTGTAAGGCTTTCCATACAAGGCTTTTGTTTTACCTATTAAATTGTCTTTATCTTAACACATGAGTTTTCTCAATTGTACCCTTCTGATTCTCTTCTCTCCATACTGCTGGGGGAAGGCTGAGTGAGAAGCTCTATGGTGCCAGGTGGATTTAAACCACAACATCTAGTTAAAAGGAAGTAAGTTCTGTAAAAACTAAACAGGTGCTAAATTTGCTGTTAAACAAGGAAGATGTCCAGTGGTGTCTCTGTACCACCAAATACTGACCTTTAAAATTCTTCCAGAAAGACCAATAATTTCTCCATCTTTAGGTTCTGCAATGGTACATGTAGTTACATCACCACTGCCTGTTGTGTCAATTATATCAATTATCTTCGGTTTCCCATCAGTTGTAATCTGAAAAGATGAGCACAGAAAAATTGAAAATGTACTGACCCTTTAGCACACAAACCAGGAAAGTTTTGTTGTTAAAAATATCCACTAACTTTCTTAAATACCTAACTTTTAACTGAAGGTGATAAAACCAACTTGAACTCAGATAAATTTTCAAAGAACTAAGACCCACATGCCCATCTTTCTGGTTCATATAAAACCACTTATTTCTAATTAGCCTTTAGAAGAGAAACAAGCAAAAACACTGTATCAACAAAGCACAACCATCCTCAATTTAAAACCAAGTCTAAATTTGCAAAAAAACGTATTTGCAAGAACTACTGTTTGTTTTCATATTATTTGCTGTTGTGCTTCTGACCCCTCATTCTGGACAAATTTTATAGTAATGAGTGCGTAACTAAGAAAATGAAAGGTGATGAAGTACAAGCTCTCACAAGCTGGAGTCTCTTAACTGATGTTAAAGGAACCAAAGAAGAATACAAGTTACTATTAGCTTATTTTTCCTGTTTCAAAGATTCTGCTTTAAATCTATTTGAACTGTTAGAAGCTATGGCTATATATATATATGTACACCTAGTACTTATATAAGGTGTATTTTTGCCAGGGTGAGGAGCAGAAAAGCTGACTACCTACGAAGAGTTTGTGAGCATAAATGTAAAGCCTCCTCAAATTAAAACAAAACTGAAATCCTGATGGACTTTCAGCAGCTGTAGGTAACTAAACATCACAAAAGAAACTATCTAAGGTTCCCTTCACCTAGAGGAACCTCCTATAGAATTACCAATAGTACAATTAAGAATTTCTTATTTATTTAACATTTAGCAAAAATACTCAATGTTACTTTCTTGCATTAACATTCTTCATCTAGTAGCTACTGTACAAGTTTATACAGCATATAAACTATACTTCACATACAGTAGAGTTTGCTTGAATATTAATTCAGAGGGCTGGAGCACCTCTCCTCTGAGGACAGGCTGAGAGAATAGGGGATGTTCAGCAGGGAGAAGACAAGGCTCTGGAAAGACCTTATAGCAGCCTCTCAGGACCTAAAGGGGGCCTATAAGAAAGCTGGAAAGGAACTTTTTACAATGGCACAGGCAGTGATAGGAAAAGAAGAATTACTTTAAACTAAAGGAGACTAATGGACTAAGTATACAGAAGAAATTTTTCACTATGAGGACAGTCACACACTGGAACAGGTCACCCACAGAGGTGGTGGATACCTCATCCTCAGAAACATTCAAGGTCAGGTTGGATGGGGCTCTGAACATTCTGATCTAGTTGAAGATGTCCCCACCCATTGCAGGGGGTTGGATTAGATGGCATTTTAAGGTCCCTTCCAACCCAAACCATTCTATGATTCTATTAATTGATCATATGTACATATTTTTACAGTTCCACATCAAAAACTGATTACAAAAAAAGAAAAAAAGTCATCTTCCTAGTATTAACTACACTGAAAGGGAAAAAAGTTCGGTATTCAGAAAAACAGCAAAATTTGCTGTTTTCTACCATTTAAATATTTGGTATTGTTGCCTTTATTCTCTATTAATTGCTTTGATGTTAGACATAACAAATGGAAGATAGTTTTGTTCCAATAATGCTCTGGAATGGTGAATTCAGCTACTGGAAGTTGACAACACATTCAAACTGTTTCATAAAAGTCAGCGTGATGCTGCCAAAAGGACAAGAGTCAGGCTCTTATCACATCTCAACAAATAAGGATAGATACTTCCATGGTCTCAAATTCTCATGGCTTAAAAAACCCAAACAATTAACAAAACCCAAGTAAAAACCATACAACCCAAAAAACAACTTCTCAAAAACTCAACAACAAAAAAACAATCCAGACAAATAACAAGCAACACTCCCAAGGAAAAAAGGCTTAAACAGTTTTAAAAAAAAAAAAATCAACCCCAAATATTTCAAACCCATAGCAACCACAAAAAGAGTGTCAATTTCATTTCCCACAAGGCAACAAATACTGTTTTTGAAGAGGCTTGCTAGGGAAGAACTTTCCTTACAGAAACCAACAGTGCTACTCTGTTCACAGAAGTTCAAGTTCACTGAAGAAAATCTTTAGAACATGTTAACATGGTAAAACATCTACTGAACAACAGTTACACAGTAGTGAAAATGTACTTGGGGAACAGTGTCAGCATTAACGTATATAATTTTTGAACATTTGTAATTAATGCCTTCAATGTTGACCTCAAGAGCTGCTCCAATACTAAAGCGACTGAAAGCCAAACCTGGTTTTAGCAGCACTGGACATTTTTCAGTATGCCTCTACTGGAAATGGAGTATTCAGTGATCAAAGTACAAGAAAACAAGAATGAAAATGTAATCTAAGGCGACTTGTTTGAAGGAGGGAAGTTATACAGCAACAGGTGGCCAGAACACAGATTTATGCTGCAGCAAGCTTGGGTAGTTTTAGAAGTTGTTTCCTAGCCAGAAAGACAAGGTTCAACTCCTACACTCTACAGCTCTTTGCCTCCTGGCTGAAACCTAGCAGGTCCGCACACGCATGTGAGTTTGTAGTGTCAGAACCAACAAATCAGAGTCTTTCAGAAAGATACAAGAAACTCAGAGTTTCAGCTGGTCCAAGGTTCAATTCCTAAGAGCAGAAATCCAGACAGGTTCATGGTAATTTAGTGCAGTAACTGATACAGTGGCTCCTGATGCCATGAGCTGCTGTTCGGCACACTGCCCACCAGCAGCAATGCCAGAGTGAAACTCAAGAGTTCAGCTCAGTTTTCCTTTGCAAATCTTGTAACTCTGAGTTGAAAATTATAATAAAAAATAACCAAGTGAATTTAATTGATTCCCTTATGTGAACAGAAGAGTCCTGGAGTAATTAATTGATTACAGACAGAGGGTACATTTTAGTAGTTCTTGCATTAAAATTAAAAAAAAGGAAAACTTTTATACAATTAAAATATTTTCTACTGTATTGAGAAAAATATCCCAAATCCTACCTTAATTATCATGGCTTGTCTATAGGCATTTGAAAAACAAATTAGTGGTTTAAAACTGGAAATTTCTTTGTTATTTATACATTTCTGCTTGAAAATCCTATTTACATGCTAGTTCTGACTTTGTAAAACAGATAAATTAGTAAACTGAGAACACTAAAATTAATTATGTGCATAATCCTGGCATCTGATTAGTTATAATAGAAGTAGAGGAGCACCAATATCTATGACAAAGCCAATGGAAAAGCAAAAGCCAGATGCATTTGAGCATGTTTTTGCCAGTCCATACAATTACTGACTCCAACTGACAGCTACTGCAGCAACAAGAGATGAAGAAGTTCTTCAGTACTTTGGTCACGGGACAGCTGATCATCATCATCACAAATAAAATAATTTCCAAGCAATTTTTTTTAACTCAGTGCTGAAAAGCAAATAAAACTAAATTAGCTGCTACTGCTGAAAAGGTGTCACATGAAAGTACAAGTTGATGTTAGTAAATAATAATTTCAAAAGCCACTTCATAAAAAATGTAAATTTGCAAGAAGTGAAATGAACTGACTTATGTATCATGAAACGTAAGAAGCCACAACAGGAACAGAGAAAGAACAGGGTGGGGTTGAACAAAGACTACACATATACAACCACAACACTCCATTAAACGCACCCTATCTGCCCACCTGAAATTTCATCAGTAACTGTGCCTTAATGAGGAATTACAAGCCATGACTTGGCAGACAACAAGAAGAAATACATTCTACCAGGAGGACTGAAAGGGGAAAAAATTTGCATGAAAGAAGCAGACAAACTAAACTTTACAGCTGGCGTCCACAGGTGGAAAAGCAATGGAAGACAGCGTGAAAGGAATTCCCTAGTGGGCACTGGCTACAAAAGATTCATAAAGAAAAGGAAAGTAGGTACAAGCTATATTAACATTTTATGTGTCAAAGAAACCCAACCAACAGGAAAAAGATTTAAGAAAGTTTGTTAAGCTTGGTAACTATTCTCTCCATAGCAGCAAGTATCCAGGGAAGACTATAAACATAATGGTTATTTCCCTGTTAAACTCTGTCCCCAAATCTTTCTGTCCCTCAAAAAGGGAACAAACACTGCTATCAATGTTTACAAACCAAGCCACAGAATCAACAAGCAATGGAACCCTACCCAGCACTGAAACACTAGGGAGTAGCAAAGAAATAAACTGTTTTGTTTTGACTAAGAACTCCACTACATTCAAAATAGGGCAGCTCATTCACCCTGTAATAATTATTGTCATTAACGTGAACTCAAAGTTGTAATACCTATTAACCTAGCTACAGATAATGTGTCCTCTTCCCTCTAAGCAACCGGTTTAACTCTCCTAGATCTAACTCTGGCAGGCCAAGAACTACCAATAAGACTGAGAGTAAGAAAAAGCAGCAGCAGCAGCAAAGACAGGGGTGCAAAAAACAAACAAACAACTAAATTCCAAAATTGTTCCAAGGTTAGAAACTACTTCTTGCAGTACAACTATGCTGTGTCACTGCCTGTGCCCAGGACACTGATTCATTGTATGGAGGCAAAATGTAAACTGCCAAATACTCCAGAGAGTGAGGACATTCTCTAGCTGAAGAAACACCAACAAAGCTATTCAAGATTGTGTGCTGTCTATGCCTCCTTTATAGCTCTCTGTGCAGTAAGTCTCCCCAGTCTGTAGTTTAGCAAGGGGCTTAAGCCAGGTCTATTAAGTGGGCAGTGTAGAAAGATCACACGACTTCTTTCCATGTTTTTCTACCAGCCCTGCAAAGTTACTCTCACCCATTGCAACATGAATTCCATACCCCATCCTCCAAAAATTTTACTTCTTTTACAAGTCTTTCACTACCTGAAATGTTATGCTGTGCATAAAAAAAATAAGCTGGAGAAAATTCGTCTGGTTAACACTGAGATCATGATGGTTCCTAAGTGTCCCTCATGAGCCTTGGGTTGCCTATATCAGAACAAAGCTTCCCATTCCAGCCCATAAATTCATATTGGAGTTGTGTTGTTGTTGATCAGTCCTCATTCATAACCTCTAGAATCTTAGGGGTTTTTGCTTTTTAGGTGAAACTTCAGAACTACGTGCATCAGCCAATTAATATTCACATCTTCCTAATTTCTTCTTTCTGTTCTGCCCATGGTATTATCTTGCTTGCTTTTTGGCTAGCTTTCATTAAGCTTTCCAATTACAATTCCACTTACCCTCAACTTCTTGCCAAAAGCACCAGCTTTAGTTCAGCTTAAATTAACCAAAGCTACAGCTGTCCAGTCCTTCCTTCCACCCGACCTGTCCTCTTAACTCATTCTTTTGTTTAACTGAATCCCGTTAAGAAGTCATTTCAGAACACAGAACTAAGATCTGCCATGGTCAAGTCCCTGACCGAAGTCACTTAGGAGTTAAAGTTACACCAAAGAAAAGGTACAAACCAATGCAAGCCCTGCTTTGTCAAAACAATAAAAAAAAAAAAAAGAAAAAAAAAAGATTTAACATCCAACTGAGTTGCATACAACTTGGAATCATTCTTCCACAGACTCTTCTGCCAGCACTCAAAGAAAACATGTTGACAAGAAATCAAAAGCAGCAGTGACACAAAAGGCCACATGTAAATTTACACTACAAAAAAAATGTTAAGAAACAGGGGTTAGAAGAAATAAGTACTGAGAAATGACCAAACTGACATCACAGAGAGAAATTTACAGAACAAGTGGAGATACAAAGCTAGCAGATCCAAAATAAAGCTGGCAGAATCGAATTTGATACAGACTGTAACAGCAATACAACGCATGAAAAATATACTGCGAAAGAAGGGTATGCAAACCGTGCCAGAAATATACTTTTCATGTAAAAGACCTAGGCGGCTGTGTGTAGCCTCGAGCTACCTACTGCCGAAGTAACGCTGAGGTTTAACAAAAACACAAAGCGTTCCATTATAATGAGCTCTGCGTGAGAGAAGGCAGCCCAAGAGATTTAAGGGCCATAACACGCCTGCCGACGGCTTAGGAGGAGGATCCTCACAGCAGAACCCAGAGTGACCGGTGCGGAGCCCCTGGCTACGGCATCTCCCCGCCCTCCCGCACCCGAGCCCCCGCTCACGCGTGCTGGGCGGGAACCGTGAGCGAACACACAACCACGAGTCCCCGGGACAGGGACAGTTCCCACGACAGGGACAGTCGCCGGGACAGCCCTCCGGGGCCTCTCCTGCTCACGCCGCTGCTGCCTCGGGCCGCCCGGGTGCTATGGCCGCCCCCGTACTCGTCCCTGTCCCCTCGAGGTTAATCCGGCAGGACCGGGGAGCTCCTTGCGGGCCGCGGCCGTCACCCAGGGCCGCCGCCGCCCTGCTCTACCTGCATGCCCGGCGCCCCGGGGTCCACGCCAGTGTCCAGCACGGCCAGCAGCACCCCCCGCCCGTCGAAGTCGGGGAAGCGGGCGAGGAAGGCGGCGGCGCCTGTCTCCTTCTTAGGCAGGAGCCCGTGGAACGGGAACGGCTCCTCGACAGCAGCCGCCATAGCGCGAGACCGGGGCACGGGGCCGGCGGCGGTAGGGTGGGGGGAAGAGGCTGCGAGAGGCCACGGAAGAGAGGCGCATGCGTGATGCCTCCCTACCGGCCCGCGGGGACGCGCACCCGCTCGCAACCCGCGGCGCCAGGAGCGCCGGAGCTGAACTGACCAATACGGCGCCGAGGCGGGCGGGGCCTGCCGTGGAGGCAGCCAATCACAGGAGGGACGTGCTCCACGCGCCGGGGCCGTGGTGGCCACGTACGGCGGCGGCGGGAGCCGAGGGCACCTTCCAGCTCGGCTTCCCGCGGGCGGGGCCGTTCCCGCCCCAGGGCTCCCGTCCGACTGCGGGCGGCGGCCTCGGGCTCTGCACGGGTGCGCGGGGTCCTCCGAATCGGAAACAGAATCACAGAATCACTCAGGTTGGAAAAGGCCGCTGGGATCCTCAAGTCTGCCCTATGACCGAACGCCACCATATCAACTGGACCATGGCACCGAGTGCCAAGTCCGGCCTTTCATTAGGCACCTGCAGGGAAGGTGACTCCACCACTGCCCTGGCCAGCCCACTCCGTTATCTAATCACGCTTTCTGTGACGAATTTCTTCGGATGTCCAGCCTGAGCCTCCTCTGGCACACTTCTTGAGGCCGTTTCCTCTCGTCCTGTCGCTGGTTGCCTGGGAGAAGAGGCCGACCCCCACCTGGCTACAGCCTGCTGTCAGGTGGTTGTAGCGAGCAGTAAAGTCACCCCTGAGCTTCCTTTACTAAATTAACTGATGAGCAAACATTTACTTAATGAATTTTTTTCTTCTTCTTCTGCTGATTCATTGTTCAGGGTAAAAAGGTTGTGTGGTGGCAGTGCCAGTGCAACTGTTTAGCAAAGAGGAGGAAAAACCCCAAAACCCAATGAACCAAAAAACCCCCCAAAACAAAAAAGCTTCAAACAAACAAAGAAACACAAAAACACCAAACAAAAAACCAACCAACCAAAGAAAAACCCAAACCCAAAAGACTACCTAAAGGGGAACAACAGAACCCAACCAAAGCCAAAATGACTACCTGAAGGCCATGGGGAGCTCAAAATAATTTTTTTGGTGAAGTTTTTAAGGGAAAATCTCAACTTTGAACAGAGGTTTCAAAGGTATTTTTCTAGCTGTCATGCTCACATACAAACTTACAAAAAAACCTGAACTGTGGAGTATCTGAAAACATACATACAGAATGTCTTTTGGAAAGGCAAGTCTTGTTTGTGGTGTCTGACATGTGGCTCTTCAGCCATTTTAGCTGGTAACAAATGTAAATCTGGTTGATTTCTGGGGGATCACTTTGCTTGCTTCAGGCAAGTTTCTGTTTAGAGTCACCTTGGGGGACAAAGGTGAATTAACATGTTCACTGTAAAGCAAAGGGGATTTTGACTACTAAGAATTTTTCTGTTTGTGTATTTTTTGTTTTGTGGGTCTGATGAGATTATTATGGAATGTTTGTCAGACATTAATCTTCATTGAAACAGAGCTGGCATTTGTTCTTTCTCCAGCAGAAGTGGGAGAGGGTTGCTAGGAAATCATAGTCCTGCATTTATTTTTCCCATTTTGTGAGCCACCATCATCATTGTCTTCCAGTTTACTATTGGCTTGAGATCCACATGATTTTTATGCAAGTACTAAAATAAATGTGAAGAGCACTGCCTTAAAACAACACAGTATTGAAAAAAAGAAAAAAAGAACCAAAGCTGTACCATATGAACATAGTGTGTAACTGAATCTGCTTCCCACTTTGGTTTTCAATCATAAATCAAAATTTTACATTTTGATGCCTGGATACCATGTGCTTGACTTTCTTATAATGCTGATGGTGTCTGGCAGCCATAGTCAGATTATTTTTGGGGATTATGTAAAACTGTCTGATTTTACTACAGTGGATAGGATTATTCTGACAGGATAGTTGTTCACTTGTTTAATACCTATTTCACTGCCCACTTCAGTTTAGTTTTCCTTCTGTGTATCATTGCTAGTGCATCTCAATGGGAGAAGCTTGTATTTCTGGCAGCATATTGAGATCAACAGAAGTCTCATACCCCGTTCCTAGTATACTTTGAGACATTAAACTACAACAAATTCTCAAAATATTTCTCATCCCATTCAATGAAAAAGCTGTATGTTATAATTTGGAAACATTTGTTACTAATCCTGAGAATTTCTGCTCTGTTCTGTTGCCTTGGTCTCAAAGTTATATCAAAAACAACTCATCTAATTAGCAGGTACATATTGTTCAGGTATGTATAAATTATGTGCACTGCCAAGTAGCAGGGCAGGTTCTGCAGGAAAACCCAGGATTTGAGGAAGGTGTGCCAATCACCTTTAAACACACTTGAAAGTGATACCATGAAAAGAAAAAACCTCATTTTGGTGACAATCTTTAAAATGTAGCTATTTTGTTAATTGTATGACTACAACTGCAGTGTTAGGACATGAGCTTAAGTGTGAAGTTGTGCATCTTACTGAGACTGCAGCTCCTGAGCATACTGAGAATTTTGGAATTTTAAATTTAATGCTGAGCTTTTCAGGTTTCTTTTGTTTCATGTACTAAGTTATCAGCTGGACTAACACTCCCAAGTCCTCCACTAAAACACTCCCTTAAACACTACATCTACATCTATTCAAATACTTTCAGGGATGGTGACTCAACCACTTCCTTGGGCAGCCTGTTTCAGATTGGGAAAGACTTTTTAGCAGGACCTGTAGCAATAGGGCAACTAAAAGAGAGTAAATTCTGACTAGATATGAGAAAAATTTTGGTTTATAGTGAGGGTGGGGAAACACTGGAACAAGTTGCCCAGAGATGTGGTGGATGCCTGATGCCTGGAAACATTGAAGGTCTGATTGGATGGGGCTCTGAGCAGCCTGATCTAGTTGAAGATGTCCCTTCTCATTACAGGGGGTTGGACTAGATGGCCTTTCAAGGTCCTTTCCAACCCAAACCATTCTGTGATTCTATGAATATCTGAATGTCTCCAGTTAGCTAGGTTTGCATGGGCTTGTGATGTTCCACACAGATTCTGCTCTGAATGTTCCCAGAATGGGTGTGCATCTAGGTCTGAATCTAAGACCTGGCAAAACTGTTCTGGTCTTGATAACCCTGAGTGATTCCCACATTGCTTGTGAGTCAGACCTGTCAGGATGTAGAGCCAGCCAGCAATCATCTTTTATTTCATGTGCAACCTAATGCATGGTGGATGAGAAGGCTGAGGACACTTCCTGGATCTTTTGCCTCGCGTTACACCCAGAAGTTCTATGCTGGCTTCAAATCTCTTTTCTGTCTGAGCATGCATCTTTCTGCAAGCTAAATGCTCTAGGTGCTGCAGAGTACTGAGTCAGGTGGTTCTGTTTTGCATGGAAACATCCCAAAGTGAACCCGAAACAACATGACCTGATATCTTTCTAGTACAGGCATTGACATGAATGTAGAAGTACTGGGCTGTTCATTCTTTCTCTAATTAATGTTAAATTATTCTATTCAAAGTATCAATTGGAGTTGCACATGAACTCTTTAAATTTCAGTACCAAGCAATTACCTTGCTTGGTTTGTTTAGTTGCTATGTTTCAGATTTCACCCACTCCTTCTTCAACCCTGCCTTGGTTACAACATGTGGAGATGAGGAATCATCCTACCAGTTAGACCATGAGAGGATGTGTTTGAATAAATTGTATTAGGCAAGGCAGGCACTTCAGTGTTCTGAGTTCATTAACTACCGAGGTGCTCAGTAGAGACTCTTCCTTATTCCCCCTTTGTGAGAGAGGCCTGGCTTCAGGGAATAATGGGGATAGATGACCCTTGAATAAGGTGGATGTCAAGATGTCACTTAATCCCTGCCACTGCCTTCTGTCTCCCTTTCATATTGACTCTTGTTATTCCCATGTAAGCATAAAACAACAAAAATCTTCCAGAAGAAACAGTTTCCCCACTCCCTCCTAGCCTGATCCTTGGTCATTTACTATCATTCTTCTGCTTCCCCGGTCAATTGTGCTGGTGTGGATTCATGATGGAACTGATAAAGGAATAAATCTGGCTGAAAACTATCCCACATAAGTAGTTGGGAGCTGGTACTTGAGACAGGTTCCTGTACCACCTTTTCCAGGATGCAGAGTGGAGATGATCCAGCACAGTACTCCTCAGTTAAACAGACCATGGGACTAAGGCACTGCATGACGGAACTTGGCCACTGCATGTGGCCCACTCCACACTCTGTCAGGGAAGCTGGATTTACAGGATTTGGGGTTTGTTTTCCAGGTCCTGTATTGAGACTTCTACAAAGTGCCTGGATAGCTGCAAGCCTGTGTAAGCTTTTTGTGTATATCTATTTAATAAACATTTTCAGAGAAAGCTCCATCCCAGTTCTTTTTTCTTTGTTTACTGCGGAATAGTTCAGCATGGACAAGGGTATCAAATCTACAGAGTGAACAGTTTGACACTCTTTCTTCACAGAGAGGAAAACATGTACTAATCTTTTAGTTTTGATAGCTACTCTTCTGTAATGGATAATGTATCTTCAACGTTGTCTTCAGGAAGTCATTTTCTTGCTTGGGTCAATTTGCCATATTATTCCCTTGACAAGTATAAAATAAGAAGATCATTGCATACATATAACGTGATGAGATCATTAGTGAACAACAGCTGGCATTACTTTCCAACATAATCATATTTCAAATATGTCTGTCAGAGTTACCAGAATGAATTCTTATTGTTCTCTGTCACAGACTCTTGGGGCCAAGCTAATGGCTTTAGGATGTATTTTCATTTACAAACTTGTTTAAAAATGTCTGAAATTATATCCATATGGAGAGGTGTTCATACGTTGCTTTAAACACTTTGTCAATAGTGCTGCTCAAAGAAATTACTAGTCCTGAAAATTCAAGAAGGTAGGGTTCACTTAGCACTGGCCTCAGCAAAAAGCTACAGCTGCAGTTCAATACCAGGTGAGCCTCCAGCATTTAGTGGTCTTCTGTGGCAAAATTGTTAGTAGGGTTGCTTTTTAAAAAGCATATTTCTGTGAGAACAGAGACACTTCTTTAACTATGCTGCAGAAATGAGCAAAGAAATTACTGACTATAAATACATACATGTTATTTCTAGAGCTGAGCATGCATATTCATTTTTCATGTTTCTCTGAAGCCTAAAACAGAGTTTTTCCCAGACTTGGCCTTGTACGACTTCCAGAGATTTGTGATAGAAATACAAAGATTAGTAGAATGAATTAGGGATGGAATTGTATGTATGCAAATGCACCAAAAGAAACAATATCAAACAAAGATTAAAGAACATCATATACTGATAGCCAAGGACACAGTTAACGTCAGTCAAAGGGTGAACACCAAGGAATCCATTGTTTACAGCAAGACCAGAAGGCCTGAGTTCTCATGAGGCCACAGCATGACAATGCTTAAGCAGAAGACTTGAACTCTGCTGACAGGAGGATGACAGCAAGGTTGCAGCCACAGAGATGCCCAAATGAGGATACACAGTCCATGGGTATCAATCTTCCAAAAAATTTATGGAGGAATCTTTAAACAAGATTCTGAAGCATACATTTATGCCATAGTGATTAACTCACAAATTGAATTAAACCTATTGAATAAAACCCCATTGTCAGCAAGAGGAACCCAAGAGGTTTAATTAGAAGTTGGTAGCTAATGTCCCTTGTCCCTGTGTCATATATAAGTGAAATTGACCAGATCACTGGGACACATACATCTTGGTGCAAGTGAACATGAGAATGCAGAAGAACAATATATGAGATAACGAATAGAAATGATCAAAATTGGTTTTGTTTAATATAGCTATCATCTTCTTCCTCCAGGTGTTTTCACACTTATTTTTGTTGTTTTAAATTTTTGCGGTATCAAGAATACTGTACTAATGGGGTGATTGCCAAAGCAGTTGGTATTACAACTGCTGTTCTGCTACATGAAAGTCATTTTGGAGTTTTTAGGCTTTAAATTAGTTGAATTTTGCAAGACACCACAACTTTGTTTCTTTTTAAATTTATGAAATACAAATACACTTGTGCAGACAACACTATGTCATTGTTTAACCCCAGGTGACAGCTAAGCCATAAGCAGACACTCAGTCATTCCCCGCTGCTGGGGTAGGGGAAAGAATCAGAAGGGTAAAACAGAGAAAACTGGTAGGTTGAGATAAAGGCAGTTTAATAGGTAAAGCAAAAGTCATGCGTACAAGCAAAGCAGAACAAGGCATTCATTCACCGCTTCCTATGGGCAGGCGGGTGTTCAGCCATCTCCAGGAAAGCCGGGCATCACACATAACAAGGACTCAGGAAATCAAACGCCATCACTCCAAATGTCGCCCCCTTCCTCCTCCTTCTCATGGCTTTGTATGCTGAGCATGACATCAGACAGTATGGGATATCCCTGTGGTCAGTTGGGATCAGCTCTCCTGGCTGTATCCCCTGCCAGCTTCTTGTGCACCCCCAGCCTGCACTGGTCGGGTGAGAGGCAGAAAAGGCCTTCTCAAATCACAGATTTGTCACAGATAAGAATCTCCTGAGTTGGAAGGAATTCCACAAGGATCATCAAGTCCAACTTCTGACCCTGCACAGTACAACCACCTCCAAAAAAGGCTTGACTCTGTGTAACCGCAGCTCAGCAGTGACTAGTATATCCTTGTGTTATCAACACTCTGTTCAGCACAAATCCAAAATACAGCCCCATAGCAGCTACTGGAAAGAAAATTAACTGTACCCCAGCCAAAACCAACACACTTTTACAAATTTAAGGACAACAATTAATGCTTATTTATGATGGCATATAAATCCTTATGAGCTGTTTCTGAAGATTTCCTACATCTTTTTAAACTCCAAAGTTCCCCCTTAGAAAGGCTGAAAAATGCATCACATATCTGCATACATATATGAAATATTTACATATTCCCTATAATGGAACTCAGGAGCTTTTGTCTGAGAAATGCTTTATGCATTTGGAAGTAAATATAGGAGGCATTTGAAATTATGTTTTCTTTGTCAGAAACTACACAATATGGCAACTAGGACTATTTCCAGATTTTTCTGTAAGCACTTTTACAATATTTTTTGGCAATGTTTTGGGGTTTTTTTCAGTTAGTGAGCCTGCACTAGAAATCAGACATCATCTGAGATCTAAAGTTCTGGTTCTTATCTCTAAGGGTTAAATTTGAACATCAAATATCTTTCTTTGGCTTACTCGAATACGAAATGACAGCAGCTATTGGATTTCAGAAGTCAGGATTAAGGAATGTGCTTTAAGGACCAGCATACTCTGAAATAAAATTAAAAAGAAAAGAAATCTATATCAAGGTAAGAGAAGTTACTGTGAATTACTTTTAGTGTAATGGGTGCCTTTCGTGAGGAAATCTCTCCAAATGGGAGCAGATCTTTCCTTGACTATAGTGGTGCCTCTATACCCCTTAAATCTTTCTTTGTTGTTGTACACCCTGCAGTAGCACAAATATTAAGTGAGAGTTTACCTCTCTTTTAAAGCAGAGGCAGCTACTAACCTTATACAAACCAATTACAGCAGGTAGCAACACTTTACTTTGGCAAGTAATTTTCCTAATTTTTTTTTATGGCTACTTGAACACATTACTAGCCCTCAGTGAGCTATTGCTGTCTCTCTTCAATGTCATAGGGACAATTGTATGACAGCCTTGACTGACAAGAGAAAAGCAAGCAAAAAAAAAAAAATTACAAGGTCCTGTTCAAGGTGTGGCCTTTTGTTTCCTGTTTTCCAGTGGGTGACAAAGAACAGAATAACCTGTGCTGTTTTAACTTTTATGGTATGGTCTCTCTCCATTGTTTTATATTCAGGTGCCAGGTTTTCTGTTGAGGTCCCCAAGAGTTAAAAAGTATCACAAGCACCCTCTCTGGGCTAACTGTACATGGCATATGAACCGTTAACATAATTTCTTGGGCAGCACAAGGCTAAAAGAATATCTAGCATTTAAGGAAAACATTTCACTGAAGAACCCTTGAATGACACTTGAAGCTATCTATATTGGTTTTGAGCTTAAATACTGAAACTATTTCTTTTTTGCTTTGTTTTTCTTAAGTTGTTTTCCAATTCCATTCTTTTGTTACTCTCCAGTTTTCCCAGAAAAACAAAGATGTGGCTAAACAGAAATTTCAAAGAAATTCAGAGATCTACTAGTAGAATTTTGCTTAAAGAAAAACCACTGAGAATCTCCTGGAAAGTTTTTGACTGCTTCCAGGAAGGAGAAGTGCAGAACTCCTTGCAGGAGATAATAAGGACACCAGACTCCTCAGAGCCGTTTTCTAGGTTATTTACTCCAAAACTTATAGGCTGTATTTCAGAACTTGAGAGTGGCTGATGGGTCCCTCTGATCCAGCATCCTGTTTCCCAGTAAAGCCCATTAGCAGACACCAAGGGAAGAGTAAGATGTGTCAGACATAAAGATTTGTGAATAATCTCCTACTCCCACTTCTTCCAGGTCAGGGGACTTCTGAACCTGACAGGACTTGTCTATTTAGTAACGTAATGTGGATCTGTCTTCCGAATATATGTGTAATCAAGTCTGTGACTTGAAATGGTAATGTTGACACTGATGAGGTGACTGCTATGTAGTATGTGTATTTAATTTGTATCTGATTTAAAAATATATTAATAACTAAAGCTAAATGTTTCAGACTGCAGTCTCTTCAACAACATAGTCATCTGGATATTTAATGGCTGGGATGTATTTCTGTTTTGCAAAACATAAAACCCACACCCCTTGGTCATTGCTTTTGAATAGTCATGAATTGGATATTTGTTAAAGTTCTCCGCTTGAGGGCAGCAAACATTCAGAACTAAAACTCACTCGTTCTTGTTTCTTAATGATGTGCTAAAGAATATCCTGGATTTGAAATAGAACAGAGTTAGCTTGTCCTTTGGCCCTCATGGTTTAGAGAAAGTTTCATTTACAGCCCTACAATTCTTGTACTAAAGCACGAAGCCTGAAAGTTTAAGTGAAAAATACAGCATAGGAAATCAAGGCTTCACCTTATAAACCAACTGAGAAAAGAGTAACCAGGAAGTAGAAACATAAAGAATCATAGAATCATAGAAGCATCAAGGTTGGAAGAGACCTTTTAGATCATCAAGTCCAACTGGCAACCCATCACTATCATCCCTAAGTTCCAGCCTAAGTTCTCTGTTAAACCCAATCAGCCTTTTCCTCCAATGACTTATCTTTCCATACATGGGGACTGCCTGCTCCTGAATATTACACAATTCCTTTTTAAAGTATATCCAGCCTTCCTGAACTCTTTTGCCCATCAGGATTGACAGGACTGTCAATCAGTGTCCTCACCAGGCCAAAGTCTGCCTGAAGGATGTCCAAAGTGGAAGTTCTGCTGGTGCCTCTCCTTATTTCCCCCAGTATAGAAAACACTAACATTTCATGGTCATTATGCCCAAGATGCCCACTGACCACCACATCACCCACTAGTTCTTCCTTGTTCACAAAGGTCTAGCAGAGTACCTCCTCTGGTAGGCTCATTCACCAGTTGTCTTGGGAAGGTGTCTCCCACACACTCCAGGAACTTCTTAGAAGTGCCTCCTCTCTGCTGTGTTATGTTTCCAGTAGAGATCTGGCAAATGTGGAAGTCACTGACAAGTACCAGGGCCAGCAATCATGAGACTTTTTCCAGCCTCTTGTAGAATGCCTCATCGGCCTATTCGTTCTGGTTGGGTGGTCTGTAACAGACTCCCGCCATGACTTGTGCCCTGCTGAACTTCTCCCATGATCTTTACCTTGATAGGCACTCAACCTTGTTATCTTCATTATTGCCCATTTCAATATAATCAAAGTACTCTGTAATGTACAGTAATGTCCAGTAAGACACTGTAATGTACTCCTCTCTTGCTTCACCTGTCTCTTCTAAAAAGCTTATAGCCATCCAACAGCAGTCATTGCCATAAAGTTAAAAATGAGCTTTTAAACATGGCTTCATTATAATGGACTCATGAGCATATTCACACATGCTCAGCCAAGAGGAATGACACCGGTGGCTACGTTCTGTCTACTGTGTCTTTGTCATGGACGTAGTGCAATATCTCCAAACAGAGAAAAGGAAACAACTACCAACCAGATAGCAAAAACTACATGTGTGCTGGGTCTGCTGTTTATTGCCTGTGTGTCTCCTGTGTGGCTTCATTCTTTAGTGAGGTCTCATGCTACAAAACAAGTAAATGAAAATTATTGCAGTGTTCAGTAGGCCTGTGACAGGCTTCAGGAAGTATTTCTGCACCTCAGCGCAAGACCTGTCACTGTTACTTGTGCTGGTCAATGTGCTGCACCAATGTCATTGTGCAAACTCAGCTGTCATTAGCAAATTCAGTGCAAATGTAAAGAAACAGTCTTTCTTTCCTCATTGATTAATT
The DNA here is from genome assembly GCA_013397935.1 of Dasyornis broadbenti. Lineage (NCBI taxonomy): Eukaryota > Metazoa > Chordata > Aves > Passeriformes > Dasyornithidae > Dasyornis > Dasyornis broadbenti. The sequence goes on along the minus strand of VZRN01003893.1, from coordinate 739,565 downwards.
AAAAAAAGAACAGTTTGAAATAGTGCTATATTTACTACTGAAAATAACTGTGACTTCTGTGTAGTCTTTGAAGGAAGCTAGATAAAAGATTAAATTAGACAAGTGTAAATGTAACCTTTAATACTGGCAATGCTACAAATGCACATTGGTATGTCTCATTTTACCATTTCCTAGATTTTATTAATAGAAACTTGGTGTTTCAGAATTTTCTCTTTGCTTTTGACCCAGAAAGTATGCCTGGCCCAGGAATGACCTGCTTCCCTTGAATTTACTTCAGGTACTAGAAAATATAATGCCTTCAAACTTGGAGAGTGATGCAGAGATCTGGGAACTATGGAAGGAGTTTGATTGTCCTCTGCTTGTTCTTTGGCTTACTTCCAGCTTCCAGGAAAGTTGGATATCATTCTAAGTGTGGTATATCTGGTTTGTACCAAATCATACCCTCAAGGAGTACTTACTTGCAGCCTTGCAGCAAGAATATATAATCCATATGCGTTATTCAAATCCCATACCTCCAATCCCCAAGTAGGTTACATATATTTGAATTCTTCATCCATGTTGAATATTTAGTTTAATGAAATGTTGTATATGTCTTCTTACTGTAATATATGGCAAGTTTCTGCTTTCAAGAATATAAAAACCTCAAATCTTTGATTCTTCTGGCTATTCTACCATTTTACATGTTACTTTTGACTAGATTAATAAATGGAAAAATCAAAGTGTTTTTCTGTACCTATATGAGTATTGTTAAGTGCTTTCTGATTTTTTTCTTCTTGCCTTCATTAGTAGAAGGTAAGCATTTTTTCCTCTAACATAACTCAGAATTATAAAGTATTGATTTTTGTGTTGATATACAGATATATATGTGCCTTTCTTATATGAGTATTTCAAATTTTATTAATATGCATACAATGTAAATAGAAAATAATAGCATTTGATACTCAATATAAAAAATGTCTCTTAGATTAGCCCTTCAACGTATATAGAAATAATTAACTTTATGGCCACTAGATGTGACTGTTGCTCTATGTATGCATGACTGAAGCATCATTCACTGCTCTAAGTAGTAGACCCCTAAAGAAAAACTGTGGGATAACTCTAGCTTTTTAGTGCTGTGTCCTTGATGCTGTACATTGAATATTCAGCATTTCTCTTAAAAATTACACCTTAGAATTGTAAAGCAATGAAATACATTATTTCATTATTTTGAAATCTTAACCATTAGATCTGTGTATTAGAAGAAAACCACTATTTCTTGAAAAATAAATTGGTAGTAGAAAATCAGTTAGTAGATTTTTGCATGAAAGAACTACTAGATTATTTTTTTCGTTCCTTGGTTTTGATTAGATGCTCAAAATATTTTACAGTTCGGATAGAACTGAAAATTGAAAAACGTATCTATTCATATGCTGATTTATTTCCTCTGACTCCAAAATAAACCTTAGGGCTAATTAACAATACATTCAATAATTTAAATTTTTTTCCATATCACAACAATGAGGTGCCTATTTGTCCTGCCTAGATAAGTAGCCCTGAATGTCTCCTGGAGTCAGTTTTCTATTTATCCCTGCCCATGAATTAGAGAGGAATACATATATGGTTAGCAAAGTGGAATCACAAAAGGAAATTGCAAATCATTGTGAGATAAAAACCAGTTCAGAATGGGACCCCAAAACTTCCGAATCCTCAAAAATAAAGGATCTACTTTCCATGAGTTTTAAGAGATTTTGAGGCATGGGCATTACATGTTGATTTTTAAGTCAGTACAGACTGTCCACAGATTTTAAATATTTTTTGTTAACAGTAAAGAGGAAACTTCAGAGAAGATTAAATTTGTGCCTATTGTCTTTTATCCTCCTACCACACATCACGTCGGATAGTCTGACTCCCATCTCCTCAAGCTTCCTATAGGTACTGGGGTAGTTGTGCAGTGTTCCCAAAGCCATCTCTGCCCCAGGCTGGACAAGCCTCCTGCCCCAGGGACACTGCTCCAACCCTGACCATCACCGAACTTGCTGCAGTTTATTGATGCCTTTCCTGTGGGGGGGAACAGGATCTAGATGTAGCCAGAGAGTGCTGAGCAGAAGAGGATAACTAATGCCTCCCTGATCTCCTGGCTGTGCCCCAGGGATGCAGCCCCATATGCCTTTGGCAGTCTCTGTTGCCAGGGGGATGCTGGTGGTTCCTGTTCAAGTAATTGGTTGGAATAAGAAACACAGCACAGGAATAAGTTCTCAGCTCCTTAGATATTAGCAATTCATAAGTGAGTTCTGCATGGATCTATGTGAACCATGTGCATGTTCCTGGAGAAGGGAAGTGGCAAAGTAAGAGTTTTCGGATAATACTTGATCCTTGAGGAAAATGAAGGAAGAGCATATCATATATAAATCCTTCAGGGAAATATGGGTAAAGAAAAAGTGTATCTTATATATAAAATGCAGCATTATACATACATGTATGAATATCTACTCAGAAGTGCCATTTTGAAAGGTTCTGCAAGTACCATTTTTAAATGTTCCAGATGCATTGATGAAAACATCAAATCAATGCCTGACAGAGGTAAAAAACCTAAATATCAAGTTAGCAGAAGGTACAGAGAATAAAGTAGAATGTCAGTATGCTATAGCTGTGTGGTTCATTACATACAGTTCTGCTTGCTTCATCTCAGAAAGGGAAGAATACAATAAAATGTCCAGACAGGAGAAATAACAAGGCAGAAGTGGAAGACACTTCAGAGAAGAGCAACGAAGATGATCAAGTTCATGGATTTCTCAGTAAATGGAGATGCTGGAAGTAGTCTGGAAAAGAGAGAAATGGGGGGCATAAGGCAGAAGTCTAAACAGATGAGTAGTGTGCTGAAAGTGAATAGGAATAAGTTCTTCTGTGTATCGCCAAATATAAAACCTGACATGCAGCAAATAAAGCTGGATTTATATCTTTGCACAGAGTACAACTGAACTGCAGAATCCATTTTCATGGGATGTCGTGACTATTAAAAATTTATGGGATCAGAGACCTCATAGTTCTTAGTCAAGTAGCAGTTATTAATACTTGTAAACCTCTAAGTGTACAGACCACAAAAATTTGGAAGAGTTTATTGTACAGGACAAATATCCTACATGTTTGTCCTGTTCTTTCATATTTCCTTGAGCATCCTCTCATGTTTTCTGCCAAGGTCAAAGTACTGGGCTAAAGGGACCTCCAGTGTGAGCCAGTGTGGCTACTCTTATTTAATCATTTTAACAAAAATGTATAACATGAAGGAGTAAAGAGGGACTTCTGTAAAGTCATGCATATTCAAAAGTTTATTTCTTACCTGTCTATTGAAGTCCCTATATATTATAAGAAAAATAAATTCTAACAAGATTGTACAATAAAATGCCATTTTAAAAGTAGGATCTAATATAGTATCATAAAGACAAGTAATTACTAATTTAATGAAAATTATATTTCTTAATAATTTTCAAAATACTAAGTGCAGATCAACTACTGGCTGCCTTATAATTAAGATTATGAGTAAAGACTATGTACTGGAACATGGCTTCCAAAATGGTTTGCAAAACCCCTTATGTAATTCTATTGGTTATCTACCAAAAAGAAAAAGGGGTGTGGGCTCTTAGTTGGAAATGACTCTTTGATCCAATTCTTACCTTTTAGCATTTGACTGCAGTCAAAAAATTTAAATATTTTTCTTAGAAGGTTCAATTTGTCATTTAGAAAGAAATATTCTGCATGTTCACATCATGTTTGTTTCTTTGTCTTCAATTTTTTGCCGTGTTTACTAATCTTTACCTCTGCATGCCCTCACATTTCAGAACTCTTACTGTCTTGCTGTCCTAAGGGAGTCACTCCTTTTCAGATTTTTGTGAGAAGTTATCGTTATTGGATTTTTTGCCTCATAATCTTGTATTTCAGTTTTTCCAGATGAAATATAAACCAAATATTAATTTCTATGTTATTTTATCAACAAAGAACCATTTTTTTTCGCATGAGAAATACTCATGTTTGCCCCAGATTTTGCTTTAAGCTACATGTTTGTTGTTCATGCCTGTTATAAGACTATGCTAGTGCAGAATAGAATAGAATAATAAAATCATTAAAGTTGGAAAAGACCTCCAAGATCTCAGGGTCCAACCTTGGACTGAATATCACTTTGTCATCTAAACCACAGCACACAGTGCCACATCCAGTTGTTTCTTGAACACTTCCAGGGATGGTGACCACCACTTTCCAGGACAGTCCATTTCAATGCTTGACAAGCCTTTCAGCGAAGAAATTCTTCCTGATTGAACTGAAAGATTTTTTTTGTCACTTATGTAATTTGATGTGAAATGGGGTACAACTGGAGTTTTGTCATAAAATAAAAAATTTACATGGCTCAGCGTGTTATTAGTACTTCAAGTATAGATTACTCTAACAGATTGTGACAGGCTAGTGTTAGTTGCAGGTTAGTAATTGTTAGTGTAACAGGTAAGTTAATGAATAAGGAGGGAAAACATAAAGCAAATGTAGGTCTAATTTTTTTCACCTCTATGGGAGATGAACATTCTCCATGTCAGTTTTACTGCAACTTTAAAACAAGTTTCAAACTTTATTGGCAGGCCCTGGGCTTCAAAGAGCAAAATATTGGGTTCTGCTTCTGACATGTTTGTAAGACTGTAGTCTGATGCCTTGCAGAGAAGGGTATCTTTCATCTCCCTTTGGGAAGCTTAAAGCTTCAAGTATCCCATTGAGGATCTTCCAGCCTTGTGTGCTGTGAAGTCTGCTCGGTCACCAGTTTGGGATGTTGTTCTTTCCTGCCAGCAAGAGCAGTATCTAAAATCTCAGCACCTCCCTTAGTTTTTCTCAGTCCTGTGACTAAACTCTTTGAAGTCCTACTGTAAATGATGTGACCCAGTGCACCTTCCCATCTGTGAACAGTATTAAAAGGCCCAAATGAATTGTTTAGATATAGAAAAATGCTCTACCCATAACAATTTTCAAAATACTCAGAATAATCAATCATTTCCTTTGGAGACTATGGGAAAAAATTATCACCATCACCTATTAGCAACGCTTCTTCTACTCCCTACCACCATTCTGCAAAAATCTCCCAGGATTTCACAAGATGTCAACTAATTAGATATTGCCATGTGTCTGGACCAGCCTCTAATCCCTCTTCTTCCTTCTGGCTGATGGCATGTCATCTGCTCTGTAATTTGACTAACTGATAGTGTTCTGCCTGATTATATGGCATTAAAGAAAAGAATTAGGGGAAAGAGGACAATGAGAGAATTAAAGCTGAGACATTTCTTGAAATATGCCTAGAGGAGCTGTGGGAATAGTGAAAATCCATTGAGTGAAACTCTATCTTCCAGGTGATAACCAGGAGTGATAAAGACATTTTCAAAGACAAAAATGAGAGTTAAAATTACCCATTTTGGAGAAATGGGATTTGGGGTGTTACTTATGTGGACTGGGTGAAGCTCTGACAAAGCAATACTAAAACATGGATGCACTTCACCTTGAGCAATCTCAAGAAGCATCTCTCTGCAATTAGATTTTTCAATGAATGAACTGAATTGTTGTGGTTAAATTGTCTTGGATTTCAGTTAGGTATTAAAGCCACTGGGCTAGAAGCCAGTCACTATCTACATTCTCAACTTAGTTTTCACAGGATGGGGTGAACAGATTTAAAATCGCCACTGCTGACTGAGAGGTCTTGCTTCTTTTCAGTCTGCCTTGCTGCCTTCTCTAGCATGTGTGCTACTCCTGCCGAGCGTTTGGAAACAAATTTGGTTTGCTACAGCAGCACAGAGCTAACAGGATTTTTCTTTTGTTTGTTTGTTTGCTTGTTTGGGTCTTGTTCTGTTTTATTATTCTGTTTTGTTCTGTTTTATTATTCTGTTTTGTTCTATTATTCTGTTTTGTTCTGTTTCATTATGGGAGGGGAGCAGGACAGAGCAGCAAATCCTCTTCTTTTCAGTGGCGACAAGCTATTAATGAGGGCAGCTGTCTGTGAGAGGGGGTGAACCCTTGAAATCCAGTGTTTGGACATAGTTGTTTCTGAGTGTGTTTAAATGGCAGGTGCTGACTGAGAGCACTGAGAGCTACAACTCCCAACCCTTCATGAAGAGGGAAAAGAGAATTTCTGTCATGTGGGCACACTGATGACATTTTCCAGGATTCCGTCAGAGCAGCTTGCCTCTCTGATTGATTCCTGTGCCAAAATTCATTAAAAACTTCGTTTAAACTTGTCAAATGGAATAAAGCCCTGAGGTCATACTGGTCAAAAAAATTAAGTTGACACTTAAGGCCCTTATCGTTTTGGACCCAAGCCTGTCTGGCACCTGCAACAACCCAACATGACTTGAAGGCTCAGGGTTTTAAGCAGCTCTGGGGCATGTCAAAGGGGACAGCCTAGGCCCCTGCAGCCCCTCAGTGTGGGCTTTGCCTTTCCTGCAGCATGAAAGGGGTGGGCTTGGTGGGCTCAGTGGGGTTTGCTGGTCACCTCACCCACCCTGGAGGAAGGGTCACATGGACACAGAGTGGACCAGTCCACCTGGGCTTTCCTGGTGAACAGCCCAGTGCAGACTCCATCTTGTGGCACAGTGCGCTGGTTTTGGCTGGGATAGAGTTCTTCACAGTGTCTGGTATGGGCTGGTTTTGATTTGTGCTGGAAACAGCTGACAACACAGGGATGTTTCAGCTGTTGCTGAGCAGTGCTTGCAGAGTCAAGGCCTTTTCTGTCTCTCACCCCACAAGCGAGTAGGTTGGGGGTGCACAAGGAAGTGGGATGGGACAGAGCCAGGACAGCTGACCATAGGGATATCCCATACCATATGGCATTGTGCCCAGGATATAAAACTGGGGCAGGAAGGGAGGGGGGAATTTTAGAGAGGTGTTTGTCTTTCCAAGTCACGGTTGCACATGGTGGAGCCCATCTTTCCTGTACATGGTTGAACACCTGCCTGCCCACGCAATGGGCAATTAATGGGTTTCTTGTTTTGCTTTGCCTGTGTGGGTGGCTTTTCTTTTACCCATTAAACTATCTTTATCTTACCCTGTGTGTTTTCTCACTTCTATTCTTCTGGTGGTCTACCCCTTCCTTCTAGGGGAGAGTGAGCAGCAGTTGCATGGGGCTGAGCTGCTGGCTGAGGTTAAGCCATGACAGACTGGAATGAAACATGGGCCAAGGCTCATTGTGGACAGCTTGGACTAAATCAAAGAGGAGACAGCAAAGCAGCAATCTGGTTTGTCCAGCAATCTGCTTTGCCAGCGGTGGAAGGGAGTAACTGCTTGTCAGACCTCTTTATACTCACAAGGAAATGGGTGAAGACCAGCTGCTTATTACCCTAACCCTTGACCTGGACATTTACAGACCTTTAGCAAAACATGCCTTGTAAGCACCAACAGCACTTGCTTGACTTCTTCCTCTCCTGCTCTCATCAATCACATTACAGCAATGATCCTTGTGTCCAGCCAAGGTCTTCTGGACCAGGCACCTACAGATCAATGTTGTCCCTGTGTTTTTGGACCTTGCTAAATTGCTACTGTCTAACTCAGAGCTGACCTGGGCTCCAGATCTGTGACATACAAGAAAAGCCAAGTTTTATATTTTGCAAGAGCTAAGTATGGAACAGTTTTAAATTACTAAACTATTAAATGCTATTAATGGGTTAATCTAGCAGACATAGCAAGGACAGATGAATAAAACTAAATTTTAGCAGCATTTTTTAGCACCTACTTAGAGAGGAATGTTCTTGTTTAACCAAGCATGGCGGCATAGCCAAACTTACATTTGTCCACTACAGACACTGAACTCATTTCAGATCCCTGCTCTTCAGATGGTGTGAACCTGAGCTGCAGGGAATGTAGTATATGCCATCTCTGGACTGCAATTAGGGGAATTCAAATGTTTTATAGTGTGCTTCTGCTGAAGCCACGAGCAAAATAAATGCCTCAATGAATAAAGTCTGTTCATGTCAGTGGAGACCAAACTATCTAACAAATTAACAATAAATACCTTGCTAAATTAAATCTTATTGTCTTCAAATAGCCACAAGGAGGGTAAACATTCAGCAGCAAGCTGATTGCATGAAAACAAAGGCATCCTCAATAAATGCCAAGTATTACAAACAAGGTATTATTTAACATCCTGATATTCAGATAAGAGTATATGAATGTGATTCAGATTTTACATAAGCATTCTCTTTTCTCTTTAAAGGAAATCAAAGGCACGTCTCATAGCAAAATGATGCTTCAAGTCAAAATTATTATACTAATAAAATAGGATTTTATAATGAAAGATGCTTATATCTTTCTATATAATATCTGCTTCGTCTCAATGATATACAACCTACTGCTTACAATGTTACATTGCCTATAGCTATTTTCTCTTCTCCCCTATGGATACACACATACATGTATGCATGCTTTCTTATCTAACATAGAGACACTCTCATCCAGTGCTTTCATACATCCTCAAGGGCTTTTTCAACTAATGGAACACGCCGCATCCTTGGGCTGAGATGAAATATTCAACACCTTACAGAGGTTATGCAATCTTTTTTTTATATGTAATTAAACTATTCTGGTTTATATGGATTAAAAAATTCATAAACACTTCACTCTGTTAAATTTCCCAGTACAATGGAGTCACTCACAGCAAATATTCCATATGACTTTCTCATGGTGGCAGGGAGCCTTTTCTTTTCCCTTCCCTCCAGAATAACATGAAGAGACAGACACGAAAATTGTCATCCTTTTATACCCTTTTTTTCTTATTACAGAAGGAACAGTGTCTGAAGCAAGTTGTCTGTAAACAGTAATCCAATTGATTTACTGTATGCCTCGTACCCTCATCTGCTTTCCCTCCATGTTCTAGTTCTCATTCCCCAGCCTTCGATGCTCTTTTGCCACAGGCAACACTACTGTAGCACTCTATCTGCAGGCTGGCTCCCAAGCTGTCACCAAACTGGGTGTATTGCAGCTGAATTTTGCCAGATCTCTTTTTAGTGGGAACATTAATACAAGTCCCTTTCCAGATCCCACGATTTTCATATGGTTTACCAGACTTATATTATTTTTTCAGGCTTTGCTAAAAATGCCCAGTGGGTTCAATCGTTTTCATTGGGTGTGAGACACACTTAGATGCACAAGCAGGTAGGCAGAGAAACTGCAAATTTCTTTTGCCTTCAGAAAGCCAACCTAGGAAAGAGAAGGGATATAAAATCCTGTTCAGGCCAAGACACAGCTGTTAACTAAGAGGGCATGGGAATAGAGATCCCACTGTGGGGGACCAGTCTGTTGTGGACAGGCAATTCTGAACTTGTACAAATGCTTTTCTTGTTCCAGTCACTGTTAGAAATAGGATACAGGTTAACTGATTCTACAGACTGATCAAAAAGGACAGAAATATTTCCATCCCTTATACTACGTAAGGATTAAAAAAAAAAAAAAGGGGGAAAGAGGAAAAGAAGAAAAAGCAAATAGTTCCCCAAGCAGCAATACTATTGGGTTCTGGTTTGCCTGGTGTCTGATATATTTAAGACTTCAACTAGTCTGTCATAATGAATTAAAATTTACTGGTAGCTTCAAAAATTATTAGTCAGTGAACAAATGGAGAGGTGAACACAGAGGTGGATAGGCAAGACAAAAATACCTCTCCTCTCCAATCTACACCTAATCAAATTTTAATTAAAGTTTCTCATGAAAGTCACCTGGATGAGAATCCTGATTTATGCTCCCATGATTTAATCATATCATCATCTGACTTTCTGACGGAGAAATATAACTATTATTCTAAGTGTAGAGCGATCCCACCAAGTTTCTTGCCTGAGAATCAAAAGTCCTCAGGTGCTGGCTGAGAGTAAAATTTTAGAAATAAATATCCTATGGATTTTATTTCCTCCCCTATGATATTTATTCCCTCTTACTAAGTTACAGGAATGAAAACCTTCTGTTAATAGAGAGGGATCACACAAAACGATTCCTAAGTCAGAGGCCAATCCTGAATTTGGTTACCAGAAACTGCTTCACATTTCTTTTTCTTTCAGCTTTCCCTCTTTAGCTATATTTAAAAATCGAGATAGTGTTTATTTAAGGTCTTTAGTGACTTTGTACTAAGCAGTAAGAGTGATGGAGAGGTTATTCTGGGGAAGGCGAGAGAGGGAACAAGCCCATGCAGGGCTCTTCATGGACCTCAGTAAAAAGGGCCTGACAACAAAAGCCTCAATAATATAACTGCTTTGTAAGACAGACTAGAAAGAGAAATGTACATAGTGAGTAGATGTTATGTTCTTTCAGATGCAGGGCACAGGTGTTCATGCAGCATCAAAGCTAAGACTGAATGAATTTTCCCTGTCATGCTATGCAGAGCAGATCATGTCTGTGGAGGGAAGGTCTCCCTTTTTGGCCCTTTGAGCAATTGTATAATACAATAATTGTATACAAGAAAACTACTTATTGCTAGAAGATGCTCCCAGATTAACTTCTTGCTCCCCTTTTAGTAGATGAAGTCAAGGCCAGGCAGGTGCCGTGATCAGCAGTGTCAGGTAGGAGCTCCCTGCAGGCTGCCCTGATACCATGAGCTGATGGAGTTCATCCTGCAGACAGTGGACATAGATGGCACAGCAGGGCCCGAAGGCCACGCTAGATATTCAGCCCAGTGCATACTGCCCTGTGCCTGCTCAGGTGACCTGTGGTGTGGCTCACTCCCTCCTCAATGAGCAGTGCTCTCCTGGTCAGAAGCAAAGCATACCACCCTATGATCCACGTAGAGTTTGCCTTTCCCAAAGCTGTAATGTAAGTTGCGTATTAGATTAATGACACAGGGGCTCTTCAAGCCCTAAGTATGCGCCCTAACAAAGCAGATGAGACCTATCCAAGATCACCAACTCCTTGAATGCAAAGTCTTCAGCAAGGCTCCCTGTACAGATGTGTGTCTTTGAAGATTTTCCTCTGCACCTTCCATTTAAAAATAAGTTGGTACATATGAAGTGTGCATGAATCATTTAAAAATGTCACCAGGGAGTTACATTAAAGGGTAATGTAATACTCTGTAGAAATTAGAAATAAATCCTCTAGCGCAGAAAACTGCTGTACTGCAGAACAGCAATTACAAGCAAACAAAGGGAAACAACAAGATTCTTGAATATTCTGGCTGTATCTCTGAACCTAATTAGTTCAGCCTCCAACAACATCAAAGAGTGCTTCATTAATGAACTTCTGAATCATCTGTACTCATCTGTGACTGATAACCATGACTCAGTTTTACCAGTGACGAGGATGAGGTGGTTTGGTAATAAAGACATTAAATTGCCCACTATCTCCAAGCTCTGCCGTGAACTTGCCCAGGCAGGCTGTCATCTCTGCACCTCAGTTCTCCAGTGAAAGGCAATACTCCTCAACATTGTGACATTTATATTTCTCATAGAATGGATCATGCATTGCAATGAGCCTTGAGCCCAGCAGAGTCTCCTAGGTAGTCCTGAAACACTTGAGAATGCAGGGAAAACATTCACAGATAAGGGTCCTCAAATACAGAATGACCTAATTTTCCAGATATATCACAAGGAAGAGATCTTAGAAACATCTAAGTTGTAGCAGTTGGAAAAACAGGAGCATGGTTTTAAGGAAATGATAATTAGTTAATAGGAGAAGAATCAATAAAGGGGAAGAAATAGTGAGCAGAGCTAAGTTTAAATGAAGAGAGAAAAGACTGGGGTAACTCAGGGAAAGAAAATAAAGTTATTATCAGGTTATGTGGAGGGAGATTAATGAGAAAAGTAAATGGAGTTATTCTGATAGGGAAACCAGAGAAAGCTGTTAAATGAACAGAAGAAAGAACTACCTCAGATAGTTAATTAAAACAGTACTGCTCCTGTAAGATACTAGGTAAAATTAAGAACCACAGATGCCATCGTATTCAGAATTATACTGATGACAAAAGTACATTTTAGCTGCTTCTTTTCTTGCAGAGACACATCAATAATGCATACTTTAATTACATTCAATTACAGAACCTATGTATTAGAGTGGTGACACTTTGGTGATGAATAGAGACGTCCAACAATTTATCATTTTGCAGCGTACAGTACTGGGACAAGCCTAACTTACCTGTGTACAGCTATAAGTGCCAGTGTCTATGGGAAAATTGGAAAATATGTATTAAAAAGTGCATTCTATTGAATATTAGGAAGTCCCTAACGTAAATAGTGGGATGAATTCTGGCCTCCTCATTGTAACTAAGATACACTGTTAGATATACCTGAAGTACAAACAGTCCAAAGAGTGACAACAAAACAGAAAAAAAAGGATGATGCTTCTATGACAAAAAAAAAAAGTTGTAAAATCAAAGATTTGCTAACCTGAAAATTAGCAAAAATAATGAAAATATAACACTTTAGAAAAAAGTTATTGTAGTTACAGGAATTTAGATACTCTAAGCAGGTTTATCTGATTTTTCTAATGTTCTTGAAAGTCCATCAAGAAAAACAAAGCTGAAGCTGTCTTTACATCACATATTTTCAAGTGGCATCAAATATTCTGAACAGGTTTTGTTGCATATTGGCATATACCACTTACAGTGCTCTACTGTTAACATACTTTTCACAATACAAGAATGGTACAATTGCCTCCCTGAGAAACTGTCAGGCAAAATCCTGTTTACTCTAGCATGTCATAAAATCCAAGTATAACAAACTTTTCTGTCAGTTTTAGATTTTGAATATAGCTGGATCTGACATCAGTTCTGTATATAACAAATTTTGACTGTCAGTTTAGATATTTTAAAATTTACTTGTTGTGAAACTAAATTCAGATAGCAACGTTGGCTTTTCATTTCTTTTAAGTATAAAGTCTAAGGTTAAAATTTCTTCAACCACAAGTACTTTAACTGGAGAGCAATAACTGATTGTTCGACATCTGAAACAATCCTGCGTGGCAGGAATTGAAGTTATTCATTGCTTTCCTTTTCCTTTTCATGTTTTTCTTTTTTTTTGCTCGACTGTAGACAAAGACGTGCTTTTCAGATTTTACTTCTGGTGAGAAAGATATTTATTTAAAAGTGAAATGCTGGAGGTGGACTGTATGGGCTATGCCTGTGACATCTGGTAGGAGAATTTCCAAGATCATCATCATGATGATCTAGGACATGATGGCATGCAGCTTGTGTTGGACTAGAGACTGTCTTGTGTGGAGGTAGGAGTGTTGAAGAGTGGCTGCTTTTGTATAGTTGGGCATCTGGTCTCTGGCCCTCACTCAAGTCCTCTCAACAACTTCATATCATGGAGCTCCCCACATTCACAGGGTGTCCTTATGGCCTTTTGGGGTCTGATGTAGCTCAGGGCCTACCACACCCTCAAGTTCAGATGCTTCTGTGTCTATAAATGCTCACAGCCTGTGCCAAATTCTAGTTCCTTTTAGACACGTGTAAGCGGCTAAATCTAGGAAACTTCTGTGTGCAAAGAGATGTTTGGAGAAGAACCTACTTCTGACTGTTAGCTTTAGACAGCTTTTTTCAGGTACATGGTTTCTTGACTCCTGCAACGCACTTCCCACCTTTGTTATTTCATTTCTGAGATACCTTTAGGCTATCACCTGAAGTCAGTGTGGAAACATTGCAGAAAATGGAGCCAGATTTATTGATTATTTCCCTTTCTATCACTGAGATGTTCCAGACTGGTTGGTGAAGTAGAAGGGACTGCAGGAAAAATTGTAAATCCTAGGCTCAGTTAGTTGTTTGCGAGGCCAAGACTTTTGACACCAGTGGAGCAAACACGAAAACCCTCCATGAAAAGGAAACTTCCAGTTCTGAAGAGATCTTAAGGAAGCTGGTTTATGCTAGTCCTGTTAGTCTCTGCCAGGGAATCTAGTATTTAGTTTTACTTTACCTTGCTCCTCAAATAAAACTGCCAAATAGTCACGTTTCTTCTCCTTTCATTATCAGACTGCAAAGACCACTGATCAGACAAAACCGAGACTTTGTCCCCTCTATTAGAGCATTGTAATATCTTATTTTATACTTCTGCTCTCATCTTTCCTTGAAAGCCCATTCATGTTGGCTTTTGTTTTTGTTTAACATCTTCAATCTCTCCTTTCTGTAAGTCTGAGCTCAGAGCACTTGAAGCATTTATCATCATGTGAGATTGCACTGGAGCAATGTGAGGTGTTACCACTGAATAATTTTTCATTTTCAGTAATCCATCATATGAAGTCAGACAATGCAAGCATCACAAATTTAGTGTGGCAGCAATAAAGTTCCGCAGTGGTAGAAAAATAAGCTAAAAAGATCGTATAGTTAAGTCTTGTAATTCTTTATTTGTTCTTAAGCTTGAATACAAATACTAACTAGATAGACCCCTCTCTCCATACTTAGCTAGTGAAGAGAGAGAGGTGAATTTTCGTGAATGAAAAGGAAGATGTGGATAACTAAAGGCTTCAAATACTTTTTCCTGTCGATAGTATTCCAGACAGAATACAATTTCAATAAGGCCAGAATTTTTGGTCAGTGAGACATGATAGTAGATGCATGGAAGTGCAATGAATTTGTGGGGGAAAATGACTGATCAGCTCAAGCTATTTCATGTGGAATGGAAGTCCACTAGAACAGACAAATGCTAAAATGGATGGGTGTCTTCTGTCCTGTGTTCTCTCCTGGGAACTAAAAGTACAATTAGGACAAAAAATGCTGTTCCCAGGAAGGTAGAATAGTCATTCAGTGTTCAAGTGAGCAGGAGAAAAAGTGTGTTTTGTAAAGATTATTTCATTCTCTGCAGCTCTTGTGCTACAGAATCACTCATTAATATTTGCTCTGTCATTCAAGTCTAAGACAAATATTTTAATCAAAATATTATTCTCAGTGAAGTTTAAACATGGGACCAAGGAAGATTAAAAACCATCTCATGACATGAGTGCTTTGATATTAAAAATAAATCTTACTTATAGAAATAAATGCTATATGAAAAATACAACTTGAAGAAAACAAATTTGAAGCAAACACATAGAAAATCTTGTACAAGTGCCAGAATTAACCATATCCTTCAGATTTAAAAGGATAAATTGCTCTCCACAGCAATACAGCCGGAAATATACTATGGGCCCTACCCACTAGTCAATGACCCAGGGAATCATTATTGGACTGGAAGGCTGGAGTTACAGGGAGACATGTTCCTTAATGCACTCTAAGAAAATCGCTAAGCAGAGGGAAGAGTATAGAAGGAAACATAGTAGGTGGCTGGCCCAACAGTACTTTGCTGCCTTTGCTTCCTTCCATAGTCAATGGAGAGAGGAAGAGGGTCCTGCCAGACCAGCTGAGAACAAGAACCTGCCAACATATATTATGCATTGTCTACACCTGCCTTTAGAAAGAGCTACATGAAAAATTTCAGAAAGGGGAAGAAAGGCAAAGAAATAAACAAAGTAAGAAAATGGATGGAGAACAACAGAGAGGGAGTACAAGACAGAAGGGCACTTGAATGAGGAGAAGACCCACAGTTACACAGCAACTTAGTTTTGCTTCTCTCAGTAGGAAAGAGCAGAGTTAATGCTTTATCTTGCAAGAGATAAGGACCCAGTCAAGGATCTCAGATCTTAACTGTAGTTTAGAGCAGAATTGAAGGAATGTTTCAAGCTGAGCAATTGTAAGAAGAAAACATTCAGTGAGAGAGGCTAGAGACTGTAAACTTGGAAAAAAAAAAACAAGAGAAGAAAAAGCAACATGAAGTTTTGCTGATGGAGATGTAAAGAAAAGGATGGATTTTGAAGGATGTTGAAAAAGTAAAGTTGACCATGAGAAGCCTAGGACAGGTCAGAGAACTGCACAGCTGGAAATCTGAATTACTGGAAGTACACCTGAAATGTCAATGACAATTACATAAAAGAGGGACAGGAAGGAAGAAAATTCAATTTTAGTAATCTTAAGCTAGGGAAGTACAGGCCTAAACAATATTCCCATGTCTCTAGAGAGTCATGGAGAATGACACACAGTGCAGGCTAATGCAGGCTTTTAACTTGCACTAAAATTTAGGCAGATAGGGCCTCCTCCTGAAGAGTTTTAAAAGTACACTCTTCACTCCATTAGATATACAGGAGACATACAATTTACAAGAACTGATAAGCTAGGAACAGAAAACTGAGGCAAAAATCTGGTTTCTGAGTTACTCAGTCTGGATCTGTGCACCTTGCCAATCTCCCCCTTTCCTCTATAATTGGGCAGAGGAGTAGACATAGGTCTATGAAGTAAGATTCCACAAAAGAAGGAGAATTAAAATATATGTATGCCAGCAATATGCTGACTGAAGAATGGAAAGACTGCAGAGCAGACAGGATATGACATTGAGGAGTGGTGAAACAGGGAGAAGCTGATGAAAAGAGTCAGTGACAAGAGAAGACGAGATACTATTGTACCTCAGTTACTCAGTAAGATGACAATTCCTTCAAAAACAAGTCAAAATTGGACTACAGTAGAGCTTAGCAGAGGATCCCAAATTTTTCTGTGCCCTGGATATATCAGTTAAGCAAGGAATGGTTGTAACTTCATAATTCAACTGTTAAAGACAGGTTTGAGTCACGTAAACTGAGATCCAGTTCTAAATTTCCCTTGCTGCTTTGAAGGGTATTTGCATATGGATTTGATTCAGTGCCATTATTACTTTTAGTGAAACTCCAGTGCTTATTGAGATCTGGAGATATTCCTAATTTTTAATGACATTTTGATTCAAATTTAATGCTCATTAAAGAAGGCAATGTATAGGATTTATTTGAATTTGAACATATTTTGTCAATGTAAGCTATAGCACAGTAAAATTAGATCAGGTAGTATATACATTTGTCAATACTATGAAGATAAATGAAAGCTGATCATATAGATCAGCTCATTTGGCTGTAGTTGTGTAGACAAAGCTATCCCTCTGCAGAGCATCAGACAGCTTCTCTAAGAACGGTTCTCCAAAAAACCAAATTTTTTTACTCGACAAAAACACCTGTTACAAGTCTAATGCACTGGAGGTGGCTCCTGTGGAAGTGCATTTCGGTTTAAAACTGTTGAGAAACTCAGTCAACCATGTTTTCACAGCAGTTTTCACTATTCACTACTGTTATGGTGAACTGCAAAGTAGCAGTGCATAATCACATCCTGCTCTGACGTAAAAATGGGATTTTTTATTTAAAATAGCAGTTCTCACATTGCCTTCTCACCAGCAGAATATTTTAAGCAGCACTACATACCAGGGTGCTCCATGCTATGATCTATAATACTAATCTTCAAAGTGTAAGAAAAGGAGATTGATTCACATGCCTCAACTATGAAGTATACATTCTGTTATTGATTATTTTACTCTAAAGTCTTGACCTCCATATGAACATTGTCATAAGAAACTAGGTGTGATAGCTTTGAATTAATATTTTACCAGTGGAAACCCTTCTAGATTAAACCTGAAGAAAATACATGAGATGAACACACCTTCCAAAAAACCTCCAGTCTATCCCATTTGTGTTCACATAAAATCAGTGGGAAGTAGCTAAATGACACATCAATTTTTAATCAAAAATATTTTAGCTAAATATATTTCTTTGGGAAGCTACAACAAAATGAATTATACAGTTCTTTTACTGTACAACTCAAAAGAGAATACTTAATAACACCATGCAGCATAAATTGTGCTTGCATAGTGATTTTCACAGGGTGTCTTAAGGAAAATTACACATAAAGAATAAAACCCCACAAATTTAGATGACTGAGTGAAAGCCAAAGAGAACAAATAAAATTTAGGACTGGATTTATAATCAGAAATTGAATCAACAGAACAAACCTCAGTAGGCGATATGCTCCAGATGTGAGAAATAGCACCCCAGCAAATCTCTAGCTTCCAACAAATGTTATCATACCATTAAAACAGCTGAAAAAAAAAAGCACAGTTATTACCATAGTGACATTCTGCCACATACGTGAACAAAAGGCAGTGGGTTGTGCTAGGTTAAAATAGCACAAAAGATTAAAAGTAATATAGAGCTTTTCATAACAGACATACTGGCTGAAAAATGGAATGATGAGCAAGAACATACTAAACTGTGGTAATCTGTGTTGGTTAACATATGTGTTGAGGTCCTTATAACAGACCAAAATTTGACTAGTGACAATAATCCCAAAAGGAGTAAAGTTTCTGGGTCTGTTGGTGTTTATGTATCAGATGATAATGCAAAGCTGAGTTTTAATCTCAGCAAGCCTCTGAGATAGTGACTTACCAAGTGGATCCATGGTTTTCTAGCTAACTTCTACACTGGTGCCATATAAATTTAATGTTTTCACTAACCAATAACTAAGAAGTTTGACATAAGTAATAGAGTTGTCATTCAGAAAATTCTGAATGCTCCCAGTGCCCAGAAATTTAAATAAAAGTCTTTAATCAAAACTTTTAAGCCTTTGAACACAATTGGGAAGGTGTGCATCAGAAGCCAAATGTGGTATGACAAACACCTGTAGCAATACTTCAATGACATTGTGACAATGACAAAATGTTCTCTCTTCCTTTGCCAGCAACCTGTAGCTGAGCTTTTCTAAGTTGGCACTTTCTTCACTGCCTCCTGCACTAGGCTCAGATACATGACCAGATTGCTGCAGGCTTCAATGTTAGCACAGGTCTGCTGAGAAGCAAGAGACACTGGTACACACATTCCTAGACCACGGCAATGTGCAGGAATCCACTTGCTGCTATCCTTCTTCACAGTGGGCTACATTAAATGATGTTGCATCACACTTGTCGTGAGCTGGGGCGCATTTTTCGGCAGCGACCGTGGCTCAGCTATCTGGCTGTTATAGTGGCTGTGTCTGAGCTTGGACACTGACCCTTCCACACTTGCTTCTAGTCTGAGCTGATGTTTGTGTCAGCTTCCCACTTAATGTCACAAAGCACTCAGGACTTCAGGCATCGTATCTGAGACCTTCTCATGCCTAGTCAGAAAAATCACAGATATTAAAGTCAAGGAAATTTATCAGCAAACTAGTTCATTACTCTCCAAATCCCAAGAGTTGCTATTATGAGAAAAATACCCCCAACAAACCCAAAAAACTCTAGAAACATCTATGGACAAAAAAAGAAAATTTTTTTGAGTAAAAAACTTCTTTGCCTTTGAGGTTAAATGAGACTGGAAAGCTGAAGGGATGGGAGTTATGTAGTGTTTTATCATTAATATGGAGGGCCATGCTTTTGCCTCCTTACAGCCTGATAGGTGATGGAACCTTACATGGTTAAGGTAGGATGTTATCACATGAAAAATGGGTAATTCTGTTTGCCGCTCTAGGTCTGATATATTTTCTTTTGGAACAGTGGCTTGCACAAAATCATAGAATATCAATGTTTAAAGGAGAACTACTGAAGCTCTATTGAATCTGCTGTTACCTTTTGTCATGGTTAAACAGAATGTCAAAATATAATGGCAGTTGGTTTACTAAAAGGAGAAAGAACATGTAAGAGACTTTGTGGCTTTATCAGAAGAAAAACAAAAATAATTTACTAATTTTTCACACAGTAATACACAAGCATACATTAATTCAAACACAAAATGCTATTATCTTGGGAGATACAGCTTGTTTCAGATAAAACCAATCTGCCTTGCTGTCTTCAATGTGTGGTAATGCACAGGTAATGTGTGGTTCCTTAGGGAATACAGAATATGAATTCATCCATCTCCCCAGGGCTGACACTTTAGCAGATGTTGAAATCTACATTACTTAATCAACAATAATTTTTGCGGTCTTTAAATAAGTGAACATTGGAAGGCTTACCATGGCTGTGCCCACACCTTGCATAAGCATGAATGAATCAAGCAACAATAAGTCAATCAAATCAGCTACAGAAGTTTTGTTTATTTTTTATCTATTTCAAAAGTGAATGCTCTTTGTTTGCTGAAATTAGGAAGAAGAACTGCAGGTTTCCTTATTGAAGTGTTATATTACTTTGACAATTCACCTACAGCTATATGCACAAACATAATATTATGAAATGTTGCTGACTAGTAACAACCAATTTACTGCACAGTTAACCTGTCAAAGTCATTCTTTTACCATGGTATTTTATTAAATAATTAGAAAATTGATCACGAAAAGAATAATAATACAGCATACTACTGATAATTAGCACTTTGTGAGAAACCAAAGGGTTTAAGATGTTTGTTTCTTGTGAAGCATCTTTCCTGATTTACTTGTGGAATTATAAAGCACAGTAATGATGCTTCAGAAAATTTTTCATTCTTTCATTGAAGGATGAGTGTTTAATTTTTAGAGGAGAGTACTGAAATGAAAGGCCTGGATATTTGGGGAAATTTCTTCATATCTCAAAGTCCTGATGCCACCCATTTCCTCAGTAATCTTTGGAAAGTGCCAACTACATGAAATTAAACACTGACAAAAATACTGTTCTTAAAAAAAATTCCTTATGTCTGATACTTACATAGTTGATTCAGCATTAGCTGGGGATTAAAAAAACCTGAATGGCTTTCTTTTGCATGAATTTTCTTCCAGACTTCCTCTTTTCCCTTACACATTTAACAAACGTTACACTAGCAGGATTTATAAATTCATTAACAGAGGGCTTAATTGTGCTTTCATTATAAATAGCAAGAGAAACTTCTGGAAAAGTTGGGCCAGCAGTAGCTTCATATGTATAACTTTGCAGTTTCTGTATTAAGGCACACAAGTTACATGAGCTTAAACACTCAATTAAATGTTATCAGTATTATTAATGTTAAAACTGAAACCTGAGTCAGTATCATCTCCATTTCTTTCCAGATGGGACCCTTAATCCTGAGATCCCTCCTGAAACAAGAAGAATGTCAGGTCTTAATTAACTCACAGGAATGTTACAAGTCTCCAGTATTTTGTAAAATGCTTTGAAAATACCAGAAGTTTAATGCTAAATCAATGCTAACAGTCCTTATTACAATAATTATTAACTGTTTACAGTTGTAATCAGGTTGCTAAATGCCCTGCTCATTGCAAAGAGGCCGGAAAAAGTTCAATTTGTTGCATAATCAGCTATCTCCTCTTCAGTACACAAGCTAAATATAGTAGAAGATGTCAGCTACTAAATATGTAAGACTTGACGAAACAGCTCCTCTCTAACCTCAATTCTTTAAAACAAGTGCTATAAAATTCTGCAGAATTTAACTTTATTTAAATATCAGTATGGAAATAAACAGGCTCAAGCCTGTGTAATTTAGATGAAAACCCTCTTTACATGAAGCAGGAATGACCAGAGCAATGCTGTCTTCCTTGAAGTTACAGGCACACAGCTGCCCGTGTTCTGCTGCAGCTTCCAGCTTTCCCAACTGTTATGGTTGGATGAGGTCCTTGACACTTTTATCTGTCCTAGATGTATATTTTAGAATAGATGAATCGGTAGTGCCAGGATTGCTGTGGACAGCGGCAGTGCTGGGATCCCTGGGGACAACTGAGCAACTGAGAAAACTTAGGTCAGAATCATCCTCCATAAGCTTGGAGGAGCTTTGAAGAAGAGTCACCGTCTGGAACTATTTACAGCAGCAGGAGATACAAAATAGGATGAGAAGAGAAAGACAAGCTGTAGCTTCCTGCTGAACAATAAACATTCTTGCATTTCCAAAACCAAAGGTGGGAGAAGCAGAAAGAGAACGCTCCATCTGGCTTGAAGCAGTTGGAAGAGCTGAGGGAAAGAGGGATTTTCTGTTATTTATCAGACTCTTACTGAAAAATGCAAATGAAGGGTTTCTCCAGCAGTGACAAAAGCCAACAGCTTTGTAAGAATCCACGTGCTACATGTTAAGGAGGGGAGACCTGATATTCCCTCAGACCAATAAGAGCTTTTGTTTTGAATCAGTTTCATACAAAGTGATAAAAATGAGAACATTTTAGGCTAGTCCACAGAGTTTGCAGAATAGAATGGACTATTAACCTTTAGTTTATTTGTTTGCCCACTATGAATTCAGATTCAGCATAGTATCCTCATTATTCTTGGAGAATGATATTAACATGTCAGATGACACCTGCAAATGAAGGTGAAGAGTTTTGGAATTGCTCGTGCTTCTTTGCCCTTCTTCTGATAGTGAGGAGAGTAATAGTGAATAACTCTAGGTGGGATGGGATTAATTTTGCCTAAATTCAGGCACTCAAAATCTAGATGTGTGCAGAAGAGTCACTCAGGTAGTGGTAAAAGGTCTCAGTCACATTTCCTCCTGGATTTAATTCAAGACATAGATGTTATCTGCATGTACCAAGATGCCAGAAACAAAGA
Organism: Dasyornis broadbenti; assembly: GCA_013397935.1. NCBI lineage: Eukaryota > Metazoa > Chordata > Aves > Passeriformes > Dasyornithidae > Dasyornis > Dasyornis broadbenti. The sequence continues at coordinate 717,318 of VZRN01003893.1, read as the reverse complement.
GGAGGCTGTTTCCAGACCTTAAAGGTGATACTAAAAAGAGCTGTAACTTGAGGTAAAACTTAACTACAAAGAAAGCAAACCTTGCCAAGAAATGCAGGTATGATTAACTGCAGTAATAGTGATCTAATGGACAATTATCAGAGTCAAATAAGGAAAATTATTAGGAAAGTGCAGTGCTCATACTAACCATTTTAAGGTTTTTATATAGGGATATCTCCAACAGGAGATGTGTATAAGAAATTGTAGGCATAGCTGACAGTCCCTCCTACAGTTCAATTTTCCTGACATGTTCCTTTAGAAGACTGTTTCCAGTTATTTAAAATGTTGCCAAAGATTAACCAAAGTTCTGGACTAATTTTTTTCCCCAGCCTGTGAATTTGTAGTTTCTTACAAGATTTTAGTAAGAATGACCCTAGGGACAAGCTCTTTGTCTTTCTGCTATTAAATGTGTATTTGTGAAGAGTTTATTAATGCTCCCACACTATAAAGAAGAACATTCAAGTTTGTTGGCAGAGTGTGTTTTCTGTCCCATAAGGATCTATACAAATTTAAACAATTTAGAAAATTACCAAACATGCTTAGTTTGGTAGTAAGGCAATAGAATTTTGGTATTGCAGTGGCTGAAGATGTTACCTTTACAATGCACCAGATAGATGGATCTGCAGGGTTCTCTGCATCCCACAAAATGAGTGTTGTGGCTTCGCTTTAGAAACAGATGCTGGACTGAGAACTCAAAACAAGCACTGTGATGCTTTTATGAAAAGTACTCTCTGGCTACCACTCCAAACTTGTTTCAATAGCCTCTCACATTTTATGAAGATGTCCCCAGTACCTGCATGCTATGGGCTGAAAAACTGTAACAACTTTGAAATACCATAAACTGATTTTCTGACTGAGCACCAAAATCAATGGTCATTTATACCACTTTACCCCTGGATATCTATGCCTAAACAATAAAGGCCAGATTTTCCTCCAGCTTCAAGTAGCAGATCCACAATCAGCAGTGTCTGGCCTTTACATTAAGATAAGATCTATGTCTGTGTTTCCTCCATTCTGTCCACAAGATCATTTTCTGTAGAAGAAGGCGGGGTAGGAACCATAGGATACCTCAGTAGTTTGGTGTGATGATTGGGAAGCACAACTGTGAACTTCTCTTAATCATTATCTGCTTCACATCTCTGCATGCACAAATGGACTCTGAAACCTCTTCCACTTTCTCTTCTCACCTCCCTTGAGTTTAGCTCTACATTCTCAAGCCAGTTCTGGGCGTTGCCCAGCTCTGTCACCTGGGAGCAGATGGCTGGGAAGGAGGTGGGTCATAGAGAGTGGTCCTACCCATCCCTTAACTTAGTATCTGCTTTTAAGCCCAGGGTTAACTGAACTTTATGCTTAGCCCCCTGTTCCTGGCAACTACACAACAGGAAAGACAGTGCTCAGTCTGATACCACATAAAGCCTGGCCTTGCTGGGCTGGCTGATCTTCCTAGACTGACTGTGACCTGCCTTGTTGCAGTGAACTGTCCTGGCCATCCAAACTGACCCGGTGACTTGTCTGACCCGGGTGACTATTCCTGGACCTGCTCTGCTCTTCTCTGAGCACTGTGGGTCTCCACCAGGTGGGTCAGGGTCCTACCTCACTGCCACCTTTTGCCCCCAGCCTGTGAGGGCAGCCCCTGCTTGTTATCTGGCACAGATCCTGCTCTGATGTAAAGAGCAGCGCATACCATTAGCACATAAACTCTCCCACCCACACTGAGATGGTGGTCAGCAGCCATAATGATCTTTAAGCATAACCTAGATTTAAAAAAAAATAAAATTACATTCACACAAGAGAAGGTAGTACTGAACATACCAGAAGTCCAAATATCCAGACAAGTACCCAATGAAACACCACTGCTAGGTGGCCTTGCAGTTCACTGCTGTTTCTCCCAGAATTGTTTCTCCCAGAGTTTGGGAGAGTCAAGAGGGATTGAGGATCTTTCCACACAACAGCTGAATAATGAAAGTGCTGTGATGAAACTGGGCACCTTGCAGGGGATCTTCAAACATCTGAAACTAAAGTTAGCGATCACTTAAACCTTATGTACTCAGACAGAGCATAGACTTTACAAGTGAAGCAAGCTGAAAGAAAAATACAGGAACACAGAAGCAGTTTTGTCAACCAGCACATACCTTTTAAAGTTAAATATGGAAAAGCACTAATTGTGAGGACTTAAACAGCACAGCTGCCTGTCTCAAACACTGTTAAGGCCACAGAAGGACTTTTCCATGAGATACGCACAGAATGGAGTGACAGGATGGTGCTCACTCCAGGCCTAGTGGAGGTGAGATCTGGTCAGCTCATCCTGGTTAACACATCCCAACAAAAATTCCCTCTATGGCAAAGTATGTAAAGAAGCAACTGCTTGTAAGTGTATCATGGGTCAAACAAAGATCACCACAAGTTATGGAACACATAGGTGACATCTGCAAGCAACAATGACCACCAAAGCCCCCCAGAATATGCCTCTGTGAATACCTGCAACTCAGACTGCAAGTTAAGCCACATCAAGAACTTGAGATTAAAAAAAGATGGTACTATTGTCCAGGTATTGTCTCAGACAGAGGGGGAGGTTCACAAGGCTTGGAGAGAAGACTCTGTCACTGATAATGGAAACAAAGAATTCAGAATTTATGGGATACAAGGAAAGCCAGCTCAGCAACTGTGCTAAAATCAGTTCTGATGGGTAAAAGGTAATTCTGGCAGGGGGAGATTGTGACCAGTGACTCATAGCCCATCAACCCAAGAAACTGCTCAAAAGAAGAGACAGAGTGAGTGTGCAGACTAATTAGCATTAGAATGTGAGAATTAGCATTAGAAGTGAGGGAATTATTTAACAAGTAGAATAAGAGAATGGTGCAGCCAATGAGCATTCATCCCTTTGTTTGCTAAAATGTATAAATAGTGAAAAATTTTGAATTACATTGGGAGGCCCAGCACTAAGAAGCCCGGGGTGAATACGAACCAGTGGGATGCCACTAGATCCATGGGTGGTGACTTCTTCTTCTCCTTCTTCTTCATCTTCTTCATCTTCTCCTTCTTCATCTTCTTCTCCTTCTTCATCTTCTCCTTCTTCTTTGTCTTCTTCTTCTTCTTCTTCTTCAACTTCTTCTTTGTCTTCTTCGTCTTCTTTGTCTTCTTCATCTTCTTCTTCTTCTTCTTCTTCTCCTTCTCCTTCTCCTTCTCCTTCTCCTTCTCCTTCTCCTTCTCCTTCTCCTTCTCCTTCTCCTTCTCCTTCTCCTTCTCCTTCTCCTTCTCCTTCTCCTTCTCCTTCTCCTTCTCCTTCTCCTTCTCCTTCTCCTTCTCCTTCTCCTTCTCCTTCTCCTTCTCATTCTCATTCTTCCTCTTCTGCATCCTCTTCTTATTCTCTCTCTCTCTGCTCCCACTTCCCCTCTCTTTTCTATTTCTCTCTATCTCTCTACCTCACATCTATTGTTGAATAAGATCTCTGCTATTGACTTCGGCATATGGTCTTGTTTGCACCTTAATTCAGGCAGAGGCATCTTTCTCTATTCAGGTCTTAACAACAAAGTCTGCCTTGTTTGCACATAGATATTACCAGGACACCCTGTGGGATCAGCACAAAGTAGTAGCAGGGATGATAATCATTCTGTTAAGCTGGTTACCCTCACACAGCTTTGCAAACATGGTGTAGCATATGGGAGAGAAAAAAGACTTTACAAACTTCCAAAATTCAGCTGACCAAATGGGCAACTGTACTCATGACTCAAAGGAGACACATCAGCCATTTGCCAGGAGGTATTGGTAGCAGGTATTGTTTGTACTAGCCCTAGATCATTGTCTACTGAAGTGCAAGTGTAAATAAAGAGGAAAAGAAGAAGAGAAACAAGAAGAAAAATTAAGTTTTGACTAAAAGCTTCAATGTCTAAATAAAATGGTTAAGAGATTGATTTTTTTCCCCAGACACATGAATTTTACAAGACCAGAAAGTTAGCAACCACTACTAAGTTTATCGCATGTTTTAGCTATTCATCATGAGATGCTTCTTGGAACCTCCAAATTGTATGTGCTTTCATCAGAGGGACAATTCACATGCTAAAATCAGACTGTGCCATTCTGCAATAAATTCTTCTGGCACCTGTATATTCCTGAGCCGTGAACTGCACTTGAGAGTGACTGAACTTTGGCTGCCTGATAACCTCCGCACAATGTAAAAAATGAGACAAGTAGAAATTTTATGGAGCTACTTATAAGCTTATCTCCTCTAGAAAGCCTCACTTTCTAAGTCAGTCAGTGGCAGAAGTCAGTCCAAACCTGACAGTGACACTATTCTTGTAGAATAGTATGTGCTAATGCATCTGGAAGCAAAGAGAAAGTAATGTCAAACTCCAGTATGTACTAGCAAAAAGAAATCCAAACAAAAAAAGAACCTGCTGGTAGTTTTCTTTTTTCTTGAAGTTCTATTTATTTTGCTAAATCATTGAGCTATGACTAGAAAATCAGAGTAAGCTCTTGCTCTCTCTCCTCCAAGGCAAAGAGTAATCCTGAACATGCCTCAAAAGCTGACAGTTTGAAGAAAAGCCAACCCACATTTCACTGAGTACAGTGTTTAAAGCCCACAGATCTATCACTGTAGCAAAGTGCTTTGTCCCTTTCCTCACATTAGCTGACACCTGACCCTTGCTTTGAACTGTGGTGCTCCACACTTGAGGCTAACACGGAGCTGTATGTTATTCTTTCATGCCTACTATTTCTTCCTTTCTCTCTCACTACACTGGTCTAATAAGCTCTTTGCTAACATTTCTTTCTCTGTTTGGCTTAGACTTGGCACTTAGTCTGCAGTTTTCATTTTTTCCAGTCTTTGACTTTCCTCTCTTGCTGCACTACTGTTTTTTGTGCTGAGTTTCAGTCCTAGCCCTAGTTCATCTTCATCTCTCACTTACCCATTGAGTTTCTACTGGACCTTATCTCTATTTTCTGCATGGTACATTTTTTCTAATTCACAATCATATTTTCTTCTCTATCATTTTGCCTACCCAAGCTCTTCTTTTGCAGCCAGTCTTTTCAAATTTGGGATAAAAAATAATACCCCTAATACTCTTTCTCCCATCTGTTTCTTTCACGTAATTTAAATTGAGATAACCGTTCAAAATTTTGAAGACAGCAGGTTCCTACAAGCGTTGCATGGAAGGTGGGAAGCAACTAATCCGTGTGCAGAAGGGAGAGTTTTTTTTCTTCTACATCCAAGTGCCAGATTAGCTAAATTCTCATATAGGAGATCCGCTGACCATTTTTAAAGAAATTTTAACTCCTGCTGTTGTATTTGAAAACTAAACAAGCCTGAGAAACTAAAAAGTCTTCAGCAGAAATGTAGAACAGGCAAACATGAATGTCTGTAGCAGTCTTCTGTTGTTTCACTGTGCTGAAGTTCTATGAAGAAGGAAGACATAAATTCAATATAGATCAGAAACTGACAAAACAATAAGCAAGTATAAATACATAATAATTAGCTATACATTAGTTATATGACTAAAGATGCAAATTTTAAAATATTTTAATTGTGGCAATGCAGTCCTATCCCTTAAAACTCCCAATTCAAGAGAGGAGAATAATTTTCTTAAATTCTTTTTTCATGGCAGTTTTACACTAAAGTAATTTGTCCCACTTTATGCTTGCACAGTGCTTCATGCAACAGAATTCTGCTCCCCCTGGACACTGAAATGAGACATAAAATGATTATACATCCATAATTCCACAAAGAATAAAAATGGAGAGCAGTAACTTACAGTATTGCATTTATAATTTCCTCCTGCTTTACATCACTACTGGAAGTGAAAAACGGGAGGTTGAAACAGGAACTCTGATCCTCAAAGTGCAGCACCACCATTCTTCATTCAAAAGCTTTATCAGAGACAGAAAGGGAGCAATTGAGTAAGACAGTTTTCATCACATGCTGCTTCACCAAACAGGCTTTTGACATAGTCATATTTTGTGTTCCCCAAAATAGCACTTCAGCATGCTTCAGTTTATGAACTTGTTTTTTTTTAACTCCTTTGAATTTAATTAGGCTATCCATCAGTTTGGTAAATGCAAAGAACCTTTTAAAAGAGGAACAGTGATTGATTTCTAAAGTGCTATAATCACTCCATCTAGCTATAAAAAAATAATTTCCAGTATATTTCAAAGTATATTAATATTCACTTTTTAAAATACGTCTTCTGTCCTTATTTGAATATATAACCAAGAAGCTACTATAATATCACTAGGTGAAATTCATTACCCAGCAAAGCTCCTCTGTAAAGCTCCCATTAGCATCCATTCTTCATGTAGACCTTGCTGACATAGGAGGAGATTTTAGGAGTCAAATAAAGTTTATCCTACACAGAGTCTGGGCCTGGGTCTGAATGGACTTACATGTAAACTAATGGTATATGACCATACAAGCACATCACCCACGAGCATAAACTACCATTTTCCGCACACAAATAATAGTTGGAGGGGAGTGTCAAGCATTTGTGTGTGTGATTGCAATGAGCAGCGCTGAAAAACTGCAGAAAAAGGGAAGCCCAGATCTGGCTAATTCACCAGCAACCCTAAGGAATCAAGTGCAATTCAAGTCTCTCATTTGCAGAGTCTTGCACCAAATATTCTATATGCTGCAGCATTTGTAACTTCGTCAGTTAGTCCCAGGGAGGGAATTCACCCCACAGATGGTGTCACAGGCATGTTCCTGCTGCAGAAACAGAGGCTATTGCCTATAAGAGAAGGAGTTACCCTTCAGATGATCAATGTGACGGTTTCCAACTCTTACACTCTTAGCAGGGCCCAAAACCAACAGCTCCATCATCAGAAGCGCTGCCTGCGTGACAAGGCTGGCTGACCTCCAGGTGTGTTGCCACCACCACAAACCTGACTGCTGAGGCCTCTGACGAATACAATGAGTACAATTCTGCCGTGTGAAATGCCTGTAGTTTGCCTGGGGCTGGCCAGCTCTGGAGAGTGGACTAATACTTGCAATGCTCCTCTGCAACCAGCAAATGCTGTCATATAATGAAAGGAAAGGCAGTGGGACACCTTCAGCCTCTCATTTCCATACAGCACATGCTTCACAACACTCCTGCATCCCTTCTCTGTACCAACATGTGTAGTTTACTTCACTGGCTCTCACTTCAGCTGTCTGCCCTCCTTGTTTATCCCTCTGCACAGGATCAGCTCTTTTCCACCTATCAGTAGAATGTCATCCTGCACTTTCCCTAAGTATTTTTCTCTTGCTTTGTCATTAATAGCATTTCTTTTCTGTGTCCCTTCATATTACTTTGCTGCTGTTTCTGAATTCACCTTACCTTACCTTTCCTTACCTTACCTTATCTTACCCTACCTTACCTTAACTTACTTTCACCTTACCTTTACCTTACTTTACCTTCCCTTTCTTCCATCTTGGCTTGAGCAACACGCAGGCAGACTTGATCCCATTCCAGCCACAGCCCATAGCCCACTGAAACCCTGCATGAGCCATGAGAAGAGTGTAGCAATGTGGTTCACACCGGCAATCTGCCATACCTTTAGCAAACAAGAATATATTTTACTCAGCCCATGGATATTAAAAATTACAAAATGTGTGTGGGAGTGTAATTGCCATTCCTCTCATTTTACCGTTGAGTTTAAAGCATGTTAAATTGACCACTGTAGAAGTATTTCAATTATGCCATTAACAGCAACGAGCAAGCCAGTCATGAGTCACACCAGTAAATTTTAGGGAAGACAAACAGACTCATACTGTGTGCACACAGACCTCTTCTATTGATATAATGCTTGGTAATCTCCAAATCCCTGACTCAGAGTTGCACGTAGAGAGCTCAGGAGCCTTCTAGTGCTCAAGGATGCTCTCACAGCTCCTCTGACCACAGGTCAGCCCCCAGAAAGGAGCCTGGGAGGAGCAGAGCACAAGGTAGGTGCCTTTCTCCTCCTATGCGGAGGAGGAGGAGAGGGTGGCACCAGTCTATGTACGGTGTTTTGTAAGAGCACCAGCGGATGCATGGATTGTGGCCTTGAGAAATGAAGCAGGCTTATAAAGCAGAGAACTGTAGCCCAAACATTTTTCTTTCAGGAGAAAACTGTGCAAATGGGCACGTAACTGCAGCTTTTACTGAGTTTTACACTCCTCTGTCACACATCCGCAAAAGAACTGTGCTTCTGTTTTGGGAGGGAGTTTCAACTCCTTTCAGTGAAGAGCATTGAACAGCAAGTGAACTCTCTTCACTCTACTACATTTTATCTGATAGATTTAAATAATTCATATAACAGCTACAAAAAAATCCCAGAAACCAAAAGCATTTTAAAATTTGCTTCCATTTGTGTACTTCAGGCTTCAGTAAAACAGCTTAAAAATACAGGCCCATTCAAGCTGAAAGAGGACAATTTTGGGGGTTCTTGCACAAAATACTTTTATTCCCAGAGTAGTCTGCTCTGAGTGTCCTTTTCTTCCTCAATTTTGTTGCTACAAATAGCAAACTCTCCTGCCTCCAAGCTGCATCACCTTGAGAGAATGAATGCTGCTTACAGGATTCAGAACAGTATGCATGCCATCAAAATATTACAATGCATTTCAAGTCTGGAAACAACACCATAGAAATATGCCCCAAGAATGCCAGAGGTAATGAAAGACTGATGAATAGAACATGAGATGGAAGAGCCTGGCTCCGTCGATTTCTTCTTCTTTATTTTTTTTTTTTTTCTCCAGGAAAGCCGATATATTTTCCTTTTTTTTTCCCAAAGAATAAGCTATTTTCATTTATTACAGTTCAGTCCCTCTGTTATGTGTACCATGCCCATACTGGTTACAGGATGTGTGAGTGCTTAAAATGGATTCTGGTTGCAAAATTAATTCCTGCTTTCATTCAGATTACAGGAAGTTTTAGCTACATTTTTTTTATAAATGATTGACGCAGGTACCTTGATTAGTCTGTTAAAATCATTGGATTCTGCCCTTACATAATAAAAATAATTTTTAGAAGTTGTAATTATTTTTTTAAACTGTAAACTATTTCCATACATTTAATAAATTAGTCATTAATGAGGCCAATATACTTCTAACATAAGAAATAAAAGGGAGGATTGTATCAAGTCAGCGTAATTTAGCAATTTTCTTGTACATACATCTTAGGTGTCTAACAAAGGCAATCCTTCTCAAGTAAATGCCAAATTTTGCTGTATAGAGAATTAAGGTGTGTCATTGACTTTTATGATTTCCAGAGGGAAAGAGATGCTGTCTCTCAGAGCCGAATGGCCTGGATCCTGAGTGATGAGAAGCAGGAAGTGAATCCTATTGTATCAGATCCTATTGTATTGAAACATATTTGCTTGCAACTTTAACTAGATAACGACTTCTACTTAGAAGATTTTAAAAAGGAGCATTTTAGCAAGCTCTGGAGTTCTTTATGTGCTCGCACACATTTTCAGTTTGTTGCCTTTAGCTGCTGGAGAGTTAAGAGGAGGCACTCTTTCATCACGCTACATTTTGCAGAGAAGTACTGCACGTCAAGGACTCATCCCTGACATCCTACATTGTGCTGCATGACATCCATTTATGCCAGGCTTGTTGTATTCCATCCCATGACCTGGGATAATGAGGTGTATGGCGGGTGTACTAGGACTTGATGTGTTGCAGCATGGCATTATCTGCCTTGGGAAAAGTGAAATGAAGGCATTGTCTGCAAAAATATAATTAAGGAAAAGGTTTCTTAGCCCTTAATAGCAGAGCATGAACACTACTAAGGCTGCTGCTGTTTTTTGAAAAGAAATAGAATAACTAATGCCAAATGGAAATGGTTTTATTCTTCTTTGGTTGGAGGAAGCATTTTGGAGAATACAGAGCTTCAAGAAATATGGAATGAACTGAACAACTGAAATCAAGGTTATATAGTTCTCTTGAAAACCTACCTGAGGCTTTGTGTTTGAATAATGTATTATTATATTTTCACATCACCTGCAACCCAGTAAAAGGAGTTATTCCTTGAAAATAAGTATTCACAGAATTCATATCCACACAAAGGAATCATGTCATGAGAATCAAAAGCAAAAGGTTTGCTGGATGATCAGGACTAGGGGATAAATTTGTCTTGTACTACCTGCTTATGAAATCAGCCTACACTACTGCTGAAATCACAGGGCTTTTTTGCGCAGAAAAACACAGTCATGTAATTCATGGTTATACAAACAAAAATGTAGCACTAATCGTATGTTCTTATGACTAATGTGAATGTTGTTATTGTCTGTAAGGCAGTGGCACCCAGGAGTATCCCAAATATGGATTTGGCATCCATTGTATTTAGCATCCTGGAATCAGGTGTTACACAAACACAAAGGATGGCATGTGCTTGGGAGAGCTTACATCCTAACTTGACATAACTAATCAATGAACCTCACTGGTAACAACTAGGGGGGAATAAGGAAGGAAAGAATAAAATGTGGAGAGTAAGAACCTTATTATATAAGTGAGCAGAAATGCTTATTAGTTTTCTTTCTTGAGGAACTCTGAGAAAGACGAAGCTAGATGTTTGTCGAGGCTCATGGTATATGAGGATGTAAGAGATTGGCAACCCCAAAACCAAGGTCCTGGCAGCGATGCTGCACTTCCCATGAGAGATCAATGTTTGACAAAGTCCTAAGAAGATGGTTTGGCAAAAAAGGAAGACAATGGGAAAAATAAAGTAAAATGTCCCAAAGAAGAAAATATTTACAGGATCAGGACCATGGTTTTCATTCTCTCCAGAGTCCTTTATATTGAGGTCAGTGAAGTTTAAAACCCATCCTTTCCCTTTAGTCATGGGATGAAGCTGTATAGAGATGATGAGGCTAATTGTGCAAGTGAGGTGAACACTATTTGCCCTCATTAGCCCATCAGGGCAAGAATCTGGAAATTCCATTTTCATTGTAGAACAGAGTAAAAATAATAAGTGTGGCTGTGCCTTCATCAAGCTCTAAAGTCCCTGTATTAACAGCTAGGTCAGTGTGAGTTTGTGCTGTTGTAAATGAGAATTAGACTCTGAGCATCTACATTCTTCAGCAGTACTTTCCTCAAAGGGATGAAGCACACACACGTCTCTGCCAGGATGGCTTTAGGCCCTACATTTCAAGAAGACTAGCTGACCCACTGCTGCTTGTTATGGTCAGGAATAGCTTCTTGAAGTAGCATATATAAGTGAAGTTAACTTGCTCTAATTAAGGTAACATCATCAGTCAAGAGTGCATTGATAGCATCTTAACAGGTTCCTCGTGTTGGCTCTGTATATCATCTCTCCTTCAGGTTTTAAATGGTCAGTTCTGGCTTTAGGAAGGCACTGAAATACAAGAACCATGCAAACCACAATGTCCCACTACCTGAAGTCCTGAATATTGATGGCAGCACAACTGAAAGATGGGCAGCCGTTCTAATTTTGTCCTGTCTTTGTCCTGCGTGTGTTGGACATCCTGTAATTGTCAAAACAGTCCAATGACAGATTCCAGTAAAGTGAAATTGCTTTTTCAGCTGTTACAAAATAACAATCACCAGGCTTTGGATAAAATTGCTGAAAATGGTGACATGAATATCGCACACTCAATCACATGCTCCAGAACAGTCACTGATATTAAAAATTTGATTGCTAAAGGTGCTATATTTCGTTACTCACCGACACGCACAAAAGATGCCTGTTGTCCAATACAGCAAATGTTGAATAAATTGACTTTGCTGCAGAATATATTTATTTCTGCTAATAACAGTCATTAAAGACATTCCAGGCTCTGAGTTTTTTACATCTGTTGGACTTTCATTTTTTTTATTCTATATGGAACTCAGTAATACTGAGTTCCCACTAAACCCTTTCATAGATGAAGTCTTTTACAGTAAGAAGAAATACAAATTTAGAGGTGAGTTTTCAAGGTTTTCGTGATACACTGTTGTATTACTGTATAATTATTTTGCAAGCAGAAATTGAGCAAATTCACACCTGGGGTAATGGAGTCTGTATTTAACCTTTAAGCAAAGGTTCAGTTCACACTTTGATAGTGTAGAAATGCTCAGAGTTTACCATGCAAGAATGAGGGTGTGCCCAGATGAAAGGATGCAGTTGTACCCCTCAGCTCAGGGGTCCTGGCCTGTCCTTGCCCTGGTGGCATTCCATCATCTGCCCACAGATGAGCTCTGCCCATCCCAGGGAAGCTCCCTTTCTTCATACTGCACAAACCATGTAACTTTATGCTTCGAACCTTCTGTCATTTAGAAAAATGTTATGTGAAGAGGGCATTTAATTACCTCATGGAGAATGTCACTCATCAATTGTTGGTGTTAGTCTATTGTTAGAGATGCCACGCTGGTTCTGTTAGTATCTGATATATATGTCTTTTCACACCAGCCTGTACAGGTGAGCTGCAGGTCCTGCAGGTATTTACATTACAATATACTGGATTTATCCAGGGGAAACAGTGAGAACAAAGAGCTACATTTATCTTTCACCTTGGCATGTACACATAGACTTCATGCTAGACCCTGCATAAAAAATTTCAGGGGACAATAAGGGATGGATTGAAGGAAACTGACTTAAAATGCTCCTTCCACAGCTTTCACAGGAAGTCACAGAATAAGTGCAAGATATTTTTAGAAGTCTTTTTACTACTTCCATTCTTTTTCTTCTGGTTCACTTTTCAGCTGACAAAGTGATTTATTAACTGTCTTTAAAAAGTTCCATTTCATTGAACAAATGATAAATATCAAAACCTGAAATCTGACCCAACATCCATATCAAACTGACTCAAACATTTGCAGACTTAGTTTATTTTTCAAAGAATAAACAAAAGGAGAATGAATGAATACTCGATATAAGAACAAATTAGAAAAGAACTATTGTTAGCCTCAGTGATTGGAAGACTCAACTCGCTGTGTTAATTCCACTAGAGGCAGATGATAATCACATTAGAAAATTGTGAATTTACCGTCCTCCCCTGGATAAAGGGCATCCATGAAGAAGGAAATGTAGTTTTAATTAGCAAAATAAAGCAAAACACTAACCTGTGTCCTACTACTTTGCCTTCTCCTATCCATCATCCACCCTGGGAATGTTGTGTGACAATTGGTGTTGACACTTCTGTTAAACTCATCGAGAGGCATGACTTGGTGCTCCTGCAAGTAACTACCACAGGGAAGCTGGTCTTATTCCCAAATAGAGACACACACACGAACACACATTGAGTACAAAGGCAAAAACTGTGAAGCAGTCAAAATTCATTAATTCATAGAAAACGTGATTTCCTATTGTTCATGCATGCTGTTAGTTTCACTTAAGTATGGTTTCATTTAAGCCATTTATAACTCCTTCATTGTATTTTGCTTAAGCTCTAGCCTTCCTAAATGGATCTTTTTTTAATTTCAATTGTTTAAATGTAGAAAGACACGCAAACATGAAAATATTCACAATTTAGATTCTACTCATTTTACATCTTGCTAATGTTTGTTGAACTGGCTGTCAAAGCAGTTAAGAAGGGAAAGGATCAAATAGTACCCAGCTGCAGTGACACCTGGCAATTTACTACACCTACCTCTGTCACTCAATTCAAGCCAAGGGTCCTGCAAGAAAAATGGAAAAATCCACATGATCAAGTAAGACTCTTGCAACAGCACCACTACCTCGTTTTATTGACATCAATTTTCACTCACTCCTTGGAAGGTGGTGAAGGACTGAAGAGGTCCAAAACCCTCCAGAACAGAATCAGAAGTTCTGTGGCCTGTAGTTTCTTAAACTGCACTTCAGCACCAGTAGCAGAGGAATAAATGGTGCATGAGTTTCATCTTTTGGGACTGTACAGACAGTTTTCCCCAAGCAAATCCTAGACATTACCAGCAGATGATTTACCAGCATAAGCCAGAATACCTTTAGGCTCTTAGAAACACAGCTACTCTGAACATTTCCTGGTGTCCATATGGCACAGCAGCATGTATCAGAAACAAACTCAGTTTTCAGAAAGAATCTGCAAAACTGTTCTAGGAAAAAGATCTTTTGAGTAGAGGCAGAGGGTCAGGAGTAGAGATCTGGCAGTGAAAGAAGCAAGAAGCTGGAGGCAGCCAGGGCAGATTCCCTCCATTGAAATACACACTTCCTCAGTGGAAAGATGACCAGAGGCAAGGCAGGTTTGAACCAGAGCTAAATACTAAGGGCTTTCTGGATTTATCTCAGAGCTCAACTTAGGAAGGAACCTTGTGCAAGGAACCATTGCACAAAAGTATATATTTTAGTCATTTAAAAATCAAAATTGGATTCTACTTCTTTAGCTTTTCAGAAAGATGAACTAAAGGAAAATTTTTGCAGCTCAGGGAATACTGAAGATACCTATTTTTAGTTGCTCTTGTATAGGTCCCTACTGTGTCAGAACTGGCTGAGACACAGAGAAGCCCCTGCACAAAAAGCAAGGAGAGGATAAAGAAGAGGAGAATGGCATCATCAACGAGACAAAAATAGACAGAAAAAAATGGAGTTTCTGACCTATCTTTTCTTCTGTAAGATACCAGATTGGTAAACAGTAAGTGTAGCTTGTCTCCCTGGCACTAGCTGAAGGCCAAAGATAGCACATCGACCTTCGCCAGGGTCTGCTGGGACTGGAGTAACCTTCAGGGTCGGGCTTGTCAGATTTGCTGATATCACAGGAGATTGTCTCCATGGCTAAAACACAGGCTGCTGTCATATATCTTTTTGCTGCTTATCCGAGTGACCATGAAGAAAAAAATCAATTTAGTTTCTCTGAAGTAGAACTGCAGAAAATTCATGTGGCTGGAAAAATGCGTGGCTAAATGGTGTTAGGATTTGTCATAAGAATAAATATATTTAATTATACAGTCTAGTTCTCTACCAATTTTTAGATTCCTACATAATAATAATAAACTCTATGTGAATGGCTGTAACATCATGAGGTTGACAGAGCCTGTGACAGGTGCTTCTGTGGGGGGCGAAACAGAAAGGTTCAAGAGTAATAGTGCTAAACAGACTTGAAAATTTCAAAGGGAAGCCCTCTACTTTAGAGGAGCATACTCAACAAACTCAGAACACTGAAGTGACAGGGGAAAGAACAATGCTCCTGAACAATTCCATGTGTTATCCAGATCCATCTTAGTCACAACCAACTCACAGCAGTGTTTCAACTCTCAGCATCCATAGCTGGATGCTTTCTCCACAATATTAAAAACCTGGGTTACTTTATTCCTTAGGCTTTGCCAGAGAAGTTATGAATGTCCCATTCCTGGAAGTGTTCAAGGCCAGGCTGGATGAGGCTTTGAGCACCAGATCTACTGGAAGGGGTCCCTGCCCATGGCAGTGGAGTGGGACTCAATGATCTTTAGAAGTTCTTTCCAACCCAAACCATTCTGTGATTCTGCAATTCTATGACTTATGTTTTTGCTTTTACCTCCTCAAAGTCAGAATACACTTATAATACTTCAGCTTGAAATTTGAGTGGTAGAGGCAACCCTATCTTTTTGGTTTGTCTTGCTTTTATTTGGTTTCAGAGATCAGATCCTTTCGAGATAGTAAGTTTTCATTCTGAGAGTTTCCTGGTAGAGGCCCATCCTTTAGAACTGAAAGTATCATCAGAAATGTAACATCCTGTGGAGCTACACTCCCCACTGATAATTTGGTAGAAAGAATAGTGATTATTCTAAAAGAAAAACATCCTAAAATTATGCTTTTTAGACCATAGGATTACAGAAAATACTTTTAAGCATGCAAAACTCAGTTAAGAAGATATGGTGCAAATCAAGTGTCTAACTAGCATTCGTATCTTCTGAAATTCTCCTCTTCAGTAAATATTCAGCTATTTAATTTGCCAGCATACATGAACAATTTTCATGATCTACTTAGGACAACATATTGTACTGAAGCCTGAAATGACTGTAAAGTATATATATGGGTATTTTATTTTTTAAACCTGAAAATAGTCCTTTCATTTTGTATAGGTGTTCATGAAGTGATGGTAAATATGTTCTGAAACATCTATCATAAATGGCTGTCTTTGAGTTTTTGTTTTTCTTCTCTGGAATAGCAATGTCCAATTACTTTCTGTGTTTTCCCTGATGGTAAAATATATCCATTTTATCACACAGCTCCAATAAGCCTGCTTTGTTAACTTCATGCATTTAAATATATTTTACTCTATTCTGATATAACTGGTTATTAATACAACTATAATTTTATAAATTATCTTGAGAAATATCTCTAGCAACCTAAATCTGGTTTTCTTCACACCATTCTGAAGTGATGTATTTTGGACACACTGGAACTTTTTTCAGCCTTGCTTCTAAATTTTAAGTCACCTACTTCATCAGGGAGTTAAACACATTTCCCTGTAAGTAGTGCACTTTACAGGTTTCAAATGTGTTTTCAAAACTACCTCTGGCAGAATATTTGCTATCAAACATGGCGTGTAATCAGCTTTTTTCTTCCTTTTGGATCTGAGCCTCACTCTAAGAAGAAGAGTGAGGCAGTCAATATTTCTTCTCTGTTTGATTTTCTCCTTGTCCTGTCCTTGAATCTCAAAATGTTGTAATTTCTTTTTAGAGTAGTTGTAATAGGTCCACAATGACATGTGGCAGTTAAGTAGTTAATTCTGGTTTCTTTTTAAAATATAATATAAAAACACCCTAGCCCTCCACTTTCATAATGGCTACAAATGGAATTTCTTCCCACCTCCCCAAATATTTTCAAATCTTTTTCCAGAACTCAGAAACAAATTCTTTTTTTTTGCTTACTCAAAGGCCATCTTCATCACCTTACTGTCAGCTTTCAGTGTTACACTGTCTTTAGAGATATCGGCATCACCCTTGGTCAAGGTGATGTTCCTCCTTGACTGAGGGAAGAAGAGGGAGTATCGAAGTGCAGGGGAGAGATTCAATACTGCCTTTGCACATAGGAGCAACACGCCACTGTAATAGTTCCACGATAGCTGTACTTCTGTGCTGCAGCAATGTGCTGTGCTACTGTAATATGCTGGACTACCATAGCAGCTCTGCTATCCTCTCTTCCAGAGGAAGAGTCATAAAATGAAATTGCTAAAAATAACTCTTCAGATGAGAAGCTGTTCCTATTCAGCTTATAAAAAGGAGGCTGAGATAAGATCTTGCGTAGCTACTCATACATGTAGGGGGAAAAAAGATCTTACAAGTGTGTAGTTCTGGCTTTTAGGCAAGAAAGTAAAACTGGAAGTCTATTCAGTATTATATAACACGAGATAACCAGATCCAACGAGCAGAAGTCAGGAAAACTCACCTTGACATGATGCAGTTTTCTAACAGGGAAGATGATAAATTAACACTGCTTTTGGAGGGTGGTACAGTCACTATACTTAGAAGGTGACGTTAGTTGCCATCCTAAAGATAGGATTTGATCCAGCTTCTGAGAGCATGAAGACTGCTCAGGCAGGTACCAACGTAAGCCTAAGAGGTTGTGGTCCTTCTTGCCTTGGATCTTGTGGCTCTAAATACCACTCTGCCATCCACTTTCAGCTACACATTCCTAGGGAGAGGAAGGTATGACAGTCTTGCCTGTGCAGTGCCACAGAACTGGCAGTTCTGCAATAAATGACTGTAATCTGTTCCCAAGGCTCCTCATTTCACTAAGAACAACAACTGGCCAAATACTTTTTTCTCTAATTTTTTCCCTTATTCTAAGACATCAGACTTTGACTGGAGCAGGACAACAGATGAACCTGTCAAAGGACCGATGATTGACATTACTCAAAGTCAAACTGAACATCAGATTTGGGATGATAAAGAAATGCATCTGGGAAGAAAAATATATCTGTACTGGAAGGAGTCATGGCAGTTTTTGCAATTTCAGTAAAACAGGTCCTTTAATTTGTAGTAGATGCCCTTTGCTGTAGACTGATGCCTCAATCTTGTCTGTTCCCACTCTGTGGTACAAAAGGCTTTAGTTGCTTGAGGATTGAAATATTTAAGTCTAATTAAAATCATTGTGTTCAGAACGGAATGTGTGGGTGACATTTACAAGCCTTTAATACATGAGAAGTCAGTTAAAGTAATTTAACAGTCATCTCTGGCCTCTGAAGATGACATACTCTATGAAATGGTGAAATGACTACTTCTCTTAATTGATCTCCCTCATAAATACACCATCAAATCTAGGCATCTGGTGTCATTTGTTACCCTAAAGGTTTTCGCTTACTGAGAGAGTCTTTTGGGCCCTTCTTAACCCCATCTCCTTTCAGTTTCTGCTACAATGTGTGCACTCTTCCAGCATGAATGGGCAGCCCACCTCTGCCTGCACTGGCTCCTCTCTGCTTCCTCACGGAGGAATCTGTGGGTCTCTCAGCCAGGAGCAGGGAACTGGTACACTGAGCCACACATGACTTCCACAACATCTGGAGAGTAGCATACGAGATCCCAGAATCACCCTCCAAAACTGGGAGCTGGTGTCTCCACCAGAAGCCAAAGGGTTTAGACTCATAGCTATCACCAGGAGAAAGGTATCACATCTTATGGGACTTACTAAGTTTGCCTATGATACTAAATTGGGAGGAGCTGCTGACTCCTTCGAGGGCAGAGGGGCTCTGCAGAGAGACCTTGAAAAATTCCAGGGCTGGGCAATCACCAATGGTATGAAGTTTATCAAAACAAGCACCAGATTCTTCACCTGGAATGGGACAACCCTGGATGTACAGACTGGGGAATGAGATGCTGGAAAGCAGTTCTGTGGAAAGGAACCTGGGGGGTCCAGCCAATGATAAGTTGAACATGAGTCAGCAGTGCCCTGGCAGCCAGGAGGGCCAAGCCTGTCCTGTGGTGCCTCAGGCACAGCATCGCCGGCCGGGCAAGGGAAGGGATTGTTCCGCTCTGCTCTGCACTGGGGTGGTCTCACCTTGAATATTGTGTGCAGTTTTGGGTGCCAAAATATAAGAAAGATATTAAGCTAAGAGAGAGTGTCCACAGGAGGACTTTGAAGATGGTGAAGGGTCTAGAGGAGAAGCCATATGAGGAGTAGTCTGTTCAGCGTGGAGGAGACCTCATTGCAGTCCACAACTTTCTCATGAGAGGAAGAAGAGGGACGCTTCTCTGTGGTGACCAGGGACAGGACCCAAAGGACTGACAGGAAGCTGTGTCAGGGGAGGTTTAGGCTGGATATTAGGGAAAGATTTTTCACATAGAGAGAGGCTGGGCATTGGAACAGGCTCTCCAAGCCTTACAGAGTTCAAGAAGTGTTTGGACAATGCTCTCAGGCACATGGTGTGGATCTTGGGGCTGTCCTGTGCAGGGCCAGGAGCTGGACTCAGTATGCTTTTAGCTCAGCATATTTGATGATTCTACAAAAAGCAGAAAGAGCCCAGTAGCTAACAGGCTCTAAGTACCTGTCTGCATGGTTCCAAGAAAAGGAGCTTCCAGAAGCTATAAATACATTCATAAGCCAAAGATAAATGGAGAAGGTACAAGCAATCACAGGAACAATCCTTCTTACACTGGGAAGATGTGTCTGGCACTTTTAGCATGTCTGTATCAGAAAACTAAACAATCTGTAATGAGATCTGCTTTATCACTTCTGCCCAGAACTAGTACAATTGTCCAACTCCTCAGATTCACCTCTACCAGGACCTGTATTAACTGGATGATCCACACCCTCACCTTGGGGCTTTGCTTCCCATCCCTTTTCCCAGAAGACCAAAATCCCACTCCTTGTTTTTGGTCATGCCTTCGAAACTTGACTCCAAGCTCTTACTAAAATCCTCTTGGAATAGACTTTTCAGGCATGGGGGAAAAAAAAAAAAAGACATCTTGAGATTAAAAAACAGCCCCTCATATACAATCCCATTAGTCATAGCATCCCAGAACTTCACTCCCTGCCCAAGACTCCTTTGAGCTAGAGTGCATAGAACACTGAATAAAATACTGCCATGTCATAGACACTTATAATTCTTTGAGCATTAGGTTAAAAAAGCCAGGGAGTCTGGTAGGTAGAGAGTGTTTTATATTCACTTTGTGCTGTACAAACAGGCCAAAGAAAGTGCCAAAGGGAGTGAACAGTCAGGTTGGTTCCTTGATTCCTTGGAAGTTCAGGTTGGTTCCTTGATTCCTTGGAAGTCAATGAATCATTTCACTGTATCCTGAAAGCACCAAACATATATAGCATCTGATGTGACATAGAGTGCTTTTACAATGGGAGTTTTAAAGTACTTATTATAATAAGAAGTTCTGTGGAAGGGGAGTCTGTGCAAACAAAACACAATGTGTCTAACTGACCTAAGAAAATCTGCAGAAATTTGAGGTATTTGGCCTGGCAGGAGAGAAGAGAGTGCCCACATTTCCTTTAGAGTTAATGGCGCAGGGTAGGTGTCTCTGAAGACAGTGAAAGGGAGATGTACACCAAGTCAGATCTTTATCTTCATTAATTACACTGAGACTAAAATGTTAGATGACTTTGCGTATTTAGAATCCACTCCACATAGTCCTCTTTGAAGATATTAACCTAATAAAGCATGACCAGCTCTTTTTAAAAAATAAAATGATAACCATGGTGTCCCACTTTTCTATCACATAGATACTAACGGAGTAAATGTTTGCTCCAGAGTGGGATAGCTTTGGCTGTGCACCCTCATAAACCCAGAGAATTTTGTCTTCATTTTTCCCAGGAGGATCTCCTAACAGGTTCTGGTGTAGTAAATAGAGGAGAATATTTCCTCTCTTTGTTCTAATGTGGAAAGGTACTAGGGCATAAAGGACAGTCATGGAGTTTCCTACCTTGGACACCATTATCCAGGGATTTCTGAGTGTAAATTCCATCAATTTTGATATGCTTTCCCACGTCTTTTCCTGGAAATAACACAGATATGCTAGGTGACTGAGACTTGTCCCCTTACAAGGTGCAAGAAATAGCTTAACAGCTATTTGTGTGAGCAGCCACATCCATAAGTTGCCAGTATGTATGAATGGGCTATGGCACCAGGGCAGAGGAGGGCACAATGCACATAATATATAGGGTAAAAGCTGTAACATAACCCCTGAGCTTTAGCTACTAACAGAGGTAGCTAATTTACCCCACAGGGACTGCTGTTCTTCCCTTTGTAGTGATGTGGTGGCTGCAAGTTTATCAGCTGGCTCTCTTCAAGCCTTTCTGACTATTAGGAATATAAGCACATATCTATCATAATATCCGAGGTGCTTATAAAACAACATTTTCCACAGCAACTCGGTGATGAACAAGATCAAGTAGAGAATCAGAGCTATTTCTGCAAAGGAAAAAAATATAACTATCACTTTAAGATTGTAGGTTAGGAGGGTCATTCCTCCCTTCCTTCTTCTGCTGTCAAAAATAGAACCCAGTTTGTCATAAAAGTCTCCTGTGTGTGGGTTTGCGCGAATGGGCTCTACAGGGGCACGTGGACATGGATGGAAGAAAGAGTTCCTGAAAACAGCCATCCGAAGGTGGGCGATGGAGCTGAGAGGGAGGATGTGAGGGTCTCCCAAGAGCTGAGGAAATCCCAATCCTCCTCCAAGCCCATGAGAATGGATAAACCCTTAACACCACAAGTCAGTTGAATTTGAGAGTGGTTGCCCATGGGTACCATCCTCAGCAGTGGCTGAGGTGCCTCAAAGGACGAGGCTGCCTCCCTGCAAAGGCTGTGATCAGGCACACAACAGCTCCATGGGGCTGGGAGCCTCAGAAGGTGCCAAGCCAAGCTGACCCCAGAGCCCTGAGAGCGAGTGTGTGGCTGGGGTGGTCGATGGATAATTGCAGTAGTCTGTCTCTATTAAGAGTAATGGCTTCAGTAATTCTGAATACCAGATACTAGCAGAGGTCTCTGTCTCCATGGATTTGGCAGCAGGGCAAAGGGAATTTTCAGAACATCCAGCCTATTTTACATTAAAAACCATCCTTCTTTTGCCCCCCCAAATTACTTTCTTTTTATCATTCTTTCATTTTTAAGGCTGTCTTGGCTATCATTTGGGGTTTTCAGTAATTTTATTTATTCTTATCTTTTTTTTTGTTTACCTCACCGGAAAAACTATAGATGCAGGAAAGAAAACACCTCTTGTCAAAGCATTAAATGCTCTTTTGTTTCTTTCAGGGATAAATAAAAAATATTACTTCAATTTAAAGAGAGAGCATATCTGAAAAGAAACAACACTTGTCAGTTAGCTCTGTTAGGAAATAACTGAGAGGCCTCCTCGAGCATACTATGAGAGGAGCAAATCAATACAGCTGTGCAACTGCCCACATGTTCTGGGTAGAAGAGGGCAGCAGATGGACTCTAAAAGCTTCTTCTTTCCTCAGGATTCACAGGCAATTTCTGCCTGGAAATAAGCTCAGGTTAGTCTATTAGGAAATGAATAAATAGTGAGATCACTTCAGAGGCTTTTTGTAAAATTGAGTTTTCAGCAATCCTAAATATAAATCCACATTGCTTGGTACCAATCTTGTCCTGCTCTATCTATGGTTAGAGTTTGTCTGTATATGGGAATTTAGCTACAAGATAAAATAGTCCTTTATATAAATATCTTATGAGTCAGTCCCAGCTGTAACTCCGAAGTGGTGAAGTCGTTAAGTAAATGCTGTTAAGAGAAATGTAAAATGAGCTATGATTTCTTCACAAGAAAATGCTTTTATGGCATTTAATAAAAGAAAAAAGGTTTTAAAAAAGCAGCATTGAGCCCCATGTCATGCTGTACAAATGATTATTTGAAAAGTAACAGGGTTAAAATAAGAATCAACATGTCTGGTGTAGCTCCCCTGATAGGTTTACATCAGTCACACTGGGGTATCCTATGATGCTTCAGTAGATCAAATCTTACAGTTTTTTCATTATAAGAGAAATGGATCTTCTATGAATATGAGAAATGATGTACCCTGTGCATAATGTGTTTCTGTCTGTAGATAAATCTTTGTATTATTAGCTCATCAAACCTAGTCTGTTATTCTATTATTAAAATTGGTTAAATTATTAATATAACTTTTAATCAGTTGAATTAATGCTTATAATGGTGGCTTGTAGTAACTTTGATTTTGACTTCTTCTCACTATGAATATTAAAAAAATTATAATTAAAAGACATACCATATTTCTAAGTTTCTTTTTCAATCTGTGGTATTTCCTGGAAATAAAAGTTATGCATTTTTAATTTTTCTGTCACAAAACAGTTAATTTCTTTGTAGCTTCATCAAGACTGGACTGCCTGGGGAGCAAGCCAATTTCATCAGCAATTAAAAAGGTCATTCTTTTAGATTTTAAAATATACTGAGTAATATTTTTTACAGGCCATATGTTAAAATAGAACTATGTTCTGGTAAGTGATCATCATGTACACTGGCTTCATGGGATTCTAATTTTTATTGTTCTTTAATGGTTTTATTCCACATGTGTTACTTTATAACCAAAGTGTGCTTGCCAGCTATGCAAATGTAAGTGTGGGAGCATATGCTATGTTTCTTAGGTATATAGAGACAACTTGGGAAACAAACTCCATCAGCAACAAATTTTGTTTCAGTTTCATTGAATTCTTTAGATGTTCCTGGATGTCACGGAATTGTCTTCTAAACTGCCAGTAGCTTAAAACTGGTAAAAGAGCCTTGTTGGTTTGTGGTCACACCTGGCCTGCATTGCTAACACCAGCAGAGAGTTCATGAGCACTCCCTTTTGATCTGATGGCTTTATGTAAGGCCTTATGTAAGTATGAGGATGGTCACCTCACAAACAGGGACATGGACAAGGCAGAGGTGTTGAACACACTCTTTGCCTCTGTCTTCAGCATGGATGACACACCAAGAGGATCTCAGCCTCTGAATTGGAGGACCATGACTGAGAGACTGATCAACTCCCAGCTGACCCTGAACTTGTGGCAGATCTGCTGCTTCAGCAAGATCCCTACAAATCTATGGGGCCTGATGGGATACATCTGAGAATCCTGAAAGAGCTGCTGCTGTCACTGCAAAACCTCTCTCAGTGATTTTTGAGCAGTCTTGGGAATCTGGAGATGTCCCAGCTGACTGGAAGCTGGTGAATGTTGTCCCAGTTTTCAACAAGGACAAGAAGGAGAACTCTGGAAATTACGGGCCTGTCAGCCTCACTTCAGTGCCTGGTAAAGTTATGGTGAAGGTTATTCTGGGAGATCTCATTGCAGTTATAACTTCCTCAGGAGGGGAAGAGGAGGGGTAGGTACTGATCTCTTCTCTGTGGTGACCCGTGCCAGGACATGAGAGAATGACCTGAACTTGTATCAGGGAAAGTTTAGGTTGGATAGTAGAAAACGGTTCTTCACCCAGAGGGTGGTTGGGCATCGGAACAGGCTGCCCAGGGACGTGATCACAGCACCAGCCTGACAGTGTTAAAGAAGCATTTGGACAATGCTCTTGGGCACATGGTGTGACTCTTGGGGAGGGTCCTGTGCAGGGTCAGGAGTTGGATGATCCTTGTGAGTGCCTTCCAACTCAGCTTTTTCTGTGATTCTGTGAACTTGGTTTTGGTGGTTAAACCACAACAATAACTAAATCAGAATTGAGAACAGATCTGTGGCTGATGGTGCCCCTGGTGTTGCTATGCTGAAAGCAGATTAAATTCACACTTTTAAGTTAGGAGGAACCGTACAAAGCAAAGGTGTGTCCATTTTCCAGGGTACAAAATGAACAACAGATCGAATATAAAACAATGTTCCCTTCTTTAGAAATGAAATCTGGACAGAAAGGCAGAAAAGAGAAATGGCTGCAAACCCCAAGATTCCAGACCACAGGGCAACAGAAACAACAAAGGAGAGGTGTGAGCATAGACAAGGCCCATGAAAACTGGTCTCTTTCCTAGGAGAATAAGTATAAAGCTGAGTGTTGTGTGAGGGTCAGCACTGTTACTCAGACTGACCTGCTCAGTGGCTTAATTGCATCTGTACATGCAAATGGCATCAGCTGTCTCAGGAGAGAGGTATGGACGAGTGGTGTAGCCTGCTTGGGCTAGCTGGCCGCCATCAGGCAGCAAGGAATAGAGAAGCACTGTGAAGTGGTGGGAATTAGGAAATGTTTGGTTTGGAACTGCAGGACTATTTTCCAAAGCCTTTACTTTTTATGGCTATGACACAAAATCCTTTACACAGAAGATGTAATAATATTAGGAAATTATGCCAAAAGGGTATTTAGCTTTTTTGATGAGGTTGAGGTCTGGAAACATGCACTGCAGCCACAAGTGGCACTGTCCAGCCTTCTGCAGAGCACTACCTATGTTCTTTGAAACACCACTTTAAGAAAATACAGCCTGTGCTACCAGAACTGTTCAGCTGGAGACAAATTATTTCCTAGTTGTTTCTTTGCATATGAAATGAGTGTCACTTTGGTTAGTGTCATGCCCTAGTTTAATGAAAGAGAAATGAGAATTCAATAGTGATGTTTCCTCTAGGATGAAAACTTAGACCTTCTAAATAGGTTTAAGGCTGCTTAAATTTAAAGCATCTGAGCTTTAAGTTGCAGAGCTTAGCAAGATGATAGTAGGAAAATATTATTCACTAAGATTAGTTAATCTGTAAATGTTTTCTGAGTGTTCAGAAAATGTGTAGCTCCATGCAACAGCTGGTGAGTAGTACTATTTCTCTCATCTGAATCCCTGCAGATGTTAGGGAAAGGACTGTTTATCTAAGAAGCTGCTCTCTGTCTCAGAAGCCCATGGTCAGACTTCGTGATGCCCTGAGAAAGAAGCAGAAACAGACAGTATTGTACTGGAGACATCACTATTCCAATGGACGTGAGAACGGGCTTTCCTTTTCTACTCACCTAAAGGACATGAGGGGAATCCACAGAATAACCGCCAAGCTGCCATGAAAAATTAAATACTTGGCAAATACTTGGAAAATTAAATACTTGTCTGAATGATACATCTGAATGATGTAGGTATGGGAATAAGATGGTTAGTGCATTCTTACGATAGTTCAGATTAAAAAGTTAAACACATATAAAAAGTAACTTAGATCTTGTAAAGAAGGTGGTAATTGAATCAGATCTTTGTATGGGATTCCAGTAATTATCACACTGAACAGAAACATGCCTGAGGTTGAGCTATTGAGGGCAAGGTTGGGAGGTGAGAGTCAAGATGGGAATGCTATATGCCCCAAGTGCATCTTTGGTCGTGTGTTTTTCCAATATTGCCTCATTCAGCTTGAGGAATGAGGAGGAATTAAGGAAGCGGAGAAACAATGAACAGGTGGGTGCAAAAGTGGGTCCTGAGATTTTGGTCCTACTTGCAGGCATCCTGAGACGAACCTTTGCAAGCTGCTTGCATCTGTGTATGGGGAAGATGCGGTCTTACAGCAGCAGACAATGCAGAAGTAATAAAAAAATTAAATTAGATAAAATTAGTTTAAATAATGAGAAAGGATATAGAGGAGATGATCTCAGAGGCAGGTGCCCTTTTGAGAAAGTAGCTTTATTAGATTTTGATTTAATTTATTAAAGCTAGGCTGATGGTGTCCTTTTTTAATGCTGTGTGGAACGTTATCTTTTACTCCTGTTGATGGACAATGACAAAAAGCAGTGCATCCAGAACTGAGTGTGACGAGAGGGAGGAACTGAAAGGTTTGTTCTGTTTTTCATCTTCTCTTCATATTTTAGCTCTATTTGTCAGTTGATGCCTGATAAATAGGCTTACTGCAGAAAAGCAATGAAGTCTTCCAATTTTATGGTACCTTGTTGCAACTAACTTGGAAATAACCTCAGTAACACAATGAGACTTAGATTTGGTGCCTAAATAGTGAAAAAAATTAAGAGATTATAATTTTAGTAATTATTTTAGTTAAAGATTTTCAGGTCTATCGTGTTTTCAGTTGTCAAACACTTTTTAACTTCCTATCTCTTTCAAATGAAATCCAAAGAGACATTACAGGTTTTTTCTATGCTTAGATCAAGGATGACCTAAACATTCTTTTTATCAAACCATATTTCTTGTTCTTGCTTAAATCAGCTTCCTTAGAAAGCATATTTTAAGAAGGAAGAAATAGGGCCCTCATTCCTAAACCAAACCCCTTCCATTTTCAGATGGCAATATGCTCTGGGCACACTGCAGCAGGGCTCTGCCTGTTTTTTGGTCCTTGGTCTCTCATCAGTTACAATGTAATTTTATTTCTTTTTAATAAAGGATTTATGAAGATACTTATAAATGAAGCAAACTCAAATTTTCCCATATATGTAGTGCTCTCTACATTGCTCTATGATTCCATGAGAGTTTATGAATGGTGAACGAGAGACAAATACAAACCAGGGTAGGAAACTATTGAATCAACCTGTGCTTACTATTTACTTTCCTCTGTGTCATTCCAATACATTCCAGGAATAGTTAGATCCTAGATGTCTAGGCAAGTTTATTACTTCCTATGGTCTTATTCTCAGAAGATACTTCTCCAGCCTCTACCGCTGCAGAATGGAAAGTATGGAAAATGCTCTTTCCTGCCCAGATTCAGGCAGTCCTGAAATGGGATTCAGAATGCATTAGGAATACATTAAAAAAAATATATATGGGATCCTAGGTTATTTATTAAAGAGCACAACTGTTTTCTGCTTTGCCTAGTTTTCCACAGCAGTATTTTCATCCTTGCCATCTCTCACTTAAGTTGGATTCTTTCTAGAACTCCATTGAAACCTAATATATCTTGGAGGTGGGATTAATAAATATAATCAGTAATCTATTCACTGTTAAATGACTTCTGCAAGCCTTATCTTGCCACAATTCACTGTGAAAATGAGCCTCAGTTGAAGAACTAATAGCAGAATTTTTGCGGCAGCTGCAACATCCGAACCTATATTAATTTTGTTTAAGCTGATTTCTGTGTTTCTTGATTTTGCTGCTCTTGGATCTGACTTCAGATGGGTAAATGGGGTTAAGCAAATGATTTTAATTCTGTTTTTTAATGCTTTGTTGCTTTATCTTTTAAATGAAAATCAATGAACCGCTGCCCCTGAGCTGTACTTTTTTTCCTTTAAAAAATGATAGCAGAATGGCTCAGGTGTCTCTATAGAGGCTGATTAGGCCATTATTCTAAGCCACCTTCTGCTCTTAACTTGTATCCCTAATAAGGAACAGCAACTCAAGTGTTTCGACAGTGATTCCAGATCATCAAGGATGCACACGGGAAACAAACTTGGGCTTTGATTTTCAACAACACTCACATTTTAACACACCTCATTTTGAGGTACTTTGTTCTACAGTTCCATGACAAAGGCACAGAGTAGTCATTTGGTGTAACAAAGCCAAGATCTAAGACATGCGGTAGGTACGTTGGCAGTCTCTCTTGTAATTTATTATTTACAATCTGTTCTCATTCATGTGCAGTACAAAAGTACATCACTTTGTGTCTTAATTTATTAAAGAGTAGACTGTTACCTCTAAGGCCCATGCTCCAAGTACAAAGTAAAGCTTTTAAGGGAAAAATTTCTGGTGCTTTCTGTGCAAACTCTGTGCAGTACAAGTGCTGCTCAAAAAAATTAATGTTAATGTAGTTGAAAAACTGGTGAGTTGCCTAGATCAGACCTGAAACTAATCATTTGGCTGGGAAAAAAATATGAAAAATAAGTTAAAAACTCAAAGTAAATATTTTTCCTTTGGGAAAACAATTAAAAAGTTTTTAGAAGGATGTTCCAGATTAACAGCTTGTTCAGCACAAACATCTACAAAATATTGATATGAAGAGAAAGACATGAAGAAAGGAGTTACATGTGTTTTATTTGTCACATTCCATTCTAAGGTAAGATTGAGTTTATTTTGCCTTCATAATTTTTTTTTGGAGTTGCTATTTTTTTAATTGGAATAGCAAAATTAAATCCATTCTAAACCATTTTCTTTTTCCCTAAAATATATATTACAAAAAAAAAAAAAAAAAGACTTGAGACATAATTCTCATTTATAGATAGGCCTTGCTACTTTATTCTTGCAAAATAGAAAATGTTAGAGTTAATTCCTTCCAGATTAAAACCTTCCATACACTAGAGAGACAAGTGAGAGTGACTGAATGTAAATCAGGATAGCAAATTACTTTTGAAAAGCCTTGCTTTCCATTGCTCTGCGGTCACCAATGTACACTACTTGTATAGCCACTTCTACCTAAGCAGAATAAATGTAACATAATGATGAATTAGAGGTCTGGACTTACCCAATCATTTACAGCTCTCTCTGTGATAGCACAAGGAGAAAAGCAGGGGAGGACGTATGGTGCAAATCTCTACCTTCAACAATAACACTATTGAGAAAAGATCTGGAAACGACAAAAGTGTCAAAGAGGGACCATCACTGATATCAAACAGCAGAATGCAATGGCAGAATCTGTAGGGGGGGAAAATAAACAACTAGAAAAAAGAAAAGACGCTAACTGGATGACGTTGACTGAAAGAACAAGGAATAATAATCATAGGACCTGCTTTCTTTTCTCACTGAAGAAGCTGTGCTGACATTTTCAAGCTGGGTATTTAAATCAACATTGCCACATAGCAATCTAAATAAATGTCCCAATTCTCAGATTTGGTATACTGTTGCAGCTTTTCTTGGCTCCGGAAAGCATGAATTCTCAGCACCTCAGAAGATCAAGCTGTTTATGTGGGAGGTGATCATAGTAGAAAGTGAAACTGATGTGGCTTAACTTGCACGTGCAGAAACCAGCATGTCCACACAGAGGGTATTTTTCATGAGTGGATGTCTGACCGCCTACTATTTTATACACTTGATTGCCTGTACGATAATTTTTGAAATTAACCCAACTTGTTTTCATGCTCTGTTCATTGGCATATCACCTATATGTAACAAAGGACTGGATTCAATTTACAGATTAAGGCTCTTAAACATAATCTCTATTATAGGGAAAACTAGTCAGTAGGGTCAGTGAAATCAATAGTGGTTTTCAGCTGACGCAGTACAAAGCTGACCTGGTGTCTGCTTTGAGGAGAGCAAAAAAACAGTAAACTACAGTCTACTCTAAATTCTTGACAGTCCATTCACCGTGCTGAGGAAATCTCATTGACTACCTTGGAACAGAGACAGCTATCTCATACATAGGCATATATAGATTATGTGTTAATACATGCAGACCTCTTACATTTAGGTATTTTAAACTGGGAGCTGACATCCACGTGCTATCACTACCATCAGGCATGAAAATTTGAATTCAGTCTTGAACAGTCTCTTTATACAACCATTGTAGAATAATTGCATTCCTAGACTAAAAA
>VZRN01003893.1:654218-679276 GCA_013397935.1 Dasyornis broadbenti | reverse complement strand
GGGCTGCGGGGCATCGGCGGGGGCTGCGGGCGGGGTCCGCGCCCGCGGCCGGCAGCGGTCTCTGCGCCTCAGCCGGGCTTCGCCGGGTGCTGGCGGTGCGCTCTCCCGCCGCGGGGCTGCACAATGGCAGTCGTTCAGTAGGATGGATCCTGCCGTGGCTTTTGTTCTGCAGATCCACCCATCCTCCTAGCAGTCAAGTACCAGGCTATGGTTTTCTCTCTGGGGATCTTTCTTCCGCGTTTTGCCGGTGTCTCCGATGAGGTTTTGGCCTCGGCTGGGATTTCACTACCTTACTTTTCGTTTGGCTTCACGCTGAAAAAAGGGATTTCTTATATTTGCTCTCCACGCTCTTGGTTATAATCCAGTGTTGGTCTAGGGGGAACAACCATTCAGCCTGGCTGAAAAAAAAGCATCCGTTGAAAAGTCTCAAAGAAATATACCACGTGAGGAAAAAAAACTGGGAGAAGATCGGAATATAATCGTTTTTTCTATGATAAAACTGGTGCCCCTCTTCAGGAGAACTGATCTCAATTTATTATTATGCAACCACAAGGATCTCTTCTTTCTCAGGGTGTATAAGCTGCTGGATTGCTTTTCGCCCAAATCAATGTGGTTTCTTTGGAACATTTTCAGCAAAGGATCGCATATGCTGCAGTGTCTTTGTGGCAAGAGTCTTAAGAAAAACAAGAACCCAACTGGTAAGCAATCCATTGCAATGCGTTGTTTTTCTTTAATGCTACCCTGTCTGTTGCTCGCCGAGGTAGATCTGCAATCCTGCTGAGGGGAGAAGGGGGGTTATATCGAGGCCAGCACGGACATGCATGTGCATACGTGTATGAATAAGCAAGGAGCGGTTTGTGTAAGCTTCAGCCCCTGTCACTACCGAAAAGGGGTAAAAAAATAAAACCAAAGGCGACCCTAGCCCAGCCAGCATCTCCCACTTCCTATGTGCTATTTCCAAGGAGGAAACTTTTATATCACTACCCTTATTGAGGGGAAGACGGTGGAGCCCCCCACTCCCGACCCCAATGCAAGCCCCCCCGTGGAGACCCCCAGTCAGTTCTGGGTAGAGGAGACTGGCTCTCCAGTGCTGGTGTTAGCCGGCCCTCCCTGCGGTGGGTGAGTGTGCCGGGGTTCGGGTCCTGCACAGCACTTTCTGAATAGCTTGCAGTATGTCACCCCACACGCACGCACACACACCCACCCACCGCCTCGCTCGGCTTTCTGAAGTCAAGCCAGACACCCTCCTCCCCCGGCCTGGGGGCTTCCCGTTAACACTTACCCTCCCCCGACACTCTAGGCCAGGAGAGTGGAGGGGGGGGTGAGCATAGAGGGTGGACACTTTGCTGGGGCTTGTGCCCAGACGGCAACTCAGCCAGCCATGCCGAGTGGCAGCAGCAGCACCGCCGGGTTGGCTGCGCCGCTCCTACGCCTCTCGCTGCCGGGATGACCCCTCTGTGCCACACGCCGGTGTCTCTGCGTCCGGCTCTATGTCTGCCTGGCAGGCGGGATCATGCGCTTCGGTTCAGCCCGGCTCCGAAGGGGAAACTTGCAGTACATTACATAAGAAATGCAAATGCAGGTGCTCTGGGGCGCCTGGTCCCTGGGGGTCACGCTGCTGCTGTTGCATCCCTCTTGCTCGGGGCGTCCGTGCGGTCAAGCCCGCGGCTGGCGAGCAAGGTGGGCGAGAAGGGATGCTCGGCGGGCGGGGGAGCCGGGAGCTTTTCAGGGGAAATACCGGCCCTCCCCGCCGGCCTCTGGTCCCCCACGCCGCCTTGATCGCTCAGCCCGGCCGGCAGGTTGTCTGGAAGCACTTGCGTGCCTGGGGAGGCAAGAGCCGCCGGAGCCCGGGCTCTGAGGGGAGGGATGCCGTGTGTGCGCGCTGATGTGTGTGTGTCGGCCACCCTGCAGTGGCAGCTCCCGAGCAGGAGGCTCCTGACGCTGGCACTGCAGTGTAGTAGATCATAGGCTCTCGTTGCCTCTCTGACACCCCAACATCAACAAGCAGCAGCCCTGGCAGCCCGCAACCCTGTCCTTAAAGGCAGCCGGGGTGCCGGCTCCTGCTTTGCCCAGCCCGGGTCCGGTGCAGAGTCGAGGTGGGCACCTCAGCGGATTTACCCCTCCCCGCCCCCGGCTTCCATTTGCCATCTCGTCTCGCCCCTTTCCCCCCCGCCACTGCCGCAGCAGTGAAAAGCAGCCACTTAGCATTCCAAAAAGGCTGAAATGCCCCGCCGGAGGCTGCGCTCAGCCTCCCGCAAAGTGCCCTTTGCTTCACTCGCCCCTTAGCACTGCAGCCATCCGGGGGCCGCTTCCCAGCCGTGTACCCACCCGGGCGGGATGGGGCAGACAGGATCAAGACGGCCGACCACCTTCTCGCAGCCTCTGGGGACGCCCCTCTCCGCTTGCCCGGGCCAGCACGCAGGGGCTGTGACCGCGGGTAGAGAGCAGAGCGGCGGCGTGGCCCTTCCTGCCCTGCCCGCTACTGTAGCCCCCCAGGCCCCGGGGGGGCCGGCTCCAGGGCCGTGGTGCTCTGGGCAGGAGGCGATGCTCCTGAGGAAGGGATTTGGGGTGAGGGGGAGGGGGGTTGTGGTTTCTAGACCTTTCAGTTTGCATACCGGGGGGTGAGGCGTGTACCCCTCCAGACACGCACACCGCCTCGTCCTCCCCTAAAGATTCGTGTCCTTTCCTTGCGGAGGGCAGGCTGTCAAGACATCGCCCCTGAAGCCGAGTTGTGTCTCTCGGAGTGCCGGGCAACCGCAGCACAGCTTTGCATCTCCCCGGGGACTTTGCCGCACTTACCTACTCCCTCTGGACGGGACGAGTAGATTTGAGTGGCAGGAGCGGCACTACACCCCGCCTCCACCCTGCCTGCGAAGAGCTGGACTGGCCCGAGGAGGGCTGACCCCTCTTCTGGAGGAGTGGGGGGAGCACATTTAAGCAAGCGAAGTGGACGGGGAGAGGAGAGTGGGCTGGGGGCGCGGAGTGGGGGCCTGGTGGATGCCATTGCTCCGGCCAGGTCTCCGGCCTCGCTCCAAGCCCGCACGGTTTGCGCTCCTCTGCTCCGCTCCGACCTGATCCCGTCAGAGCAGCCGGGATGCCGAGCCCAACCGAGCTGCACGCCCCGTCCTGGCAGCCCGCTCCCGGGAGCGCCGAACTGCGGCTATCTGTCTGAGGAGGCTAATAATCCACTTGGCCAGATTAGCTGGTAGCTCGGTCACAGGCGCTGTTGCTCTGACGGCAGATCATCTCCATTCAGGCTGGGGTCGCCTGCGGCAGCGCAGGGAGCCGGTGCCGTGATGCCCGGCCTCCCCTGGTGCCCCCGGGCCGAGGGGCTCCCCCTCTGCGGCAGCTCGGGGATCCCCAACCCCACTGCGGCACTGGGCGCCGCTACCGTCCCCGTCCCCCTTTCCCCGCCAAACTTTTCGGGAGCCGCTGGGCTTTTCAGTCTCAAAAGGCATCGAATGAGCGAGCAGCTGCCGCTGATCCAACCGTGCGGAAAATCCAGCAGGTTAGGCAGCTAACGCTGGCTGTAATTGCAGTTTATTTAGCTATTTTCGGCCTGCTGCACTTTTTTTGTCCCTTTCAAGAGCTGGTCTGTTTCCAGAAACGGGACTGGGTGGCTCCTTTCCAAATGTTCTCTGCTTTTCGTTTCCTCCGCACCGCTGGCTGCAGCTCCCCCGCAATGTGCGGACCCCCTCCCCGGCTCCCCTGCCGAGTCCGCTCACCGGCCCCGGTGAGAGCTCCAGAGAAGGGGGCGCGAGTGGGGCAGGGAGGGATGAGGAGTCTGAAGGACTCTGTGCAAGTCTCGGTGAGGGTTGCATCAGGAGGCTTTGGTTTATGGTTGGCTGAAACCCCTTGGTTTCAAATTTGATATCCTCGATAGAGGAGCTGCATTTGATTGCTGCAATTATTTACCTCTTCACGTTTCTTCATAAGGAGAAAAACTTTGGAGATCAATAGGTGTGGTTGTGTTTTCAGCTACTGAATTTTTTTTTGAGTGTTCCTGAGTTTAATGGTACCAAAATCAATGAAGCCCCACATATCTGCAGTGTCCTGTACAGCAAGAAAATATTTGCAGTATGTCAGGTTCCCTGGGCCTCACTTGCTCTTGCAGTTATTTCTATCTAACTCTGCCCTTCCTACTTGTCATACACACAGAGGAGTTTAAAAAGTGCAAGACCAAAGCGACTTTTCCTCACAAATAGTTAAAAACTGCTCCAAACCATAAGCTCTGAGGCAGGGCTTGTTATAATAAGATACTGTCATCATGGCTTTCCGACCACCAAACCCGGGCTCCAAACTGGGTATCTTCAGCTAGGGAAAGGCAGTCATGGGGAGGATTTTGGGGCCTGAGGAGAAGTGGGGAAGAAGATTATCTCTGGTTGCTTTTTGAAGCAAGTCCAGCAAGTGAATAGATTTTTTTTCACCAAATGACAACTGTTTGGGTGCCTGTGGGAGGTGTGTTGGCTGGAGTCCTAGATGCCCCCATGGCAGGAATTGCTATCACATTTCACTCCTGGTGGCAACCCAACAGACAGAGAATGGATCAGGTTTCCTCTCCATTCACTTCCAAGGAGAAGCATCTCTCCAACACAGTCAGGCATGTTGACAGGAGAGTAGATGGCAATTGGCATTACTATAAATATCTTACTGATGGAGAAATTTAGTTTAGGAAATTAGTATCAATCTCACATCAATTTCAAATAAAAAACCTGTTTTAAAAGCAATACATCTGAAATCCAGGCTGTGGCTGAACTGGAATCTCTGCATAGTCTCATGTTAATTTCCTTCTCCATAAAATAGCTCAGCTGGTATTTCATGGTTGCTAATAATTTTGAAAAAGTTTCTAAGCACGGCCATGTGAGTATCTGTTTGAAATGGAAGCTTGTGTCCTGCCCATAAAATATATAGCATGTATGTGTCTTTTTCTGAATTCTGAAAAAATTTGGCCTCCCCACTGCTTTTCTTCCTCGTAGAAAAGAAACTTCCCACCAAAAGACAAAGACAGTAAGAGCTATCGGATCAGGTCCTTGAAGTTTATTCCACATAGGTCTGAAAAACATCTCTCACTGCTTAAGTGCCGTAATTCCTATAATGGGAATTGAGCCATGGTCTGTTTCTCTTGCTCAAATGTAAAACTGCCTATTTACATGTATTTCACCTATTGAGTTTTTGTCCTCTATGGAATTTATTTCCTGAATTTATACAAATTTAATTATTCTTGATCAAATTAAATTGCATACTCTACTTATTAAGGGGTGAAATTTATGCCTGCTCATGCATCTCCCTACTGTAATAAAATGTTTGCACCTAGTTCAAAGTCTGCTAATGACAGGCCATTTGTAAATGAATTCAAATATAAAAAAAAATTACTTAGGCTTAAGGAAAATACAAAAATTGTGTATGCATTGTATGCAATTTATGTATATGCATTTTTCATTTGAGCTTGATATTTATTCTACTTAGCCTTCTCAGATTATATCAGATATTAATTTTAAGATAAAATTCCTATTGACTTAAAATCTAGATAAGGAGTGATTTAGACATTCAGAATTTGTCGTTTTGTAAAGATTTTCTGTCCAGTAAATATCTGGAAAAATATAATCTGGAGATGAGATTGTTGCTTGAAATTGGAAACCAGTTTTTCAAGAGGGCTTAATAAATCTAAAGAAATGGGAATAGGGCCATTACACTGACTCTGAGGGGGCTTTTTGTAGCTGGTGGGGTCACTGCTGAGGTTTTCATAGGAACAATCAACATGTAGGATAAAGTGCTCTGAGTCTGGATTGGAGATGGATAAATGAAGTGGTTGTGTGCAAATTAAACTCTGAAAATTTACAGATGTTTGCCAAATATGCCTGTAAACAGTGAGTCCTGCTGGAGCATGTTTCATGCCGTCAAGGATGTTGTTGTTACTTTGGGAGCAGTGATTTGTTTCTATACCGAGTTCTGGTGATTTTGGACACACTATTACTTACCTATTGCTAAGGCATTACCTTGCCTTACTTTCTTGCTTGTTAGAAATTTCAGGCAATGTCTGAACATTGCACAAGTGTGCTGTTGGCCCTTTTGTTTGTTTTTCACATTTGAGTGAATGACAGCTTTTCAAAGATAAATTACTAGTTTGCTGAACAGCTTACTGAGTAACAAAACATTGAACAATCATAAAATTTTACAATCTCTGTTGTGAAAAAGAATTGCTGAGATATAGCACAAGGCTTGATGTACAATTAATGCATCCAAGAGCTACTTGCCACTGTACAGAAAGAGTGTGTATGTCTATACAGTGGAAGTAAACTTTACAGGGCTGCACCCAAGTTTAGTTCAGAAAGAGCCCACTTTTTGCACAAAGTGCAGCTTCTATTGTCACAGCAAATGAAGCTGAGAAAAACATCTTTTTATTGGAGACCATGTAATAAAGAGCTCAAAAGAGTATATTAATCTTCAGAGTGATTATTGAAAACAAAAAAATTGTGCACTTGTAGAGTGGATCCACCCAGAAGTACTGAAAATAATAATTGCAAAGGGAACTGATGGTGCTTGGCACCATGATGGACTGAACACACAGCAAGCACAATGTAAGCTATGTATTCTTTTTAACATACTCTGCAGCAAAGATAGTGTGTGAATAATTAACAAAGTTGTAATCCAAAACAGGAACACACTGAAGAAGAACTTTTTGAGGGCAAAACCCTCAATAATCATTAAGTGAAAGGCATTTAACGGATATATGGAATGCAGGCTTGGTGGATTTGCAGGGTATGCTGTTAGAAGCACTCACATTAAATAGTAGCAAGGAAAGTAAACAGTTGCTGATGAAACAGCACTGAGAAGTCAGAATAATAATATCTGTAGTAATATTCAATGCACAAGCCAGATTAATAACACCTTCAGCAGTAAAATTCAATGCACTAGTTTAGGTAACATGCTGTGGTGAACATAATCAACATTTTAATAGTTTTTGAGTTAATATTGAGTGGTTGTGTGGGTCAAATGACAATAGGTAGCACACAGTTGCCAGCAGAAATGGATAGTCTAATTTTAATGTCTGTATTTTGTCTTTTTGCTCTGACACCTTCTTATTTGACTTTTAACTGGAAACAGCATGAGGAATTGCACTGAACAAGTTTAGCATTTGTGTACAGAAGGCACTGTCTTGGAAATTACTTGGCCTAATCTTTTTATAGCACTAAAATTAACCTGGTCCGATCAGACAGTAGAATCAAACCAAGGTTAAACATTTTAATTCCACTGGAATTGTTTTGGCTTTTGCTCGAGGACAGTGATACAAATAAACTGTAATACTCTATGAAAAAAAAATTGTTCT
This sequence comes from Dasyornis broadbenti, assembly GCA_013397935.1. Classification (NCBI taxonomy): domain Eukaryota; kingdom Metazoa; phylum Chordata; class Aves; order Passeriformes; family Dasyornithidae; genus Dasyornis; species Dasyornis broadbenti. The sequence goes on along the minus strand of VZRN01003893.1, from coordinate 671,949 downwards.
AAGGAGATTCCCGAAAGGCTTGTATTTTACTGAGCTGAGAGAGGAATAGACTTCACTATTCACTGGAAATTCATCTTGTCATCCATGTGATTTTTGTGTATGGCTTTTGTCGTCTGGAAAGATAAGAACATAGTATATAAAATGTGCAGGACTTGTGCCTTAGCTGTTGAGCATGTCCTGTCTCCATTTCTGGGCATTAGATGGTGTAAGAAAAAATGCAAGACATGGGCAAATCTTTGGGTTTCATCCTTCCCCTAATCTGTCCTTTCAGTTTTCAGCTGTCACTGGACTGTCTGAAGTCAGAGCTTGTATTCAGGTCATTGTGTGTAGTAGCTTCTGAAAGAGCTACACAACTTTAGTTATCAAACAGCATTTCTATTTTGGGCATCAAAAAACTTTGCATGGCAGCGAGCTCCACATAACCACATGCTGCGTGGAAAGCATATGGAGGGGTTTGCACTTTCTGTGGGTACTCCTTGGTTCTTCTGTTGAAAAAGGGGCTAACACTGCTCTTCCTGTCCATGTTTGTGATTACTGATTATGGAGAGCTTTTCAGGTGGAAAGCACTTCTTTCATTGTGCTTTCTCCTTCCTTCCTTGAACTGTCCTGAAGTCCTGGGCATTTCTATCATCTTGGTTCCTGTGCTTTCTTTGCTGAGGGTATAAGATATCTTTGGCTTTGTGAGACAAAAATGAGCAGCACCTGACACATCCCTTTGTATGCACTGCTTTCGTCCAGCTAAAAGAAGTTAATTTCTATGGATTTTCTAGGCCTATGGGATAAGGAAGTATCTCCTGAAAAGGGCATGTTTTCACAATGTCCTTTCTCTTGAGGGAAGAAGAGGAATATTACTCTCTTGAAGAAGTTTTTAAAGAATTAAGCTCTAGCGTGACTGAAAACCAGCATTTTTTACCATTGTTGAATGGTTTGAACAGGAGAGAGAGACTTGCATTTAAAAGCAAAGACTTCTGTTTACATATAAATCTCTTGCTTCTCACCAATGCTAGCAAAGGAAATATACAGGAATTTCATTGCCCTTTAATGAAGTTTGAGCTGAAAATGTTAATTTAAAGAAGGCAAGTTTGCCAGACTTGTTACTCTTTCAGTAAATGTATTTCTAAGCATGTCCTGCTACAATCAAACAAAATGTCCAGATTAAACAGTTCCCAGTTCATGCTTCTCATTAGAGAAGTGTACTACGGAGCATTACCATTGCTCAGTAGTTTCTACACATATCACTCAGTGCTGTATTGGTACATTTATTGACATTGAATGAGATGAACTACCAGTGCAAAACATAGTGGAAAATACATGGGGAAAAAAAAAAAAAAGGTGGGAAAAGATGTGGAAAAATTATAGAACAAGGTAATGCTTAAAAAAATCAGTTAAATCATTAACACAGTAGTAGCTGACAGAGTAACCTATCAGGAATATCTTAATGAGGATTTAATTAATAGTAGTCCCTATTAATTTGTAGTACTGATGACACAAAAAGCCACTTTACAGTTCTGATTTTCTGGGAACTAGAAATTGCAAGTCGGACCCAGACAGTTAATAGTTCCTGAGAAACTGAATCTAAATGTGATGTAGGCAGATTATCCCACTAGGAGACCAACACAAGATCTCAGATGTGAACTACCTTTAGGATGTCTAAAACTCAGGTGCAATTTTCTCTCTTGGACTCTTTCACTAAAATACATATTTAAGAGTAGCATTAATAGGTGGATTAAAGTTTGTAAAGGTTTGCACCCCTGAGAGAGTTCTTTCTAGTTCCTTGCTGCTTTAAATCCTTATTTTTTTATGTTTGTCCCCATGTGAAGGAGACTTTCTACCTCAAAAAATCTGGTTACACAGAGTTTCATTACCAACATTTGCTAGTCTCCTGCCTTTACCCAGATGTTTATTATCTCTGTGGATATGACCTTGATCCATTCCAAACTCTGTCATCTCCGTTATAGCCTCTTACATCTCTGAGATTTTTTCACCTTCTCCCTGCGCAAGTATCTCACCTTTTGGCTTTTGATAGGATCTTTGAGGAAAATTGGTCCTTAATTGTATTTCTTTCAGATATTTTGAAGTCCATTCCACCACTTTGAATAATTAGCTAGTGACCACGGGCCGAACAACTGCACAGGCTTATTTTATTAATGATATAATAGGTATTTGGGATGGATGAAGGGTAGGCTGATGTACTAGCCTTTGTTTTATTGGGCATAAGCTGTATACATTATTGTTTTCCAACTTTCTGCTAATTTACAGTAGCAGAACAATAGCAGAAGTAGAGAAATGCAGAGGCCATAAAGCAACTGTGATTGGTTAGGAAAAAACAGTAAAATCAGCAAGAGGATTTAGAAGACCTAAGAAAAAATGTTATACTTTTAATTTGTTTTGAGGATCATTTGAGGATAATACTTGCTTGAGGATAAAATGATTTGTGTGAGATTGTTCTTTTAAGGCAGGACTCCTCAGCTTCCAGGGAAATTTTGTGGATAATATTGCTGAGCATTTCTCATTTGAGTTGAGAGGGATTTAGTTCCAGGTCCTGGCTTTGTCTGTTTACGTGGGTGCTATGTATCTCCTTGAAGCTTGTGGCCATGGCACCCTGTGGAAGAGGTCCCAGAGAACTGCAAAGTCTGTGTGGATGCAAGGCATGCCCCATATGTCCATAACCTCAGCAGGGTACAGACAGCATAAACCTGTGGTTTTGGATCTTGCTCACTTTTGATTCACCTTGTTCACCTTTGAGCTCACTTTTATAGTCTAGTTTTGAGACATTATTTTATGAGAGGATTGTAATGTGCCACTACAGTGCAACATGCTCCAGGCTTTCTGCTGACCAGGGACATTATTCTGCAGAGCTAAAGACTTTATGTGTTACTAAACCCTGTGTTCTGAAATGCTGAGCTCTGACTACATGCAGAAAGTTTTGAAACATGGCAGAGAGGAAGTCTCTTACCTTTGAAACTTTTAGCATGGACTCTTCCATGGAACGGGGCACCTGAAAGCAGTAAGGGATTGTTTTATAGCAAATAAGTTATTATGTAGTGTTTGTATGGAAGAAACGTTTTTTGAAGGTGATCTTATTCTTTTCAAACTGGACTTTAACTCTGATAATGTTTGAAGAATAGTGAAAATGTAAAAGAAAAACAATTAAGCTGTTGTGGTTTCCTATGGAATACATATCTGGGTAAAATAAATCAGTTTACTCATGGTAGGAGAAATTTGCACTGAAGTAGTGGGAATAGAGTAATTGTGATTTTCTGTTCTAGTGTCTTTCCTCATTTTGATTCAACTATGAGTTTATATGAAATGATGTATTTGAAGCATTACTGACATGAAGTGGAGATGAATCCAGTGATTTGTGTGCCACAGAAGATATTCTCTCCTGTCTGAAAGTTTTCTGTGAAAGAAATACTTGAAGACATTGGCTTTCTTACCACTTAAATATCATGGATGTTGATTTTGACCGTTGTCATACACCATTGATGAAAATACTCTCTAAGCGGTTCCTAAAGATAGCTACACAAACATAGTGCTCGCATTAAAAAAAAAAAAAGTCTTTAAGAACGATAAGGAAAAAAAATTGAACATGAATATGTGAAGGTGAATATCATGGTAGTTTAACTGTAGGGCTACTAAGTTTCATATTAGGGCTACTAAGTTTTTCTTAGATGCTGGATGAGACTGATTTTATTCCAGTAGTTCCAGCTGCCATCTGAATGAAAGTGGAGGTAGAAGTTTAGGACCTTATAACCAAAGCAGAAGTAAGCTGTACATTGTGCATTCTGGGTTAAAATAAAAGTATCAGGAGAAACAGCAAAACAAGGGTTTGTTATGTTTTCTGAAGCTCCTTTTCCTTGGATTTCAGTGGCTGTCTGGAGTAACTATGGTCTGGGTTGGCTGCCAAAAAGAACACCTGCTAACAGATTTAAGACAGAAGATGAGGAGAAGATAGATACTAAGCACTTGTAGTCATACATGTAGGTTAAGAATTTGGGGGTGGAACTTGCTGAAGTTCGATCAAAAGTAAGTCAGAATGTGATGTTAGTACATTAGGTGAGTTTTTTTCAGGGTCTATATGGATGATACATGAATAGTGTGGGATGTTCTCTCTCCCACTTATTCTCAGGGGGAGATGAAAAACCAGAATGACAAAAGAAATTATAAAGTAAATAATAAAGAGATTAAAGGAGTCTGTAGTCATTTAGACAGGTTAGTGATAGGGAGTCCTACAGGCAAGCAGAATTTAGAAATTGTTGAAGCTATTTATCAATTGAAGAACAAATAGATCTGAAATTTAAGGACATTTTCATGGAAAACATCTATTTCTAGAAGTGTTTCTTTCCAAGGACATTTACAAGAGTTATATTTGAGAGTCTAGCTTCTCTCAATTTATTCCATTTATAGCTATCTTGCTAAAGGTGAGACATCCTTGTAAACATTGCTTTGCTATTATAAATGAAGGTGCTCCCATGCTCCCCTGAGTCTCACAGCTGTCACTGCACAGCTCTGAAAAAGTGGCCTCCAGGGTGACCTTAGGCTGAGTGTCCAGGGCCTCCTGCCTTTCTGCTGTCACGTGGATGCCCTGCAGGCCACCTGCCTGTCTGGCAGCCCTCGATGCTTTGGAGCTGCCTGGGTGTGTGGAGTCCTGTGTGCGCTGCAGCTGCCTGGGCTAACACCTGCCGGCTCACCTGCAGGAGAGATGATGGCGCAGGAGTTGGCTCATGAGGATGGCCCTCCAGCTAAACTGAAACAGCCTGTATAGTTGCCACAGCAACTGCTGGGGAGAGGAAATGTATTATCCCCCTCCAAACTGTTTTACAGCACTTTTAAAGCACAGAATATGTGCTTCTATGGATATTAAGCAGTATAAATCTTTGTATAAGACACCATGCCCTGGGTGGTACAAACTATAGAAGAAGGTATTACAGGTTCAGTATTAATTTGCATTTTTCTTCCAATAGCTTCTTAAGTTCACAGTCAAACAGGTTAAGAATGTTAGGTGCCATTCAGATGTTGCAGATGACCATAAACCTGCATCAAGGAGCCTACACTGGAGATCTTCCAGTAACTTCAAAGAGAAAGCCAGTCTCTTCTTCTCCTTAACAGATGGCAAGTCAGAATTGTGAGTAAGAACTGTCCACCTTCAGTTTGGCATTGATATCCTTCTCCCACCTCAAACTCCTCCTAGTTGTTCAGGAACATAAGACTGAATTTATATTGCTTAGTTAAAAAGGGCCAGGGATTGATCCAAGTCCAAATGGCTCTGGCTGGCTCATGTCCACACCACTTACAGTTTCCACCCTCCCTGGCAAATTTAGCTTGGAGAGAGCTCGCTGAGGTGGTGCCTGGGACTTAAGGAAGAGTGTGGATGACCAGGGCTCTAGCACTTCTTTAATTTAACAGTCTGAACATAGCCAAAGAGGATGAGAAAAATCCTTTCACTCCCAGCAAAGAAAGTTAAGGCAAGCTCTGCTTGTAGGGTCGTTTATTTGTGCCCCCAGCTTTGGACAGGGACTGTACCTGGACTAATAACAGCATAACACCATCCTGGACAAGCTAAGGGGTTATTAGAGCTTCAGTAAAGTGGATGAGTCCCAGCTCCAAGCCTTGGAGGAAGGAGCACCTGGAAAGGGGTTTCCTATGGGCTCTTGGTTAACCTTGTACAAAGCTGGTGGAGGAAGGAGAGCAGAGTACACCTGCTTCCAAGCAAGTCTGGCAGCTGAGAAGAAGAGACCCGAGTCTGCAGGGAATGAATCATAACGAGTTTCTGAGGAAGATGAACCAGACAGGAAGGAAAGCTCAATCTTGCTGGGGAAAGGAACATATCTCCTCTTTTTTCTCTCTTTCACGAGAAGATGGAGTTCTAGGGTAAGGAAGAGCTGAAGGACAGGAGATTTCGTCTGTCTGAATAAAATATTTTTTCTTCTGCTTCACTGTTTTGTACTTCCTTTCCTTCTCCCTCACCTTATCTGGGGTCATCCATTCATTTGTGTGAGCATGTGCAACAAAACTTGTCAGCCCTATTAGTCATCTCAATAACTTGTTGTTTTACTGCCCACCCACTTGCTATTTGTTGAGCTACAAGGGCATCAACCTGTATTGTTACTGCATGTACTTCTTGATCTTTCTTTAATTAAAGGATATATATTTCTCCCTACATGGCCACGGGAAGTTGCTCTCTTCCCTTATATAGTTGTGAGGAGATGAGTAAAGAAACAGTTTTTTCTGATTATTGATGCTTTAAATATGTTGACAGACTAAATCTGGTCACAGTCTGTGAATTTAAAGGGTCTGACTTATAGTCTGACAGTATGGTCCAGAGTATTTGTGTGTTTTTCTTAAATTAATGAAAATTAGAAAACATAAAGCAGTTTGCATTTGTTTTTTGTTGGGTGGGAGGTTTTTTAAATAGTTTTAGGGAAAATCAGTTTGTAGCACTTGGAATCCTTTGATTCTTTTCCATGAGGATGCACAGGGTACATTTACTCTTGCATTTAATGCTAAATGTGAAAAGATTGAATTTAAGCAGTGGATTCTTCTTTTTTCATCAGTCCCTTGAAGATCCTTTAAGGTGGCTGTTCCTTCACAAATTGAATATATGAAGAAACCCAAGCATCACTGCTTAATCTGGGGCAAAGAACGATTTTGTATCTAACAAGAACAGAGATTTTATGTTTTCATTGCTTACAATAAAAGCAATTATGAAAAGCGCTGATGATGGAACACTGTTATGTTTTGCCTTAAAATAAGGCACGGAGGGGTTTGTATTCAGGCTGTGAGCTTGTTGGAAAAAGCTGGGATTTCTGAAACTACACCATAAATTTGGAAGTCAAGGCAAATCTTCCAAGCCAGTAAAGTCTTTTTAGCAGTAGAGGTATAGAAGACTTCCAGTATAAATACTTTTCAATGTATTAGGTACCTTGGCAACTGTTTCTCCTGTTAGTAGAACCTTAATGTAACATGTCCAGCCTTGGCAATTAAGACAACTTGGGCCAGATGAACTGCATTGAGGTTCTTTTCAGGAGTGAAACTACCTTGTTTTCAGTCCTCCTTCTAGGCTGGAGAAATTAAGTTTTTTGGTGTCTCCTCATTTACAGTGTTTTTCTTTTTGGCATGCTAACAGAAAGCACCACCTTTAATCCTTCTTCCAGGAAGTTTCTTGCTATTTGCTTTACACGGCAGTGCTCCACTGCCAGATTCGGGTCATCAAAGACCTCCAAAGACATGTTTTACAGGAGGATAAAGGAAGCATTCGCTCCATGGCCAGAACAGGGGACCGTTCTTGAGGTGGTAAGTGATCTTTGCTCTCAGAAGGAAAGAAAAGGGAGGTTTTTTTTGGCCTTGGCACACTGCTTTTGGGTTTTTAAAATCTTGGTAGATTTAAATACTCAAATCCTTTCTTGCTAATACACCACTCCATGGCCTCTCTAAGGGAAGGTCCCTGTTTCTGTGGAAGACACTAATTTTCTTGTACAGATTGAATAGTTCTGTCCTTAATCTACTATTACTTGAATAATTCTTACGACATCAGCCTCAGTCTGCTTCATCTTCTTGTCTAGTTAATCTTACAGTGACTAATTTGCAGAACAAGCATACCTTCCCCTGTTTGCATTCAAGAGCATTAACTAATCTAGTTAAATAAACTAATCTAGGTCTAGAGAAAACAGATAGAACAAGCAGCAAATTAACAGTTGAGACGGAACAATAATTTCCTTCCATGTGCACATAGTTCTCTTGGGTTTTCCTCTAAAGAGAACTGAGCTTTTTCTCAGAATCCCAAAGTTCCTGGTTTTGTCATTGCTCAGTTAGGTGCAGGCAACAGTGAAAGACAGAACGAACTGGAGGTTACATGGATTTCAGAAGTCTCAATGTGTCTTCAATGAAGGACCTCGAAGCAAATTTATTAAATGAAAGGCTGACTTGGCAGGAAATTCTAATCCTTTTGAAAAATACTTCTAAAAAAAGGAATATCAGAGAATGGAAGTTCGAACTGCCTACATTGCAATATACAAATCAGTAAGAGAGTCACCTGGTAGTCTCCTTGTCCCTGGTACATGGCATTAATGTTGTCTCCCTCAGGGGTATGTGCAGTACCCTACGTCCCTGACAGAGTACTACCATTTTTTAATTTTTTTTTTGTTTGTTTTGTTTTGTTTTTAATCCTGTACAGAAAGAACTGTCTAGTATAGAAATCTGTGGCATCAGTAGATCTTAGCAGTACTTTTTGAAGAATAGTGCTAAAAATATTCATTCTTTTGAGGTAAGGTATAATGGTGAGTATATAAAGCTTCTGAAAGAGCACTGGTGGAAAGGCCAGTATGTAAAATGCTGCCCAGTGAACTGCAGTGCTTAATAGTTATGAAATAAAGGTCCATCACTGAAATAAAAATATAACAATTCCTGCTTTAAGTTCAGAGATATTTACCTAGGAGGGCAGTTAAGCCAAAAAACTCCAATATATTAATGTGATACCCTCTGTAAGTCCCTACTGAGCCTTTAGAACTCAAACTACACTGAGACAGGCAGCTGGGGTAGTGTTTTCTGGAGGGTTTATAGGAACCAATTACATGCAATTTGTTTAAATTAGTGGTGAGCAGTTCTACATTAACAATTGTCTTAGTGCTAGTAAGTAGGAGTGTCTGGAGTGTGGCACTTTGCATACTCAACTCGTATTTGCACTCCAAGAGGACCCAGCTCTTTCAACATACCCAGTGCTTTCATAGCAAAAGGATGGATCTGAATCTTTTCTGCTCAGATATTTTTACAAGCTCTTGTTCTTCTTCTGTTTTGTCCTGGTCAAATTGTTACTACCCTTTGTACAAGATAATAAATTAGCTGTTACTTCTATATTTCATGTAATAACCCTATTAAAAGGCACCATTTCTGTCAGAATATTCCATGGCTAATGGCTGGGCAGATTGTTCTTGCCCCTAGATGCAGTTACCTAATTAAAGATTATCCTGTTATGCAGCACTTTAAACACTATCTCTTTTTCTTAGCCCCCAGAGGACATAGAATCACAGAACAGTTGCACTTGGAAGGGACCTCTGGAAATCATCTAACTGTCCAGCTAAAACAGGGTCACTTAGAGTGGATTGCAGAGGATCATGTCCAGTCAGGTTTTGAATACCTCCAGAGGTGGAGACATGAGCTTGGAAAAATTATTTTTGCTAGTGCCATGACCTCTACTGCAGTCCAACTACTTATTCTCCTCCTTCTGCTTTCATCTCTCTCCCCATCTTCCTTTGAGATAAATTCATTAGAGAAAGAATGAAAATCCTGCTTTACAGCACCCAGTGGGGAAATTTTTCTACCTGGTGATGGGATTTGGAGAAAAGTTTCCTTACTGCTCTCTCTGCCTCTTTGGGTACAGTGCAAAGCTCCTGTCAGTTCACATCCTCTGCTCTAGTGCAGAGCCTCAGCAGCACTCTGTGTTTCTCTGTATTTTAAATCATGATGGATTTAAAAAAGCCTGACAGCTAGGACACTTCTGCTCTGCTCCATAACAGAGTTCATGGTCTTGCTCCTGGTCTCCTTTAGTGATGAGAGGAAGTAACCAGTGACAGCTTTCAACACCTTAGTGGCAGTGACCATCATCTTTCAAGCACGGTGTGTGGTCCTATCACCTGATGAGTTTCAGCATGGAGATGTTTTCTAACAGGAGAAACCTTTTCCTTAGAAGTGAAGAGGTTTGGAACTTTGAGTTTGTGGTACTGTGGGGCAAATACTGCCCTTCTGAGAACAAGATCCACTCAGAACAAATTAGGGTGTATTTGAATAACAGATGGGAAGGGAAAAGGCTTCTGAAGTTTCTCTAGAGAGAGCACAAGATCTGCTCACTGTACCATCCAGCCTGTGTGCAGAAGGATTTGTGTGAGTGGAGTAGAGGGAGGAAAGAACAAAGCTAGTAAATCCTCTGGTACCCAGACATTCAGAAAAGCAGTCTCACATTTTGTGGCTAAGAATCAAAATTTTTGGGTCTTATTACTGGAAGTTCTTCTTTTCTTCAAAATGTGGGAGAAAAAAAAAAGTTAAAAAATTCATTTTTGTTTTATTATAAAGAGCCTTTCTGCTCTTCCATGTACTATACTGATAGTATTCACTGTATACTCCTCTTCCTTCCTGCTCTTCCCAGCTCATGGGTACCATGAGACTGTTAATGCTTACTAAAGGACATTTATTTTGGTTCTTCTTCATCATGTAGCAGCCATTCAGTTGTGTCCACTCAACTTTGCTCCATTTTTGGCAATACAGTAACGAGGGTTTAAGAAGATAATGTCTAAACAGAAGCCAATTAGTCATATTTATGATGGATGTATAAGGACCTGAAAGAACTCTTAGAGGACAGTTTTGATATTACTGTCCTGATATCTCATAGTTTGGCATGTACAAAGAAGCATGAAGGATTTTTCAGTGGATGCTGGTTCAATTAGATTTTGGGGTTTTTTTCAGGCAATTTTTTAATTAAAAACTTCTAGTGATAATCTGAGAAATAGATAGATCAATACATGATACAAATTCTCATTCTGCTGTTAACAGATCTCAAAATGTTCCTAAAGGTAAAGTGTAATGCTAATGATGGGATAAGGCTCATAGCTTAGTTATCATATCTTGGAATGTCAGCTCTGTTACCAAAAAAATTCCATTTGTTTGGAGCATTCAATTTCAGACGAAAGGTCTTTTCAGTAATTGTGAACATTGCCCTTGGATGAGTCTTGGGGAGAAAATTTCCCTATGATTATTTAACAATATGAAATGGAAGGTGCCACTTGGCTATTTGGTCTTCAGGGTTAATATAACCATTCAGTTTCTTAACCAGCCTTTCCCAACTGTATAGTTTTACCAATGCATTTCAGTATGTTGAGAGGCTTAATTACGAGCTCAATCATTAAAAATCTATCTGTCTCAGTCTTTAGCCAATGAAGATGCTAACTACAAATTCACTGTTGTTGAGATGAGTTATTCCTGCAAATAATCCTGTTATTTGATTTATCCTTCATAAATGAAGAAATGAATAATATTGTATTCTACTCTACTCTACTCTACTCTACTCTACTCTACTCTACTCTACTCTACTCTACTCTACTCTACTCTACTCTATTCTATTCTATTCTATTCTATTCTATTCTATTCTATTCTATTCTATTCTATTAAGTTATTACTATTTAAACCTATGATGTTTTTACTTATATAAACAGTAAATACTTCAGAAAATACAGAAAATACTTCAGTAGGAGATAAGGAAAGTATTTCATCTTAGCAACGGCTTTTAAAAGCTAGAAATTGCTCAATGTTTGCTCTAGCTAACCTTGGTCCTAAGTAAATTTCTATGTTATTTTTCATCAGTCTTTGAAAATGTTCCAGAGGTAACAGGAAGGTAGTGAGTGCTTCATTTGTCTTATCAGTGGCTTGTTCTCTCTTATTAGCGAAATAGTTCCTATAGGAGTGGAGGAACTAGAGTCATGGCCATATACATCTTCTCTTTTAGAACCAAGACTGGAAACCTGTCTTGCTTGGAATGCTTTTTCTGGGGCAAAAATGATTTAGAAAAATGTCACCATACAGTTAAAATAGAGCTTTAGATGGTCACTGTTCTTCATCCCAACACCCCACAGTACTTACTGCTTTCTGTCCAAATTCAACTTCTCCCCTGTGCAGTGACAAAGGGTAAGATTTTATTATCGAGTCCTCTGCTTTGGCACAGTATTGCCATGGTCATGGAAAAAAAGCACTAAAATTATGTGCTGACTGTGCCAGATAGATCCAAAGAAAATCCCTGTACAATAATGTGCACTCATTAAAATTGTGCTATTCATATGGTAAGGGTGAGATTATACTTTATTTCTGCACTTGGCATACCAAGGACAAAGTAGTGCTTAGCTCATTCTCTGCCTCGTCTTCCTGCAGAGTGGCTGGCACAAACTTATTTCTTCTATTCTGGGCATAGAGAGATGTCCAGGAGGTTGATTCTTGACAAGGTGGGAAAAACCATGTCTCTGCTGTTTCTGCAGCAGCCAGAAGGCTAGAGGCAGAGCCATGGGCTGCAGGATGTAGAATAATATCCCCTTTCTTCCAGTTACAACAAATCTATCTCTGGTATCACATGGAGTGTTGCAATTCTGCTGATTAAAAAGGCGCCTAATTCACAGATTCCTAATGGCATGTGGGATACAACCTCAAAGCCAGAACTCTGCTTTAGTACAGACAGCAATTACAGTTGACAACTCAACCTAATTTTTTGGTAACTTTTTTTTTAAGTGTTATTAGATGCTTTCTGCTCCTCATTCATTTGTCCCTGTGCTGTAATTGCGAGTTCTACTTACATGGCAATTAAAGTTTTGTGTTTTGCTCATTTCTTCTGCTCAGTTGATAATGTGCACTACTGTCAAATGTTGCAGAAATTAGAATAACAAGTTACAGGATGTTTTTTCAAATATTTGACAAATAGTGACTTCTAATGGCCCCTACTTGTGGGTCTAAGCAGGTGGATGAATGGTGAGGGGTTTTAGCATCTTTCCTCTCAGAACTTGGACTGTTAATTCACAAAAAGTTGCTAACATACAATATTTACACAGGTGGAAGTAATATTACCTGTTCTACTGTACTACAAGCATCTGTTCAAAGATGGATGTTGTTGATATCCAAAGGACTTAAACACAGCACACGCAATGTGGGAAGAAAGACTGGGATATATTTTCAGCTGTTTATGCTTGAGCGAGGGCAACTTTGGAAATCAACAAAGTGGGCAAACAAAGAACCACCTGCTGCCTGTTGCAGAATTGGGATCACTCCTTTTTCTAGTATTTCTGCTATTTTCTTTTCAGATCAATTCCTTGACTATGGTTACGGCACAAAGCTAATGCACGGGCATATGATGTAAATAAGCATCTTCACTGCAGACATGCTTTCCTTGTCTGGATGGCTGAGATGACAGTGGGAGAACAAAGAAAAGAAGTCATGCCCCAGTTCCTTTGGCTGCAACCTTCCCTCTATGAGCAAGTGAGAGAAAATTGCCCAGGAGTCATAAGCATGTCTCTATCTGATGTGGGCACAATGTTGACAATTCTCCTATGTTTAAGCTACTGGATCTGCAGCAAGCTATCCACAGCCTCAGGAGAAAAATTAGCCACACCCTCACCATAGAAAGTGTCTTGGCTGATGAAAACTGAAAGGGTTTCTTTCACATCAGTGATGCTGTGGAGATTTGCTTCTGTCACAACAGCACTTACTTCCTAGAAGGACTGCCACATAATAAAATATCTGAAACAAGTGCATTACCTTTTTTTCTGTATGAATAGAAGTAATCAAAAGTGCTCCAGAATATTTTGCAACTGTAGTGATTTTAAGGAGAATAGGGTAGAAGTTTTTGGCTGATTTCACTAATAATTCTAAGAATTTTGGTATTTTGAGGGGGAAAAAGAGTGTAAAGGTAATTAGAGCTATGGAAACTATCAGATGCAGAGTAGTTGTACCTCCCCCCCCTCCCCCCCTTTAAAATTAGGTCAATTTAAATGCATTCGTTCAGTGGTGTGCTGAAGGCTCTGAGAGAGTGGAGCATGCATTCCTAGGAGCTTTGTATTCCTTTGATTACTACATGGTATAAAGAAATTCTGGTTTGCAGCCGTGCAGGTTATTTTCAGTTGCACTGTAGAAAATACAGGCAATAAAAAATAATTGCTTTAATTTGTTGTTTCCATTCCTGATCATAAATTATTATACAAGTGCTAATTAGTACTTCTAAAATTTCTGTGGGATAAGGGAGTCTTACTAACCTCAATCTATTTAGAAATAAGAAAAGGAGGATTAGAAAAGCATAATGATTTAACACTTTTGGATAATACTCTTTCTAAGAACACAAACTTATTTTTCAATGCCTCAACCTCAAAGCCATTCTTTGCTCACTGGCATCCAGATATCTGAAAAAAAGTAAACAGGTCCCAGGAGTGTGAGGCAAGTTAAACCTGCTGTATGTAATCACAGTGCTTGTTTTCAGCTTGTTTTTGTTGCTGCTTGATAGTATTTGTCAATACATCATTAAAACAAACAATTAAATTAAAATTCATTAAAAGGAGCTGCAAAATCAAGCATTCAAATGTTAGGTCTAATTGACTTCAGAAAGCTGTAATGTTTTAACTACTGCAGCAGGATTAAATCCTGGAGTTTTGAAGGGTGTTGTACCAGGGAGGAGTAAGAAGCCTGGGTATAAAGCAAACTCCAGTGTGTAGAGTGGTTAAGTTTCTTCTTAACTGATCTCCATTCTATGTATTAATTATGTTCGAGTAGGGCTTTAATTACCTGACTGCCTATTGGTTGTTTTCTTTGTCTTCACTGCCTGAGCTCTGAGCTTTGCCTGAGCACTGGAGCCACGCAGCAGGGAGAACCTCACAGGCAGCTTGGGAAAGGGGTTAGGAGCAACTGGAGAGAAAATCCTCCTTACTCACCAATCAAAATCCTGGACTGAAGCATGCACAGCACAGCCAGAGATTTTCACAGCTAAGTTCTAGTAAGTCTATTATAAAAACACAGTCTGAGGTTTTCTGTGGTGCTTTTACAGACGTCTCCCCTACTTCATGGATGCACTAGACCTTTTCAGAGGATTGACTGAGAGTTTTTTTAAATATGGGCAAGACATTTCCAGACTGCTCAGGCTGACAATAATAAGTCTCAGGAGGACTTATTAGCTCAGGTGTGATTAGAAATCAAGCTGTCTCTGTGTACTTGTGCTACACGGTGGCCAAATGAATAATGTTTCCTATTACGTGGTGTACTGAAGAATGCAATACATAAACATCCGAGTGGCTACAACCAAAGCTGTTGAGACCCATCTGAAACTGGTGCTCCTCTGGAGCTAACAAAACCCTGATGAATGCAAACTGATGCCAAGTATCTCATGCCATCTTTTCACTGGTGTGAGCATAACAGGGGAGAGGAAATGTCCCCTCCATATGCAGAAAGTAGTTAAGGTAGGTGCCTGTTCCTTACCAGTTCAGTTGTCAAACCATTTTCAGGGTTGAGGACTGCCACCTGCTTAACTACAGAGGCTCTGAGCACTGAGACAAGAGAAATGGTTGCAGTTGCTGTTTGAATTTACAGCTACTGCTTTAAAGTGAAAAAAGTATGCAGGGTTCACAGTTCATTTTTTCCCAGATTTTCTTTATTTTTCTGTTGTTTCCTGGTTTGTCACTTATATGTCAATATTACCAGGCACAGTATTTTCTTTGTGGCAAACTTTATGCTCTATTTTTATGAACTAAAGCATAAAGTTTCACCACAAAGAAAATGAACTGTGGTGACCATGTTATTTAAAGCTGTAAGAGGATAATAAAAAATGAAAGGTGTTGTTTCACTGCAGAAGCAAATGGATTTTATTTATGACACTGGGAATGGCTTATTAGTTTGGACTTTCTACCCCCTAACAGGAAGTCTTTATGGAAGGCTTATTTTTGTCATAGAATCATAGAGTCATAGGATATTCTGAGTTGGACGGGACCGACCAGGATCAAGTCCAGCTCCTGCCCCTGCACAGCAGCATCCTCAAGAATCACACCATGTGCCTGAGACCATTGTCCAAACACTTCTTGAGCGGTCAGGCTGGTGCTGTGACCACTTCCTTGGGGAGCCTGTTCCAGTGCCCAACCACCCACTGAGTGAAAAAGCTCTCTCTAATATCCACCATAAACCTTCCCTGACTCAGCTTCATGCTCAGGACTTCCTTGAGTACTGTCACTGGCTACAGAGTGAAGAGATCCGTACCCGCCCCTCTGCTGCTCCTCCTGAGGATATTGAGAACTGTGATGAGGTCTTCCCTCAGTCTCCTTCAGGCTGGACAGACCAAGAGACCTCAGCCATTCCTTGTAAGGCTTCTTCCCCAGACCCTTCATCATCCTTGTGGCCCTGCTTTGGATGCTCTCTAATAGCTTAGTGTCTAATTGCTTATTGTTTGTCAAATGTGCATAAGCACCTATGTATCAAAGTACTGGAAAATATCAGTGTAACCACTGCAGTGTTTCCCTTTGTGCACTTTCTGAAATGAAGTCTGGGTTTTCCTCTCTTGTTCTTTTCGGGAAGTGTTATACAAACACACCCAGGACATTGTATGGAAGTCCTGAAATGAAATCTAATTTTTTTTTAACTATTGCTTTTAAAAAATGGCTTCAGTCCTCAGATATTTCACACTGAGAAAAATACGCCATTCAAAGTTCTGCTTGAATTATTGTAAAGAAAATGTAGCCAATTTGATACAGCTTTTGTTATAGCAGTCGGCATTTGGCAGTTCACATAATGCACATTTATGGAATAAAGAATATATATACTTCTGGAACTGCAAGAGAAGGGAAGGAGAGCTTTTAGTTTTGTCTCATACACGGATGTACACTGTTTTGTGTTGATTCCCTATTGTTTTTTATTCTTTGCCTTCACTGTCTGAGCACTAAGCTTTGCCTGAGCATTGGAGACATGTAGTAGGGACATGTGCTGGAGAGCCGGCTCGTTGAGCCATGGATGCCAGGAAGGCACTGAGAAGGGTGGAGTGAAGGTGAGATGAAGGCAAGTGGTTTGGTCTTGGAAACCAGGTGGCTTTGTCTTTAGCTGGAAGTTTCTGATTGTTGTGAGGGCTCAGTGATTGGGAAGATGGCTCAAATGGGCTTGCTCATGCTTGACTGGGAACAAAGTTCTGAGGCAGGTTTGAGAAGGGAGTAGGTTGGAAAGATATTGTCATATGCAGTAGCTTGGCAGGTAAAGATGCAGACTGGGTCCTTCCTCGTGGGCTGAAAGTGTTTGTTCTTCCTTACTTTGACTTCAGTGGAGAGATGGGATGGGTTGGGGTGGTCCCATGTGACTGCTGGGTGAAAGAAGCCAAGCTGTGAGCTGAGACTGCCACATGAAATAGATGTTTGGCAGCCCCAGCCACAGCCTGAAATACAGCATTTGTCATTCAAGTTTTCACAGGTAAAGGTGAAACAACAGCATGTCAGAACCAAATTCTTCTGCAAGGTCAGAAAATGTGATCCTAACTCTTCTAACTCAATCATCCTGCAAGGCTCAGTTTCCAGTCTGAGAAAATATGTCCCAGTTAGCCTGGCAAATATGAAAATCTTGTCTGAGTTCACTATAGCTCTTATACTCTAGCCTGGATGGCAATTACGTTTTTGGCCTTCTGACACCAGCTGTGTAGGTGAGCCAGAGCAGGTCTCCCATCTGTGCCTAGATCTGTAACATCCTGCCTCCTGTCCTGTATCGTGATCTCAGTAGTTTGAACTCAGGCTAAGGCCATGTAGGGGATACATAACACTGCCCCTGAGAATGACTTCCATAAGCTTTGATTAACCAGTTTGGAGCCTTATCTTCTAGATATTTTCTGGGGAAGTGGGTGGAAGAAGAGGACTAACTGTAGGGAAGTGTTCTATTTCATTCTCTGGCTGCTTAAATAAAGATGAAGCTGGCAAATTCCTTTTTCACTCCTATTACTGTTTTTCTCTTTTTGCTCATAACTCCCAAGCAATGTGAAATAAAATGTTACAGTTTCAAAGGAAAATTGGATTATACTCACTTGGAGGGAGGGAAGGAAGAAGAAAACAGGCTTTATATTTTGACAGAATTCAATCCAGACTTTAAAAAAATAAAATGAATAATTTTGCAATATTTTGTAAGGCTGTGTTTTCTAAAGACACAGCTAATCAGATATGCATGCAAATTTAACATGGGTTGCCAATTCTCATGATTTTTTTTT
>VZRN01003893.1:574320-654193 GCA_013397935.1 Dasyornis broadbenti | reverse complement strand
TTTTTTTGCTACAATTATGCGGCGTAAAAATTGGCCTCTTGTGAGAAGTTGCTGACAGCTCAGCAGCTCTGCTTCAGTGCTGGCTGCAGAGGGTGGGATGGCTGCCAGTGCAGGAAAGTGGAAGATGGCTTTGGACTGGCATGCAGAATGCTTCCAGTGGAGGCAGGTGTTGCATAGCCTGCACCAGTTTCTGCTGTCGCAGGAGTGACAACCTGTGTGGCAAACCAAGAAGCCTGAGCCTGCTGCATCTCCTTACCCACCCTTTCCCTTTACACAGGGTGAAGTGAGTGAAAGAGAAGCAAAGAAGAAAGTGTAGCAGGGGCCCAAATTCCCTGAATTTCCCCATTTCACCCCCTATTTCCATGTATTGAGATCCCAGAGGGAAAAAATAAATAAATAAAATTTGCAAATTGAAAGAAAATGGGAGGCAATAAAGCATTTTAGAGTATTTCTCCATTACTGTGATATTTAAGTGCTGAAGAGTTAGCTATACCTTTATTAATCTGGTCCCTTATTTATTTGGATTTTTTACAAAACACTTAATTACCCCTTCTAGATATCAGTCTATTGATATTAAAAATCCTATGCACAAGTTTATTTATTGCATTTAGAACACAGATATGGTGTAGTTAATTTTTCTGTTATATTCTTGCATAGGCTCTTGTTTATTTCAAGACAAGAACAAATCTTAATTAGCCAGTATTATTACCTGTAGTAAGTTCTGATGAATGGCTGCGTAAGGCAATGAAGTCTGTTCAGAGGTTTGGTCACTACTGTGATTTGGTTTGTGCCAAATGGTGGCTGGAAGACAGACCTTCATGGCCTCACTTGTCTCTTTACAGGTTCCAGTTGGTTCCATGATCAGAGTGGGAAATTCAAACCATGTTAGCCAGCTGAAATGAAGAAAACTTGTCCATTTTTACCAGTCTGCAAATAACAGAGAGTTAGAGCTAGGTGGGTAACAACCTGGAGTAATGCTAGGGTGACTTCTTTGATGCTGTGCACAGCGTGAGGCCTCCTGCAGTTGTGCAAAGCACAAACACCAAATGTGAGCTGTCTGCTTATTGCTCTCTCGTTTCGCACGGCTGTGAGCTGCACGAGTCATGGGATGAGGGCTGGTGACTGAAACAGCGTATGGGCTGGACATGTGCCACAGGGACTTCAAGCAGATTTACTTCATCGCCATGTGGTACTTGTCATCTTCAACATGACACTGTTCCCCAAGCCCATGGGATGGAGGCTGGATGTGTAGTACGGCGTCTGTGGCACCGTGCTCCAGTTCCACGCTCAGAGCCCACGTTGCGCCCAACCTGGAGCTGCTCTGCCTCCTGAGTCTCTACCCAACAGGGAACATCCCATTATGTTAAGCTTTTTGGGTGTTGCAGAGGAGCGTTGTCACATGTTGTAACTGAAATGGTGAGATTTGTTGCTCGAGCTATAATTCCCAAAGTGTGAATGTTTTCAAGCACTAATTTAAACTTAAAGACGAAAGATTTGAAGACTATTTTTAACTTAAAGACTTGATTCTCTGTGCTAGGAAACTAAAGATGGATACAGTCAAAGGATGTTATAAATACAGTGTGCCTGTTCTAACTCCTCGCTTTCTATTTTGATCACGTAATGAGTATTCAACCTGAGTGATTCGTATTGTAAGGGAATGTTGACTTTTTTTGCAAGTTATAATTGAAATTAAAAAGGGAGAGATGTAAAACCTCAACTTTGTAGTAGATGAGTGGTTATATTATGGCTTGAAAATGAAAATGGTCCAGAAAAAGATGTCTGGTACTGCAGCCTTTGTACATATTTTAAAGGGGTCTTTGAGGCCAGACAGCATATCAAAGCTGATGAATACAAAATGGATCACTTATGTATTTGCTATGAAATCATTAACATTTGACACTAAGTGTGTGTCACGTTGAGACAGTAGCTCGAATTTTTCATTTAGACAAACAGAAGAGAAGCAGAATTATCTTAATTTTGTGTCAAACACTGTATTTTTCCTCTTTAGAACTTTATAGTCAGATTTCAAGTGTCTATAGCGAATTGGATTTGTGCTCAAAGACAGAACAGAGCTCAATGAAGCTGTTTAATCTGCTGTAGGTAGCTTGAATCTGCTCAGAACATGGTTACTCATAGAAGTAGTTAAAAACCCATTGTTTTTAATAATTATTGGAGAATATTAATGAAAACGAAATATGGTATTCAGACTCATGAATGGACATACTGCAGATCAGATGAGCTATGCTTGTGTAATCAGCAAAAGACACATCCAGTTTAAGCTCTGTCGAATTAACTTTAATTTTGAATTGTGAGTATTCAACTTGTGATACATTCTTGCAATGAGCAGCTTATTAAATGTCTGTAGGAGAGGATGCAAATGCATGAAACATGCTCAAAAGAATTTTGAACAATGAATGCATTTATGGAAAACATGTTCTGTTCCTAGGCAATTCTTGTTGAGTAATAAGTGCTAAATTTGACTTAATTGCTGGCTATTATTATTCCTTACTGTTTCATGTGGTAAAACCATTGAAAATGACCCAATTTTGTGAATTGGGGATTAAATGAAAAGAAAGTGAAATAGCAAGGATGATTTATTTCATTTTGTACTGAGAAAAGCTTTCTAATCCACTGTGTAAAAATAAGGTGAGTTCAAAATATCTTGGTAAACCTTCTCTGAAAAACAGAGACTTTAATTTCTTATAATGGCATGAGATTAGATGGAGCAGTGCAGTCAGTATGTGCAACCAGCAGTGAGAGAGTGACTTTTGCTCTGAGTTTTTACCCAAGACACCTCATTTGATCTAGTTCTAGCTGGCTGGTGGATCATTAGGTCTAAGATTAGTCAGTTTAGAAAGGCATGGTAAAAAAATTAGGCTGTATTTAGGTGGTGAGTCCATCTGTAACTGCTTTTCTAGTTCTTTGCTCTGTGGACACGGGCAGGTGTGGATGGACATGTATAGGACCCAGAGAAGCTGGAGTTGCATACAATACCTGTAGCTAATTAACTGTGTTCCTCCCATAGGAAAATGACATTTATCAGTCATTGTACCTAAGCAGACCATTACATTTGTGGACTAAGGAAATGTGCCTGACCACAGTCTTGTCTTTTATTGTTGCTCTTTTCAACATGAAATGCATTAAATGTTATTAATCTTTGGTGTGACATTAATAAACAAATATATTAATAATATAATTACGACAATATAGCGTTATATATTACACATTTTAACAGTAGCCGTTTCATCTTTTTTCTCAGATATGAATTGTGTATTGCCAAACTAACTGTTATGATTTCTCAAAAAGAGGCATATGGGTTGTTAGAGAAGATTGAAAGAAATGTGACTTGTGTTTGAAGTAGAAGGTGAGCCCCATCTCTGGCGTTGATGCAATTCACTGAGAAAAAATTTACTGTAGGGGGTTCCATTCTGCCAAAAGGATGAAATTATTTGCCAAATCCTCACAGCATTTGAACTATTAGATATCTTGATGCTCAGCCATTGAGATCTTTAAAAATAGGAATTAGGGCCTTGAACCTGATATTGCATGGAAAATGCATGTAATCCAAAACCAAACCTGATAATCAAAGTGAGTATGGAGATGTGCTCCATTAAGCTGTGTCACCTGCTATTCACTCTTCTGTAGAGATTAAGTTGCTGATCTGCAGCTGAGCGGTGATGAAAGTGCAAACATTCTAGGGAAGTGCAGGGCTCACCAGCTGGGAAGTAAATGAATCAGTTTCAGTGTGGTAAGGAAAATCAAGTAAAGTCTACTGTCATCATTTCTCTAGACAGACCAGTATCCACCAGTCCTTTGTGCTGCTGGTCTCTGTGTATGTATCCACACATGCACATACACACACACATGTGTATCTATGTGCATCACCTTTTCACATCCAGTCTGGAAGGCAATACAAAGAATTTATTGCAACCCTGTGTGCCATCACCTGTGCATATGCAGAGTTTTATGGCAGAAGGTAGTCTTTATGGTGCTCTACAGCTTGATTATGCACTGGTGCCTTTGAACACAATACCTGTACATGGTTTGACATATCAAGAGGTGCAATTAAAAGGTGAGCTTTCAGATTAGCTGCTCATAAGAGTTGAAAAAGGAGGGTGAACCTTATTGAATGTACATTTATAAGTGTGTACAACTGCAGATAGAAATGAATGTAGTTATAATTAAAATGGCCTTTCTATAACATTTTCTGTTCATGCAATTAGAAAAAGAAGGCTAACCTTTGTGTGAGTCTTTCTTGAATAATGGCTTCCTTAGGGAGAAGCTGAAATCCCTATTTTAACTCCCAGGCTTAATTACAGTTGCATGTAGCCTACATGACAAACCTCTCCTTTTTGTCTGCCTTTGTTTTTGCATTAATTTTTGGAAAAGATATCTTCTTTATATGGCTAGGGGAAAAGTCACAGAACAGAGCAGCATCCCTCCGTAGCTAAGACAATACTGGAAAAGGAATAGGATTACAATAAGTGGTCATCAAAAAGGCTGAAGCTCTAATTTTGAGTTTTAAAAGCCTTCATTTTTCTTAAGTGCAGGGATCTTGATCGGCATTGTGCCAAAATTTTGAGTTTGATTTAATATAATCTGGAATAACTATTCTAAATCAGAGAGGAGTCATGACCATCAGAGTAACATGCAGCTGACATAAGCAAAGAGACTTTTCAGACTATGGATTGGAACCCTTAACCATAGACAAAATAATTTCTCTGTTAATGCCTTAACTTTATGTACCTTACATGACTTGTATAAAAACCTGTAGCATACTAATATTTTAAATGGATTACAAAAATACTATTGTGTATTTCTTTTGCTTTATTCATTAGAAAACACTGTTATGTAGCCAAGTTAAGTTCATAACAAGTCCTGTTTGCTTTTATATTAACAAAATCTTTTATAGATTATTTTGTAAATAAGGACCTGATTCTCTTTGCCATTGTCTCTTGCTGATTTAATTCTCTAAGAGACAGTGAAAATAATCAGTTCCTGAGAGAGTGAAACCAAAAGAGTCACACCTCTGCACATGAAATCATCCGTGGAAGCTGCTTTAAAAATTGCTCACTAGAGGACAGGCTCAAAGACATGATTAATATTGATTTTTTTTTTTTTTTTTAAGCATATGAACATGTAATTCAGATGTGTTCAAGATTTTCCTTTCTCCTGAAGTTACAGTTAATAAAGTACTTCTGTCAGAAGGCAGTTCTGGTGCTGCAGCAGAGCTGCATTTACTACATCTGAGGGGGAGGTGAGGTCCATACGCTGTGATTCATGGTGTGACTCTTGGAGATGGTGCAGTGCAGGGCCAGGAGCTGGACTCGATGATCCTTGTGGGTGCTTTCCAACTCAGCTTATTCTGGGATCCTGTGATTACTGACTAGTGCAGTGTGGAGGGGGAAGGACAAGGCCAATCCATTTTTTTTTTTAGGGCTCAGAGTGCACGTTTTATGTATGTGGACAATGGAGTTGAGGCCAATTGCCGACTGTAGGCACACACTGTGTGCCTGAACCTGGCGTGATCTTGCAGGTAACCCTGCTGTGTGTGGAGGTTGGACTGAAAACCTTCAGGGGTGCCTTGCAGTTCAGACTGCACTGTGATCCCATTTAGTGATCAGCAGCCGATTGCCATTCAACTGTCCTGTGGCAGGAGCACAATCTCCTACCTGTGGGCAGCACCAGCTGCTGGAGGACCTTGTGTTCACACAGCCAGAGGGGTTTTCCACTGGTGCCCTGGCACATATCTTCGACCATGGGACCACTGGGAATGTGGAGCACACCAGGAGTGCCATGCAAATTTCAACTTAAATGCACTCACTTCCTTATAGTAAATGGCTGGTGTTGGCACTATGGGGCTGAGAGCGTGACTTGGAAAAATCTCAGGGTTTTCCAAAATGCTGTCAGACTCTCATAGATCTGACAAGTCGTTTTTGCCATCAGACAGTGCTGGAATATTATTTCTTAATGTTTTTATTTTATCCCATTCTTAGTAATAGGAAGCAGTAGGACACAATTTGATCTATATTTTGTCTAGAAAGCTCTGACATGGTTATCACTGCGTTAGGTTAGTCAAATCTAACTGGTTAAACTTGGAACCTTTTTTTTTTCTTTTTAATTATCAGGCATAGATATTACTCCCCATTGAATTCATTTGAACTGTATTTTGTTTGAAATAAATATTCAGGAGTGGTTTTTCCACTTGGCTCTCAGATGAATATAAATATGGTTCAGCTGCAAAGTGTTCTTTGCCTCAGGCCCTGTTTTTTATAATATTATGCTTACAATATAAATAATTCAACAGGTAGACATATCAATAGATGCTGACAGTTTTGGCCATCAGGCACAAAGAAAATAAAATAAATTCTTTATTTAAATAAGGCACTTATAAACATGGGACTTTTTTTTTTCTTTATATTTAGGGGGTCAGCTGACATTCAGGTGTTAAGATTCTCTTCCTTTTATGAATTGCACTGAAATTTCCCTTTTTCACTTTACAGAGAGTTCATAAGTTCAGTTAAATTATGCAAGAAGTATTTTGCCTTAACTTGCTTTAGAACATCATCTATATGTTTGAGTCTATGAAATAGCAACATCTCCATAATAGCTGATTTTTTGAATAACATGAGGATGTAGGTAATAGAATGAAAGCATTACCTTACATGTACCTGAATGATAAAAATTTTGTATAAAAGCCTTTCTTTTTTAGCACATAATAGTATTCTTCTGTGTTTAAAATTTTATAAATACTAATTTCCTTTTTATTTCTCAGCACAGTTGTTTATCTTGAATAAATAAGATATCCAGCCTCATACAGACAGGTTCAGTGCATATCTATAAGCAGAAATCTTCCAGGCTAGTATTTAGATAATATGGATGCAACTAACAACAGTTTAAGTGACTCCATGTACTCCATGGTGTGCTCACTGGAAAATCAGATATATTTGGAAACACCACATTACATTGTTTAAAAGTATTGGGAAGCACAGATAACAGTACATTTACATCTATGTCCACTTCAGTATAGCTGAAGTATAAGGGGAGAGATCCTAAAGGGTAATGCGTATTGCAAGCTTACTGACATCTTCACATCAAAAGAAGGTGATCTGAAGAAGGTTCATTCTGTGCAGTGCCTCATACAAAATCTGCTAGAGTTTATAACAGGTCCTTAAAATTTCTGTGGATTTCACTTCAAGCTTGGGAACCATAAATAATACACTAGATCTGGGAATTTGCATGCTGAATTGCAGGTCTGTAATTTACTAATAACTTTCACTCTATGGTTGGCAAAATATTTACAGAAATTGCCAGTGTCTGCAAGAACACTTTGATACTTTGCCATGGAAATATACTTAGTGCATCACGTTAGATTTTTTTGTTTGTTTTCATGGATTATTTGTTCACAGAAGATAGGGAATATCAGCCCAGTTTTGTAAGAAACTGAACTCTTACTGACATTCATAGGAGTAAAAGTCACTCTGTGCTTTATAACACTCAGTATCTTGCAATATCACAGTTTATGTTGTTGGAATAAAATATGACAGGATAAATTGAAGGGGATTTAAACAGTGTATGCCATTACCAGTTCTTGTGTTGGAAAGAGGAGTGGTGAGTAAAGCTTAATGCGATGAAGCCAAAGCTTGGTTTCAAGCACAGCTGTTAGTAGTTCTGATGATAAAGCTGTCCAAAGAATGGCAATTCTCACTGGCAAATACTTGCCTGCTTGTCAGAGACGTGCTGCTTGACTAAGTTACCTAGCAATATTCATGACCAGGCTGAAAAATGCTAGACTCAGGATCATTGCTGCATATGTTTCCTTTACAGAGTCAAGGATTGGAATTTACAGTACTAGTATGATGTTGTCATAGCAGTTAATCAGGAAGAGTAAGTCAGGGTTGGGAAATAAAATATGTCCAAGACCATGGTTTTAATTATGTATAATTGCAGTGTGATGTATTGGGTACTACAACTGGTATACGACATTCTCAAGCAGTAGGCAGTATTTACAGCATCCTTTTGGGATGCTTATTTACTGGCTCCTTGAAACTTGTGGGTATTTCCCAATATAAGTATTCTGTAATGTTGTAAAAATAAGAATATTTATTTAACATGTTAACTAATAGAATTTGCATTTTAGTTTAAAAAGTGGACCTCTGCATAAGTTATACTGTAATTTTGCAAATGCCTTTATCTGAATTGTGGGAGACAAGCACAGGTCAAACACTAGAACACAATGTCGCAGAGTGAGGTATTTTGGTGTTTGAAATTTGTGAAGTTTTGTTATTGCATTGGATTATATGCATGAATCAAAATAACAAAAAATAAGTTCAAACCACAACTGGCTGCACAAAAGCTGCTTTCTCGTAGCTCTGAGACCTAACCTGCATGCAAAGGCAAAAAGAAACTCAGAGATTTGGGGAACACAGTACCTTCTGCATTTGAAAAGTATAGTAAATCCAGCTGTTCAGAAAATCCTTGAGAAAAAGCAGACAAAAAGGTGAATTAACACCACCCATCCACTGTTGTTAATGTAGATTGTCATATGGTTTGTACTGAATTTTCAAATTTAAACATCAGAAATCATGCTGGATGCAACACAAAGGATGATAGCTGGCACTGCAGAGACAAAGTATGTTCCTCTTCTTTAGATTTTTCTGGAAGGTTGAGATAAACAAATCATCTCCTTTACACCCCCCACTACAACATGAGAAGGACACCTTTCTATCTCAGAGTAGTATTGAAAGGATAAATATGTTCTGGATGATGTGCTCAGAAGTGATGCAACATTTTGCTGTACTTATACCATGACTTTTGCAAAGCCTTTGGCTTTTGATTTGGGTAGGATAGTGCCATTCTAGTACAGGCAAATGCTAATAATTTATTAACGTACATGAGTTTGGATACAGTTTTTTTAGGACTTCAGCTTCTTATCTTCACACCAAAATGTGCATATTTAAAAAAAATAATATTTTTTTTTTTTTTGCCACAGCTGTGAAATAACTTGTGTCTGGGAGACACACTGATTGCTTGACAAGGAGGAACAATGCCTCAGGGGTTTCTCTGCATCACTTGTGTGTTTTGTGAAATCTGTTTCTGGAAATACTGCTGTGCTATATTTCTATGACTAAAGAAATGTACAAAGAAAACATGACAGAAGTTGGCACTGCTATTGGAAACCCATTGGAGTGTAAATGATCAGTGTATTGTATGGATATCCATAAACCAATATCATGTTATGAGTTATGGATCTCATTTTGGAGTAAAATGTGCGTACGCGGGTCATTTAGCAACCTTAATTTCATTTTCTGAGAGAGTAATTTATAAATGTCATGATCTGTGAAGAAATGAAATTGCTTTGTTTACACTTTGTTTATACAGGGTACACTCACAACCAAAGCATTGCATGTATTGTAATTTATTAGTGTTATGTTCATCATTCTCTCTAATTTAAAGCACGTAAGTGAGCACTGCCAACAGTCTCTACAGGGATAAGAAGGAAAGTCTGAAAATGGTACCAATATATATATTCATTTTTTTTTTTTTGGTACTGTCTTCCAGTTTCAGGCTCTGAATATCTCTGAATGTTTCTTCTCAAAGCTCATGCAATCTTATAATTTATTGACAGGTACAGCAGCTTTCAGGTGCATTGCAGGTACTTTGCCTGCATTTCTTTAAGGTCACGCAAGGATGTAAATGTCAGATTTAATTTGATTACATACATACCACTTATGTTTTAAATATTCATAGCAGTAATCTGTCTATTTCAATGGCAGTAGCCAAATGCTTATGATTCTAAACATGTAATTCCTAGTATACTGTGACATATTAAAAACTTATGGAGGGAGTATAATACCCACAGTTTTTTTTTTTTTTTAAGTGGCATAATATCTACTACACTATTTTTTTTTTCAGTTATTTAAGGGCTTTCAACATTAAATGTATCTCCTATTATTGATGTTTAGCAAACTTTTATATTCAGTAACCAACACTTTGCTATTACAAGGAGTTTTTTGTTTCTAATTGACATATATTTTCCTAAACACTGATACAATTTAAATTCTTAATTTTAGTTCATTCCTTTCAATTGCTTTGTTAACATTTGGAAAAATGCTAAGTATTGTATCCTTACACAGAGTTGAACAATGTCAAAAGAACTCTTTAACTTAAAAATTCCATGCTGTTGAAGCACTGTCTTACACAGTAGGCCACTAAGCAAAGCATGTGCATACTCTGCTTGTTTAGTTTCAGTCACAATTTCCTTTCTAGAAAACGATATCTTTCTGATTTTCATCTTGCCTATCACTATAGCTGCTGCTGTTCCTTTTTTAATATCACCATTTTTATTGTATTGTCTGGCTTTGTCGCTAGCAATCTCTTGCACGCGTATACTTAAAGTGTATCCCTCAGTCATTCATTATTTTATTATGCATGAAAAATTTCACCCTCTTTTCTTTATCCACTTGCAAGCTGCTGTATCTGACATTCGTCCTTATTCTTTTGAAAAAGGCTGAAAAACAGATGTTTCCATCTTGCCCAGTGATTAGAGAGAAAGATAAACAAGTATTTGCTGTTGGATCAATCCTGCTTGCTTTTGAGGAAATGAACAGCAATTAGCCAAGCACATGAGCAATGATTTTGGTGGGTCCACACAGATGGAATGTAGAGCTGAAGATCTTCAGAGGGCTCAAAGCTAGCATAGTTCAGGCTGCTGTATACTCCTCTACCTGTGGAAACCTGCTTGTATTTCTCCAAAGCGTGACAGGAGTGCCAAGGAGTGTTTGAAAACATGCAGGTAGCATAATACCTGGTTTATGAGGCCTGTAAGCCTCCTTCTCTGTTCTCATAGTTTTCCACTCTCAGGCTTTTTAAATATTTCTCTCAGAGAGGAGGCAAATATATCCAGTAAACTAAAAAAATGTGTTTATGTCCATGTGGGTGTATATAAAATCTTTAATCTGTCATTGGTGTCCAAAGAAGAAAAGCATTTTCCATAGAAATCCTGATAGTAATAAGACTGAAGATTTTGATTTCTTTTCAGAATGTTATAGAACTATGGAGACATAAATCTGTGTTAAAGATTAAAAAGACCATTTTTGAGTCTGCAACTGCAATAGCAGTGTTTGCTTTAGACCAAAACAATTCTTTATTAAAGGGGCTTTTTGGTGGCTTTTAGGAAACTGCTTTTGTATGTAACAGCTTCTTTTCTACATCTGTAATTTTTGGAAAAAAAAAAAAAAGAGAGAAAACTCATAGCTATTTTCTTAATTCAGTCTCTGGCAAGAAATATGACAGCACATGTGATTTGTACCTTGCACAGAAGGGAGAAGAGAGACAAAAAAATCACAAAAGTATCTTGAGCTAAATAACTGGCTTTGGCTTGGCTGTGTCCATTGGTGAGGATCTATAATGCCAACAGCATTTTTTCTTTCTTCCTGCTTTCTGCCTGTCTTGGCATTCATAGGCATCACTTTATGCATTTCCCTCTTCACGTGTAGGTAATGAGATCAAGTCATATAGTTATGCTTTGGATTGTAGAGCCAAAATGCTCAGAAGGAAGAGCAAAGGTGAATCCTTCTCTGCTTATGGCTTTGTTTCTGTATTACTCAGGTACACCGCAAAACACAGAAAGTGCATGTCAGTGACAATTGCTGTCTCTACTTCCAAATAGTAACAGACCTATATTATTCTTTTGATTTCCTTGGAGACAGTAGCTTTTACACTTTTCTGTGATGGTTGATAATTTGTTTTCTCTTCTAGGACTTAGTTCCAGCCTTGAGTGTGATGTCAAGAAAGAGTCCTAATGCTTTTATGAATTTCACTGTTGAAAATGGCAGCCCTATTGCTGTAGTGGGATGCAGGTGTTCTGGAGGACCACATGTAGTTGATTGCATGACACTCAGCTTTTAAAGAGCAGATTTTGATACTATTGAATTTAACTCATCATTTAACAGGGCAGGCAGGTAGTGATGCACTTAATCACATTTCTCTGTTCTGACTGAATTAGTTCCTTTAAAGATTAGAAGCATCATAAAGAGACAGGTGGATTATAAAGCTCTTGAAAACTATAGCTGTGTAAATAGGAGTGCATTAAAACTCAGCTTTCATTTGACAAGATGAAGTCCAACCTTCTTTAAAAAGGAAAATGGAAGGTGTTTTATTGCAATGGCTCCAGTTAGATATTCAGAAGCAGACATAAATTCACCCTGGTTACTGAAGGTCTTCGTGGTCTCAGGGCAGATGTTCATTGTGGGAAGTACTACTGTGGAAGAATTTGCGCATTTCATCTGTTTTTCTACTTTCTGGCATCATTTTAAGTCTTCCTAAGATTCAGTTCTTCAGGAGACTGGACTAGCAATGCCAAGTGTATTGTCCAGGAAACAGTTACTTGTGGGTTTCTGTGGACTATGCTATGCTTATTCATGATGGCGTGTTGGAGACCCTTTCATACTCTCAGGAGAGCTGGTTGCCTCAGCCTGGCAAATGCAAGAGTTTCCAGTAGGAATGGGGACATTGCAATCATGGGTAATTCTGCAGTGCAACATCCTCTTTCTAGGGTTTCATGTGGATGAGCTGAAAGAGAAGAAAATAATACTCTATTAGGAGGCTTATATTTATTGTATTATTCTTGACAGGAGAATGCATTTTGGTTTAGTGAGGGAGCTGAAGGGACTTTTATCTCTCCCACTCAATTAATGATAGCCCCTGAGCTGTAATACAGTGCTTATTGTAGATCTCTTACTCCGGCGAACTCCTGGTATGCCACTGAAGGCTCGATGACAGACTAGTACAGAAGGTATTTGCACCAAATTCATGGTTACTGTTCAACTCCCCTGTTAAATGTTGCTTGATTCCTTCTGCGTATTGCCACAGAAGCATGAAAGGCTTGAAGGCAGAGTGTAGAATTTAAGCAATGCTGTGGATGAGTTTCATAGGTACTGAGGGCATATGCAAAATGATCATAAGTATGACGAGGTTGGCTGAATTAAGAATTCTGAATTAATGTATCATCTGTCTGATTCCTCTTACAGCCTTGGAATGTTTGCTTTTTCATAGCAAATAATTGTAGCTGCCACAGCTTTACTGTTTTATTTTCAATCCATGGTGGCTGGTCAGAAAAAAAATAATCATCACATTCTTTCCCTCTTCTTGTTTACGTCTATGCCTTTGGCTCAGAAAGTGTGTTGCAACAAAGAACTCCACTGAGTCACAGCAACACGATGGTTACCTCATGACAATGTGACACAACATTTTGTGAAAGCACAGGTGGTATGGTACCTTATTTTGAACACCACCTGGCTAAGAACCTATTCCTAACATTTACTTATTGCAATCCAGTGTTTCATACTAGAATAAAAACAAAGTGCAACCTAGTGTGGAGAGTGTCCAAGGAGCCACCATCAACAGCAGGAGTAAAATCAAGGGCTGAGCATGGAAAGCAATGAGTTTAACCTAAGGAGCCAGTCAAAAATATGCAGACATTGCTTGTGCTTCAAAGTATGCCATATTCTACACCATGGTTTGCTTTGTGAAATACAGGTTTTGTGTCTTGTGTTTATTTCTTAAAATAAACAAAAAAAGAACTAGACATTTGATAGGCCCTGGCTGATTGTGAATCTATTGGTACATGTCTTTGCCTCTCACAGTGCTCAATTCTGCTTCCCTGTCCCTCTGCTCCCAAAACCTTTGTTGGTAATCAAATGTCGAAGATGCGGATGGCTTGAACAAATGTCAAAAACCCTGACTTCTCTCTTGGACACACAAAGCTTTATGATTTTACCGCTCTAAGGGCACCCTCTGGCCATGACTTGCTTCTAGCAACTCAAATATCTATTATCTACTCATTTGACCAGACCTGTACATATGTATCTAAAAAACCCTCCTGCTTGCCAAGGCACATCCTCCTGTGATAGGAGATTCAAATGGCAGTCATAGTGGGTATAATGAAATTAACTCTTTTTTCAAGAACAAGTAATCTATTCTAGGATTTTTTACTTACTGTTACTGTTAAGAACGTGTCAGAATTTTTGCTGCAGAGACATTTCTTGTTTTGATGGAAAATAATTTTCATCTGTCTGAAATCTGGTGTTCTAGCTCAGCTCTTATTTAGCCATCTAAATAAACAGATCAGTTTTATTAAAGTATTCATCATAGTAAATTCAACACATTATGAAAGTAGAAACCATTGCAGCAGGACTTGTTGGTGTTCAGCAATTTTGGAAATAGAGCACTTCTATTTGATTTAGGAAGGTGACTCTGAACAATCATATATTAAAAATTTGAAACTTAGTGCATAATAATATGTAGTTCAGAGGTGCTTTGTCAAGAAGATACCACCTTAAAATAATCTACTCTACCAGCAAGCTTGTCTTTATCTTTGGCTGTTTTTTTATTGCAATGGCCCGGCTTTTTTTTTTTTTTTTTTTTTTAAACTTTAGAAAACTGGTTGCTCCTGTACTTGAAATAGACATTTTTTCTACTCCTTTCTAAGCTGTGTCAAATGTTCTACATTACAACCTGCACTGTCAAAACATCATCAGTGTCTTGACACAGTTTTAAAGTGGGAAGTCTCAGCAGCTGAATGCAGATTGGCAATGCAAGTAATGCTATCTGGGGACAAAGAAGTTAAAGAGAGAGGTTGAGGGCTTTAGGTAACACATGATTCTGAGCTAGGTTCAAGGAAAAAATGAGGAAGTTTACTCACTGACTTTCCAGGTACTAGCTGATGTGTGCTAGTTTGCTTGGGTCGAGGGGTCTTTGAATTGTTGTCAGCATATCTCAGGAAGTCTTTGAGGCTACAGAAAGTGGTACAAAGCCATCCTGTGGAGGCAAACAGATTTGTCTTTGCTGACACCTCCACTGGCTCTAAAATAGCACAGCAGACACATTAGGCCTTAATCAGTACCCCAGGGCCTCAAACTCTGTCATGCTGCTGGCTGAAATGAAAAAACATGGAGTAAGACATAGAGGTAAGAGAGACACAGAGTAAGATCCAAATATGCTTAAGAAGGTCTAGCAATGACTTTTGCAGACTTTTCATAGCATGCTGTGAACATTGCTGCTTTTTGCATTTCACTTCGAGCACAACAGAAAGAGATATCAAGGGAAGAAAAGTCAAATGAAATAGTCAAAGGTACAAAATGGTAGAATAACTTTTTGCCTTCACAAGTCTCACAGACTAGCAAATAAGATCATCATTTAGGGAACCACAGTCTTTGACAATCAGGTTTAAGCTTAGGCTGAATCTACCTGGAATCAGGGTGACATCCTAATTGCAACAACACATCCTAGTTATAGTAAAACAGTTTAATTTTCATGATTAGGTAATAAAAGATGGGCTTTGTCCTGGAGCAGTGTTCTTCTGGCAATGACTCATCCTCAGTTCCTAGTTTCAGGCACAAGGACACCCGCTTCATCCCAGAAGTTCATCTTTAGAGAAGCTAAGGGAAGATTTAGCACAAAAGGGCTGACTGCTTGCTAAAGTTTATTGACATCTTTCAGCTTGTATAAATGCTATCCTTTTGATAAGTTAATAAATGTATGCATCTCATGTCTTTCTTTCCTGCAGTGCTTGTACTACATGACTTTGGTTTCTTTGCCCTGTTCTGCAATTAATATTTTAGGTAATGGTCTTCCGTGGATTACTTCATTTCATTCCAGAACTCATTTGGTGAATAGTTTTACTTTCCTTCTCATTTGGGAATCATCACTTCTGTTCTGCCAACTTCTCTTCACTCAGTGTGTCCCTCCTCTGGTGGTAGGCACACTGCTTTGTGGCACAGTACTTGGAGGTTCAGGAGAAGTGTCAAGGTTTGACAGCAATCTTTTGGCCCAGGTTGGTTAGGAACCGCTAATTAGACTTAAAAATATTTTTTCTTAGCCTTCTTAAGCTCCTTCTCGGCAAGTGCTAGCTATGTAGGTTTGTAGCGCTGAAGCAGGTCAAAGGGCTGTGCCAAGCATATGTAGGAAGGTGTGGGAACATTGCTTTAGAAATATTGAGTCAGACAGAGTAGTGAAAGCTGACAGCGTATGCCAGAAGTAAAGGCAAGGTAACTCAACACAAAAAGTACGTCTGCCTAATGTGATTGCTGACTGTTGGCATTGGTTTGCTATTGCTGAGGAAATTAGACTAATAAGCACATCAGTGGTCACCTCAGTGTGCTTAAGAGAAGGACATGATATGATTCATTTCGGTCAGAAATAGTCTGTAGCTTCAAAGTCTTCCATTATTTCTACTTCAAGAAACTAAAAATTAGAAAGTCATCCTGTATAAGCAATTTGAAGAGGTAAAGGAAACATGAGAAGCGTGCAATTGTAGTATTTATTTTGCTAATGTTTATTCAATTAAAAAAAAAGAAATTGAATAAACATTAAAAAAAATGGGATTCTGGCCCGTATGTAAGGAGTAGTATGTATAAGGGCTTGACCTGCCATGTAAGACGCCATGGAGATTGCTGGTTCAACTTCTCCTTAAGGCCTGCCAGCCTTTTGTTTTTCATATAAATGTCCAAAATGGAATGTCAGTCAAATGGAACAAATACATCAAATTTCGTTGGTTTTCCCACCCTTCTCATGAGGGAAAAAAAATAGAAAAATCCTTGGATGTTTTACTTGTTTTATCATTCTAGCAGCTGGGATTGCTTAATCACACAGCCATACTTTACTAGAGTCTCCATATGGCATATGAAAGTAGGAAAAGCAAGCTATACATCACATGCTTTCTCCTCTGTAATTTATAGAATAGAATATAATAGAGAGGGTCAAAAGGATACAATGGAATAGACTATTTCAGTTGGAAGAGACCTACAACCACCATCTAGTCCTGCTGCCTGACCAGTTCAGGGCTGACCAAAAGATAAAGCAGGTTGTTAAGTGCGTTGTTCAAATGTCTCTTAAACACTGAAAGTCTTGGGGCACCAACCACCTCTCTAGGAAGCCTGTCCCAGTGTTTGAGCACCCTCTCAGTAAAGAAGTGCTTCCTAGTGTCCAGTCTAAGCTTCCACATGCACAGTGCTGAACTATTCCCACATGCCCTATTACTGAGTACTGGGGAGTAAAGGTCAGCACCTACCTCTCCATTTCCCCTCCTTAGGAACCTGTAGAGAGCAATGAGGTTTTCCTTCAGCCTCCTTTTCTCCCAAACAGACCAGCCTATGAGGGCTTTAGCTTTCCAGTCTTGTTTTTCCAGCTTTGTTGCCCTCTCCTCTGGAAGCATTCTGTGGCATTCACATCCTTCTTAAATTGTGGGACCCTAGGCTTGGCTTTGATTTATTTTCTTTTTCCAAAAGTTACATCTTTCAGTTTCTTTCTTTTCATCACGTTCTCTTCACTCTTTGATTCTCTCCATGTTCTAACCTTTTTATTTTATTGTATAGACATGGCTACACTCATTTTTACACAGTAGCTGTTACAGGAAGGTGAGAAGCTGAAACAATGAGCAGTGTGTCACTGGTAGGTTTGACCTCATTTCTTTTTAATTCTTTTCTTATAGTGTGAGTAAAAATCACTCAGGAGAGTTTGAAGAGGGCACACTTATGCACTTTCTGAACCTATTTGCATGTGTGAAGGCAGCTGAGGAGGTCTCTGGACTTGGCTTCCATTTTCCAGCTTCCCACCTCAACTTGTGATTGTTTGGATTCAAGTGGTCTGTGGACCTATTCTGCACACCAAGACTGGGAAATAATCTGGGTTAAAGATAATTTTTCAGAAAAAGTGCATGGCTGATACAGCTGTGGCAGATGTACAGGGACCTAAAGGCAAAGTAGGAGTCTCTTAAAATGTCTTTGCCTCTGAGAAGAAGTGTTTGTGAAGCTACATCCTGACACAGACAAACACACACACAAGCACACACAGCTGTCTCTCGTGCAGTAATGCAGGGACTGTTCAGTTCCCCACCACCTCTTATACTGTGCTCCACAATCAGGTATTTGGGGGGACCTCCCTCTGGCATCTGGCACCAGCCCTTCTGGTCTGCACATCCGAACTGCAGTTGACTGAGCAGCATGGTCTGGTAGCAGGGAATGGCAGCTGGAAGGAAGGGCTGTGATAGGAAACCACCCGTGGGGGCTCAAATACTGCTCACTTGGGGCTTGGGATGCCTGCCAGAGGGCTCTTTGCATGGGACACTTCTTTTCCAGCACATCCTACTTTGAGGCTTTCTAGAGAGCTTCAAAGAGACATTGGAAAGTGTTTTTAAAGAGACTGTGGAGTGATAAGAAGTAGCAGGACTTAATGTGGCTAGTCAGGGAAAGAAAAATCTATGGCAAAACATTCCTAGTAATTTTTTTCATAATATTATAAAGCATTTGTTTAATAAGAGCTGTTTTCATCTAGGATATATTTTTTTTTTCTATTGGGACTTGCACTTCAGTGTCTGTCCTTGAGACCTTTTCATTAATTGTTTCCTTTAAATCAGGACTTTATGCTCTAAAACTACTAATGTCAAAATAATATTAATCATCTTCCCAGATACTATTGCAGTGACATAAATACAATTTTTTAAGAATAGTTCACCGCATGAAGGAAGTGAAGGAGCTGAGATGACCTTTTCTATTACTGCTCTTTGTTTTTCTTTGGTGATTGTTGAATGTTTGTACATTTAGCAGGGTTGCCTGGTTTCTAAAGTAGTTTCTTCATCTTTTTTTCCTTTTTAACCTTTTTTCCTTTAAGAAGAATTAATAGAACATCTCATAAATTAAGACCAAATTAATTTGTGTTTGTGGTAGAGTCAATAATAGTAGGAACACAGTATCTGTATTCCACCATTAAAAAAGGAGAAAAACTGCAAAGACATTCAGCTTTCAGATAATGTCTTCTGCTGTGTATTCTCAGATCAGATGCAGGCTCATAGCAGATTTTTGCGCAGGTTGATGGCAAGAGATCTTTAGGCAAAAGTAATGTATTGTCTTCGTGTTTTGCTTTGGTCACCCGAAGCATGTGTTAATAGGGAAGACTGTGAAATGTATTCCCCTCTGTGGTTTTTCTTTCCTTCCTTCCATTTTCTTTTGATCAGTTTCATTGACAGAAAATCGTCTCATTTGAAATCCTCACAATTTCCTAAAAATCTGCCTTGAAAACTGCCCACTGACTGTGTTAATAGAAAAGAAATATATCTTAGGTGTTGATAAAGTGGTTTTTAAAAGTATTTCTCACTGTGATATCTCGATGCTGAAACTTGATTAGGAAAATTACCAAGATTCATTGGCTTCTGGAAAGTGACAGTAATGGGTTTGAATACTGTGAGATGGCATGATTTCATGAGATTTAGAGTCACAAATGGAAGTCATTGGAGAAACAATTTAGAAAGGAATTATTTCTGAGCATTTGATATCAAGCTACTCATGTTTATAGAATTTTACTCATTAGTAGAACTTAAATCCCCAAGATATGAAATACTGAAGATGTGATATTTTTAGGTTATGATAGTGAACAAGGAAGTGGTATGGAAAAACCCCAAACTGACAGTAGCACTACTTTGAAATTTTAACTATTAGCTGCTCTCTCCACTCTGTACTCAAAGTCTGTGTGATCAAAGATTGGCTGTGGGTTTCAGAACAGCAGTTCCAACCTTCCTGGAACTTTAGAGGATGTCCCTCAGTTATCCTGGAGAAACAGAGACTGAAATTCTTCCCGAGATGGAGCTAGTCAATTGATGGATCATGATCACACATGGGATGCAATGCTGAGTCCTTACTCTGCTTAGGTCACCATCAGAATAATCCCCATGCATGTCAGTGGCTGTTTGTGTTAAAAACTCACCAAAATACTTAACAATAGGGTTGAGCCCCAGTTCTGGCCACAGTGTTTATTGTTATTAATCTAGATTAATTATAAGCAATGCTTGCTTTTTCAGAAACACTAAAATCTGGTCAGTTTGAAGCACCAACAGCAAAATCCCTTGTTGCATGACAAAGAGAGAGAGAGAAAAAAAAACGCTATGTACAACATTTAATATAATGTTCTTCTGATTAACATTGTAAATTTAATTAATTTCTTTGTAATGATTAATTAAGTTTAAATATTCTTTAGGTTTCAAGAGAATATTATTTCTGTTTCTTTTATCTATCAATGTTCAGGCCAGGTAAATATTTTTAAGTTCAAACTGTGGTGTCAGATACGTATAAAGCAGTACTTTAAGTATGGGGTTTCATTACTACTCTCTTGAGAGCTTAAGCTTTCCAACCATTTCTTTTTCTCAAATTTAAAGCCACATTTGACTATGGATTCTAGTGACAGAAGTGAGTGTGTATAATGCACACACACGCACATCTATTTAAACTCACATACAAGTATTTTCAGAGATGAAGAGATCTGTTTTTTTCTGTTATCTATGGTTCTGTCCTTCACTTCACTGGTAGATAGCCTTTCCTCTTGTCAGACATGAGTAAGTCTGCTCCAGAAGAGGCTCTCAAAAGAAGTGTTTCAGTAGATTTATTGCACTGTGCTTTTCTAGTTTCAAAGGGGGATGCATCATGTTAAAGTGTAGTAATTGTGTCCACGTGTCTTTGGAAACGGGATAACTTGGGGGATGGGAGCTAAATGGATGATAGAGACGGCAGCTGTTGATAGAAAAAGATTTTGCAGAAAAAAATCATTTTATTTGCCCTGAGTTAGTGCATTGCCTGTTAGTACAAAATTTCCTGAGGTATTTTGAATTATTTGGTATAGTTGAGATAAAGAGTTGGTTTTTTCCCCCGCAAAATGTTGCCATGTAAACAGCTTCACAATCAAGA
The DNA here is from genome assembly GCA_013397935.1 of Dasyornis broadbenti. Lineage (NCBI taxonomy): Eukaryota > Metazoa > Chordata > Aves > Passeriformes > Dasyornithidae > Dasyornis > Dasyornis broadbenti. The sequence continues at coordinate 633,461 of VZRN01003893.1, read as the reverse complement.
AATGAATGGACTCAATGCATTGTGATGTCTTTGTTTGTTACATCTAAATGTGTTTTATAACTTCTTCACTTTTTGAAGTAACGTTCCACATTTTTTTTCAGTCCATCTATATATAGTTGTTTTTTTCCCCCTCTCAGGTTCTCTCTTGTTCTGTCAGGGAAACTAAGGTTCATACCAATATCCATTAGAAATTAATCTTATTTTATTTGACTATAAAATCTCTGATTTCTCATGAATTATTAGTCTATGATTTTGCTTCTGTGTTTAAATGGGAATAGATATGGGACTCAGCTGTTCGAGTTTTTAATCATTGGGAAATGATAGATATAGAGACTATCACCTTTCTTCACCATTATTTTTTATTTTTCAGAGGTGTAAGCAATAAAATAAATTAAAATTTCAGTTATGGACATTTTCTAACATTTGTAATAAGGTATAGAAATTTATATGTTGTTACATATAATTAACAGTTTCAGTCCTAAAAGATACTTCATAAAATTACTGGAAACAATTAAAAGTTCATTCTGTAAGCAATAAATGATTTTGCCCTTGAACTGGTTTGTAATGAAGTCTAAATTAAATCATAATAAAATAATTTGTGACATGCTTGATGACTTTCCAAAGCACTTACCTGAAAAGGAAGGGGAGAGAGACTTTTAAATTTTTTTTTCAAACCAAATATAAGTTATGCAAGGAGATGTTGTTCCCACGCAATAACAGGATTTCATCTAGAAATTCTATACCAAAATTTCAGTTCCTTAAAAGATAAATAAGTGAAACAGGACATTAGACTCTGGCATGGATATTCCAGGCATTTTCTTAAAGGCTGTCTGATGCCTATAATTCTTTCTCTCCAGGAATTAACTCCCACTGCTTTCGTTCCAGGTGGAATGAAACCTTTCCTTCATTAGGAGAAGATTGTTGGTTGTCAGCGCTATCATTACCTGCAGATACCGAGGGCTGTTAAAAGCAAACAAAGCCAAATTATGGCTGCCACTCCTTGGTTAGACTAATGCTGCTTTACAAGGAGTTTCTATAAGTAGTAAAGCAAGGAAGTTTTTCTCCGAAAAAGAAACATGCAATGTATTTATAAATTAGTTTGGAGTTCAGTAGTGGTGCAGGAAAGTCTGTTAATATTAAAAACTGAAATCAGTTTAAAAATTAATCTAGTATTAAAAATAAGTCGTCGAATAGCGGATTTTTCTAGTGCACATCTGTGGACAAAAGAAGCAGCCAGTCCATTTGGCAAAGACATTGGAGGTGAAATCAAAATAAGAAAAAGGTTTTTAATGGCATTTTCTAAGTTTTGCTTTTGAACAGGGACATGAGGGGGAAATAGCTGTTAACTGGTGAAATGCAAGGGCCACTGGAGTAATATTTGGGAAGTGAGAACAGGAGTTTGAGGCAATGAGCATGGTACATTTGCAAGCTGAGTTTTTCACCCCGCATCATCTTACCAGCAGCTTCCCATTGACTGCCTGGTGATGGCTGATATCTAGGCCAGCAGAGAGACCTCGAGAAAACCTGCCCTTTCTCTGTCTTGGCTGCGCAGAGCTGTGTGATGCTGGTGATGGAAAGCAGAAGAATTTGCATAGCTGTCTGTCCAGTGTCTGCCAAAAACTTTATTGGCTCCCAGTAGCCATCTAAAGGGCTGTGGATTACTAGTATGATTTATCCAGATTTTATTCCCTCCTTTTTTTTGGATTGCTTCAGGAGATGCATGACAAACATGGAGGAGGGAGATGGTTTTTCTCTGTATTAGGGAGGATTTCCTGGTACAGCCTGTGAAACAGTGATGAGGGAAACTGGTCTTTCCATAAAAGGACTGAGACTGAGCCACCAGCACAGCATTACAAATTGGTCTTGTGGCTGTCCAGTTTGTTCTGCTTTCAATACAGTTTTTCATAATCTGTCACCATGCTGAAGCTTTTCTTCCCTTACGTTTTTTTTTATGGACACAAGGAAAGGGAAGAATAAGTTGGGTTGTATCTTTTCTGACTTCCTGTCTGGTAGTAAAAAAATTCTACAGAATGTCCTAAGAATAATAAGAGTACATATCTTTGAAGTGTAAATATAATTTAGATCAGAAAAGCAAAGGGATATAGTGAATAGAACGGAACAGAATAGAATTAGAACGGAATAGACTAGACTAGACTAGACTAGACTAGACTAGACTAGACTAGAATAGAACAGAATAGAATAGAATATTTCAGTTGGAAGGGGCCTACAACAATCATCTAGTCCAACTGCCTGACCAATTCAGAGATGACCAAAAGTTAAAGTGTGTTGCTAAAGGGATTGTCCAAATGCCTGTTACGCACTGGCAGACACTGGGAATCAACCACCCCTATAGGAAGCTGTTCCAGTGTTTGACCACCATGTTGGCAAAGAAATGCATTTTAACATCCAGTCTAATTTTGCCAATTGAACTATGGTGTTGGGCTTTCATGGACATGGGCTGGTACACCGGGGACACGAGTTGTTCTGAGGCAGATCCTCAGTTCAGACTTGGAGTGTCTTGCTCTGCACTTTTGAAAAAGTATTGGAGCTCAGGCTTCGATTCAAGAGGTTGTGGGCTCCATGAGCTGACTCATCTGAGGTCATACACTGCTCAGATTCTAAGTGAGGCGACACAAATGAAGTGTCTTTCAGAAAGTTGTAGATTGCTAAAAAAAGTATCTTGTAGAAGCTGACTTGAAAGTGACTGAAATGAGACCTTTTTGTATATCGTCAGAGAATAAGAAAAGGATAAGTAAATGCAGCATACATTTTCTTAGGAAAAATATGCATCAGGGTGTGGGCATAAGAAAGTAGGATCCAATCTTGGTATTTGGTTTTGGGAATTTCAAAGGCTTTGGAGCCAAAAATTTTATTCAGTGTCAGGACATCCTACAAAGATCTGTGAGGGGTAAGCAGATGGATGTGCAGTGTGTTCCTTTTCCCACTCCCTTGTTGAGTTTGGACCAGTTTTATGACAATAAGTATGCACCCAGAATAACAAGCTTTAAAAAGCTGAAGGGAAAGAAGAAGCTTAAGTGTATGTTAGAGTGTTCTGGGTAGGCATATAGAAACGAGAAGGAGGTTTTGCCTCTTTTCTTGGTCTAGACATGATAGAATTAAATCTCTAAATCTGATCTGGTATTCCTAATTTAATTTCATAGCTGATGGATTGAAATGGGCGATTTGAGAAAGTGTTTCATTTGATCATTTTTAGACAAAATAGTTTGCATTGAGCTGGATTGCTCTTTGCAAATGCTAGTTTATTTCCATTGGATAAGAGTGATCAGGCTGATTTTCTCAGACCTGGATGTCTAACATTATATTCCCAGGTTAGACTGGGTGAATTTCACCTGGATTATAGGGAACAGGAGTTGCTGATCAATGACTTGATCAAGAAATGTGTTTTATCATGATAATTTTGTCCTAGTCCATCTGCAGTGACTGTGTGACTCAACACGAAGACCAGTCAATATTTACCTGCCTCATTCTCAGACTGTTTTCATGCAAGAAAAAACAAACCAAGTAAGAAAGAGAGGAAAAAAACCAGCAGCAGTTTTGAAAGACAAAGACAAAGAGAGAGAAGATCACTAAGAAGGAAACATACTGTTCATTCAGTCCATCAGAAAATGTGTGGAGAAAATGTTCTGTAATGATCAAGTAGGCCATTTCATGAGACCTCATTAAGTGAAGTGATTATTTCTCAACAGATCCTCATTAATGAATTGAGGCAGAATAGTACCAACTTACTGAGCCATCCTGGTTCACTTGCAGCACTATGACAGGCTGCCACACAGGACTATTGGAGGGTGAGCAGGCTTTTATGGTGACACAGTCTCCCACTTACCTGTTTCCTAAACACAGCTTTATGAGCACCCTTTGTGGCACCATGGGCTGTTTCCTCTGAACAGTAATTAAATTTATACTTGGAGTCTTAGCCCCTGGGAAACAGGTTTTCATGAGAAACAAAGATAACTAATGCAGAGGGGCCTCTAAGGAATATTGCCCAGTGTTCAATGTTATACCTGCATCAAAACTTAAATCCTAGGATTGTGGATGCAGCAGAAGACTCTTTTGCCATACATATATAGTGTAGCTATCAAATTCCAGTGTTTACTTGAAACATTAGGTTTTTTCTGCTGACATTTAAACATGTTCAATGAATTGTATATAGAATGTATATAGAGAGAATATACTGTCCCACAACACAAGGTTATGTTTCCTGACTGCACGTGGCAAATATTGGGGAACAATATGACCTTGATGATCTTGTTTGCTATTTTGGCTCTTGGGGCCTTCTCCTTCTCATTCACCTATATTTGTAGCTCCCTCTGGGAAGCATGGGAAAAGAGAAGAGGTAGGCTTTGCAGAGTCCATACACACATTCACCTGACACAAAGTTATTTTTCTAAACACTTACTTGGACTGCAGTCCTGGACTCTTCATCGTTCCATGGCATCCCTTGTCTTCCTTCCCAAGGCTCTGCACTATCTGTCATTTACTGTTAAGATCCAGTTGGCCCAGGATGCCCAATTACATCTTCCATTTTTCAATTATCAAACAAGCATTTATGACTTTGTCCCTTAATCTAGGAAGGGTTGCTACCTAAACTTTTTCAAAGCTCTTCATAAACCTTTATGTGTACAATTAAAGTGTTATCTAAAAAAGTGCTTTTTCTTTGCAAACTATAAATTCTAGCCTCTCCAGCAGAAGAGCAAACTGTCGATTTATGCAACATTTCATTCAAAATTTTCTTTTAATTTTGTGTCTATTCAGTCTAGTTAACCTCCCTTTATCACAATGAATATGAAAGTGGATATAAGATTTACTTTCTCATGCATTCTCTCCTCTTTATTTTAATTTGCTTAGGGTTTTTTTGTTTGTTTTGCCTACCTCATTGAAGTGTGTCCCACTTAAACCTTAATATTTTCATTCACCATATCTTCTGGTCTTTCTATGGCTCTACAGGCTTGGGGTGGAGGGAGTGATCTGCACTCTTTGTTGCTCTTCTTCCCTTTCACAGAACAAAACATGGTGTTCCAATTGAGGCTGTATTGGTTCATGCACAGGCCTAATAATCAAATCCAAAATTACCTTTTGTTCAGATTGTATCCCAGCATTGTTTGTTTTATTGATTTGCAGGGTGAGCACGTGTCTTCACTGAACTTTTCTGCAGGATGTCCATGGTCTTCTCTCATGAAACATTTTATCTGCATTAATTTCTTTCTATTGGCTACTTATTTCTATTGCCTAAAATTAAGTACCTATTCTCTAAAGCGTGGAAGTACTCACTCCTTTCCCATTATTTTTTTCTTCCTCCTTCTGTACTGTTTAAAGATATAAATATTTGTGTTTTACCACATAAACTCTTTAAAAATCCTCAGTTTTCTTCATACTGTGGTTAAAATGTTTAGTGTGTTCACTCTGCACTTCTATGTATTTTTGATTAATTTCTTCACTTTTGTTTTAAAAAAATACTTCTCTCAGGAGATTGGTGCAACAATGTCATTTTACACTATGATTGCACTGCTGTGAAACGATGGAAAGTAGCTCAGTGAGCCCTTCCACCAGCTCTCTTAGTAACCTGCAGTGGATCTTGCCTGGCCGCATAGGGTTGTGTGTGTCTAAGTGGTGCAACATTTATTTTCTATTTAATAGATTAAGAACAAAAGCAATGTTGACAAAAGTGTCAATCCAACATGGAATGAAAAATATAAAATCATTAGCATGAGTCAGGAAAAAATAGATCATTCAAAGAATTTTTTTTTCCCGGATTCAGAAAAAATTAGGGTGGTGTATTCTTATTACATGCAAATAATTTAGACATTCGAATTCGGGTTCATAAACAATTAGAATGGTAAACAATGTCTGCTAAGGAAAAGCAGTTTTAAATCAGAAGGATGTGTAAGTTGATTAAGAGGTTGTCTGCCACCCTAGTGTTAATTTTTAATACATATCAGAAAAATACTGCAATTGGTGAGATTATAAATTGGATTGACAGACTGAAAGAAATCTGTGTAGGTAAAATCTAGTTTTTTAAAACTGTTGATTTGGTTCAACATGTCATTCTGGTGTTGAGGGTTTTGGGACTTGAGAAGTTTCTTGCTTTGTTTTTATAAACTTTCAAGATGAAATTTAAAAGTTACTCCTGATTTAAAAGAAACAAAAAGAAAGATATCATGTCAGGAGAATTGCACCTTTGGGGAGGAGTGATCACAGGGCATGACTTGGATTGTTTGGGAAGGTCTGTCTGCTAGGGCAAATATACACTGGGACATAGGATGGAGACTGTATTTACAGAAAGGAAGACTATGCAGAAAGGTAGAGACTTTCAGCAATACTTGGGAATTATGTTGGATGTATACATCAATGTGGGCATCAGGGCGATACTTTGGCACAAAGACTGTAATCAATCTTTGAGCATGGTAGTATAAATATTGTGGGTAAACCAGCATTGTTCTGATTGCTAATACACAGTACAAGGTGTGCAGTCCTGATGCAACTGTTTTCTTGAGAGACTTGAACAAAAGGAGAAGATGAAGGGGAAAAACGCAAAACAAAGGATTTTAAGGCTGGAGAGAATACTTTTTAGAAATAGATATGGGGGGCTCAGGCTTTTGTAATATGCCTTCTTTACAGTTTACAAGAACTAAGAGAAAATATCAAGAAAGAGGTTGGTTTTCACTTTAGTTAGTGAGCCCATAAGACCAAGTCCAAGGTGCTGCACCTGCATGGAAAAAACCCTCGGTATCAACACAGGCTGGAGGATGGACAGATCAAGAGCAGCCCTGCCCAGAAGGACTTAGGGGTGCTGGTGGGTGAGAGGCTCAACATGATCCAGCAGTGTGGAATTGTAGCCCAGAAAGCCAATTGTTCCCTGGGCTACATCCTTCCCTGGGCTACATCAAAAGCAATGTGGCCAGCAGGGCGAGGGAGAGGGTTCTGCCCCTCTGCTGTGCTCTTGTGAGACCCTACCTGGAGTGCTGCATCCAGCTCTGGAGTCCCCAGCACAGGAAGGACATCAACCTGTTGGAGAAAGTCCAGAGGAGGCCACCAAGTTGATTAGAGGGATGAAGCACCTGTCCTGTGAGGAAAGGCTGAGAGGACTGGGATTGTTCAGCCTGGAGAAGACTTTGGGGTGACCTAATTGCGACTTTCCAGTACCTGGAGGGAATCTACAAGAAAGATGGGGAGGAACTTTTTGCAAGGATATGTAGGATATCATATGTACAAGGATAGGAGAAAGGGAATGGTTTTAAACTGAAAGGCAGTAGGTTTAGATTAGATATTAGGAAGTTCTTTCCTGTGAGGGTGGTAAGGCATTGGAACATGTTGCCCAGAGGAATTTTAGATGCCCTATACCTGGAAGTGTTTAAGGCCAGGTTGAGCAAGTTGGTCTAGTGGAAGTTGTCTCTGGCCATGCAGGGACATTGGAACTAGATGACCTTTAATGGTGCCTTCCAACACAAACAATTCTATGATTCTATTCTGTGATTCTAAGGCATAGGAGGAACTAATGTGTGATAGCTGAGCCTGGACAAAGACCAAAACAGAAGCTAGGAATAATTTTGTTAATGATCAAAATGCCTGATAGATGCAACAAATTATTAAGAACTATATTTTCTGCCTCCTTATGTCTTCAAATCTAGACAGAGTGCCTTTCTGGAAACATGCGTAAGTAAAAACCAAATTATTTAATTTAGTAGCTCTTCTTAGTTGGAATTCTCCTTGGGTCACCAGACACAACTTAAGGCACAGAAAAGGGATTGCTTTATCTTGTCCACACTAGGCAAAGTGTCTGCATGCTGTCATTATAGCTAGTGCTGTGAATAACTTCTCCTTGTGTTTGTTTGGTTTTTTTGTTTTTTTTTTTTTTTTTGGCTAAGCCAATACACTACCATAAGAATTGATACATTGCCATAGTTTTAATCCTTGAAAGTAAGGAATTGATACTAGTAACAGAAGAATTTCCCTCTTGTGTAACCTGCCTTCCCTTTCTGTAATTCCCCCATTCCTTTTGGACATCACTAACCTGAGAGTTTACTCTACATTCTGCTTTGGAAATGCAGATTTCCCAGAAGACACGCAATTTGCTTTATTTAAATCCAAGTCTTTGCTTCAACTGGAGTTTTGAATCAGAAGCTGTGAGAGAATTTTTAAGAAGATTCTAAGTGATTTGATTTTTCTTTATATTTTTTCTACTTTTCCCCAGAACTGATGTGGCATGCCCACACACATAACAGAAAACCCAGCCTAGAAGTTGAAGTAGGCTTTTTGGCCTTAAAGATTAAGCACATTAAAATTAAGCACATTTGTTGCCTTCCATCTTGTTTAATGTATCTTACATGCTACAGAGTTTTAAAGTGATATTTTCGTATAAGCTCTTTGACAGACAATCACATTTCTTCTGACCTCACTCCTAGAACATATCCTTATTTTATAAGGGATCTTTGACATTTCCTATATTAGAAAGTTGATAAAGGACTTGTCAGAAAACCATTTCTTTGTAGACATTTCTAGGGAAATAAACCCATCTAGGTTCCTTTCATGTTTATCAGCTGGGTAGATGAACCTCTTCATCAATTTAGACTACAACACTCATATCCAGGAAGGATTTTGTCTTGATCATTAAAGTAGGTCTTGACTTTGTTATCACCTCTAATTAAAAACACAACATTAAATTTGTGTTAACAAAGATGTGTGCATACATGATTCTAATTTTTAGGGGTTTTAATGCATTAGGTTATCAGATGGAGGATATACCTGTACTTTGTACTTTCCTTGGTGGATTATCTGTTATATAAGTATTTTTCCTACTCTTACCCAACTGCTAGAAGGAAACAAATGCCTTAGTAGGCAACTTCTATTTTCTTCTCCCTTAAATGCCTTCATTTTGGCAGGGAGGAACCATCTGCACAGTACTGTAATTTCTTCCCACTAATGTACACTCTGATGAGAAACATAGAGGAGAAAATTAGTCCTTGTTATAGACAGATTTAGGGGGTGGTATTTGCTTGACTAGAAGCCTCCTCACTTCACTTTTTTAAAGCTTCATAGTAATAGTGTTTGCCATAGGTGTCTCCTGTGTCTTGGTGGTCTTGCCACTTGCATAAAAAGTGATTAATGACAACTTCTACTATTTGCATTTTGCATTTTGCATTTTGTGTGCAGGCTCACGTTGCAACAGCTCTTGCAAATAGTTTCTAGCTGTAACCAATGAATGCTTAGACAGGCCTGGTCACATTAAATTCTAGATGCTTTATATGATGTCTTCATTACTTTAAATGTGAATCTTGGCATTGTATTTTAGATTTTTCTTTGAATATGAAGTTCATAATTCTGAATTAGCCTTATTTAGTCTTATGTTTTAAAAACACAGTTCTACTTTCTCTTTTACAAATTAATACCAGATCTATTCTTCTTTCAAGTAATATTTCCTTTCAGCCATTAGAGATTCTCATATTTTCTGTCTCCATACTCAAAATACGTCCCAGTTTAACAAAAACTTTTGTGAGTTCAAGCTCTGTTAAGTTGATATAACATAAAAGATGGTCAGATATTTAGATACTTCCAATGGGAAATACAAAAGAAACTCATATAAGCAATAAGAAGATGTTATTTTGAAATTTATAAGAGATTATGGTTGTCAAAATCTGAAAATGAGTGTTTTTTCAAGAGTGTATGTCATTATGTTCAATAAATTTACAGATCTCCTGTTTTCCTGTGTGCAAGGGGTAGGTTCAAGGAACAAAAAACTCTTTCATTTGAATATTTTCTTCTCACAGTAGCCTTGGAGGGTTTATAGACTTTGTCTTTGATCTGAGGCCATGTCTTCTATAAGCACTATATGCACATTGATAATTGCTTCCTTTGAGGGATGAAGTCTCAGGCCAGCTTGCCTTTCAATACATCCACAATGAAGCATTTAAGACAAGTATTATAGAATCATGGCATAATTTAGGTTGGACGGGGCCTCTGGAATTCATCTGGTTCAGTTCCTGCTCAGCGTGGGCCCGGCGAAACAAGATTGCTCAGGGTCAATGCTGAGTACTTCCAAGGATGCCAATTACCTCTCTGGGCCACCTGGTTCAACATTTGAACTCCTTTTGTATATTAGCAGACAAATGAACATGCTTAATGCAAAAGATCTTCTTTTACACAGATTGCTCTTACAGAGCCTCTTTTTCTATGGTACTACATCTTCAACCTCAGTGAATAGCAGGAAATCAAGGGAATTTCCCACCTTGCTTTTCCACTATCAGGGTAATGTGTTCCTGTTTTTTCATGGATAAACTATACACTAGAGTAGCAGTGGTCCAGATGATGCCTGATTTTACCTCCTTCCTGTCTGTTGAGTTATCTATACACAGGCAGACCAGACTCATTACAGTTTTGTCTGTCATTTTGTAAGGCACAATTTTGTATGTTGTCTGTGATCATCTGGAAGGATTTGTAGCTGTCTTATTTTTAGTTTGGATAATGTCTGATCAAAGGAAACAGGGCTAAGGTTGATGCAGGAGAAGCACTCCTTAAAGTAATTCCATGATTACTCAGGAGAGCATCGCTTCAGAAAAATGTTGGAGTACAAGGAAAAATGAGGTGCGCTTGACAAATTAAAGAGTTTTAAAATAATTGGTGCAACAGCAGCATGGCCACACATATTTTTAAACTTGCCCCAGAATAAACTAAGGGGGAATTATACAGATACAAAGTGGAATTATGTAGGTATGAGTTGGAATTATACATACAAGTATTAATACATACAAGATACAAGTCACCTCCTTGATAAAAGGGAGGGAGGGAGGAAGGGAGGAAAGAAGGGAGGGAGGAAGGGAGGAAGGGAGGAAGGGAGGAAGGAAGACCCTGGCTTTGGAAAGGGCAATGTATGTCACAGAAAGATCTTTTATTTCAGTGTGCTATGCTGAAGAAATGGCATGCTGTTCATTTATTAATAACAACAGAAAGGTCAAATATTTTCCCTTTTGCTATCAGCTCTATGTTCTGTCTGCTGCTGTCCCTAGAAATTCCTAGGGCCTACATTAAGGGAATGAAGGTCATGTTGTAGGTTCACATCAAAAAGATGATGATGTCTGCTTCAAGATGTTACTTAGGAAATTATAGGAAGAATGAGTACATCTTATAATTTGATTACTGATGATATGTGTCATGAATCACAAGGTCAAAGGCATTGGAGTAAATTCGTTCCAACTTTAACACATTTTGCTGTTATTTTTATTTTAACATTTATCAGTAAAATGTAAAGAGTGTAGTTTGTGTACAGCGCATGCAACAAGGTTGAAACTTTTCAGTAGCTTGTGCCACACAAGGGTCTACAAAGGTCCTGTACTTTCTCTATGCACTCCCAGTGCCAAATTCCTAATGTGGAGCCTGAAAGATGAGGTACGTGGGACCTTGTTGCATGTAGGGCAGATTGGTTTTTTTTTTCCTGGGAACAATGTGGTGGATTCTGTGCTCTGTGTCAATTAATATTGTTCTACTGACAGTGAGGGGGTTTTCCTCCACTGTTAGGTATATGACTGAAGATCAATGATGAGAAGGTTTTTTTTAAACAGACTGGAATAGCAGAATGAGGGATGTCTTGAAGGGAGAAAAATGATTTCAAAGATTGTGACCACTCAGGTTGGAAGGAGATGGATAGTAAAGAATGCAAAGGGATGAAAAAGGTAAATTAAAAGCTCTGATTACTGAGATGCAAGGGCATGCAAACTAAAGTAGAGCTAAAAGTAAAACAAATTAAATATTTGTACTGCAAGAAACTCCTGTAGATCAACAATTCAAATGGATACCAGTAAAGAAATGAGTTAAGGTTTTAAAAGTTTTATACAGAGTATAAAGCAATCAGGCACACAGCAGGGATGAGAAAGAAACACCAGTAGCTGGGCTGGTGCCTCAGCCATGGCCTTCAGTGCTGTGACAGTAGCGTATGTACTAGGGATCCACCTCTGTGACTTTGGAAAATCCAGTACCTCAACACTTTGAGGCATAGCCCAAGCTTCAATTATTACTGAGGGATTGGGAAGATTTTATTTGTTCCTCAAAAGAGTAATTTAATAATTGCTTATTTATTTTAATAATTGCTTATGATTTCTTTGGTTTTAAGTGAAGAGCTCCAAGGGTGCTGCTGTAGGAGACATTACTGGAATAGTCACACCACCAGACAGGCCTAGCTTACTGTTTCTGGGCTATGCTGGAGCACAAGCTTTGTGTGTTTAAAATGGAGCTCAAGCCTATTTAGTAGTGCAGTGTGATAATTACAGTGTCACCACGATGCTCCTGAAATAGGATTTAAAATTCTGCAAACTCTCACAGCAGCTTTCATAGGACCAGATGCTTCAGCTCAATCTGTGTTGACTCAGCTCAAGTGAAAATTGCTTGAAGTTTTTGCAGTTGACAAGGAAGAAGTTACTGTCTCTAGAAAGGAAAAAAAAAAAGTTTATTTTTAACCTTCTTTTACAGATTTAAGAAACTGCAATTTTATTTTACGAAAAGTCTTTTTGAAAAGACTTACGCTCTGCTGTGCAAACATAAACCTTGATCTGGTTTTATAACCAGTAAAACGTCCAGAAAAAAAAAAAAAAAGTTGTTTTTCTTTTATAGATTTAGACATTCTTTTCAGTTATATAAATCTTTATCAAGCACACTTGACCGGATGTCATTTGCAGAATCATAAAAAATAGGTTAAAGATCTCTTCTAGTTTCCAGATCTATCAGTAAGCCCTGTCTATGTCTCCCACGTCCATGGAGCTTCTTTCAGCTGGAGTGTAGCTTGTCAGAGAAAAGCAAAAATGTCTTAATAATCATGTGTGACTTTAAACATTCAGGCTTTCCGTCACTTCATGGTGGATGACATTATCTGAGTGCAAAACGTAAGAAGATATTAATAACTCTAAATTCATTTGTGTTAAAGTTATTGATACTTTCAAAATTTCATACAGTGCTTTTTGGGGGGGAGATTTGTTTCAAAGAAGGGATCATGGCTTCCCTGTCAAGTGTCGTTAAGATGTAAAGCATTGATTCCTTAGAAAGAACAAACATGCTTTAGTCAGTGATGATTCACTCTGAACTATATATGACCAATATTCTTGAAAGACTTCACTTTTTTCTCTTTTTGCTTCTGTTTTGAGTTGGTAAAAATTGGAATAATTTTTATACAATAAGTCATTGCAGCTTCCTGACAGTTCAGATAATTTTTGTAGCATTCTGTCATCCGAATGACTTGATGCATTTGGTATGAATAGAGATGGGAACATTTTGTAAGTTATAACCACAAGATAATTTATTCATACAGAGAAGGCATTGTGTTTGATAACTGATAAATTTCATTCTGTTTTCATGATAAAAGCAAAAATGGGTGTGTGGATTGCAGCTGCTCGCTTAATGGTGTTACTGATGACTAAGGAGGGAATGGATCTTTCCGTGGGTTATATAATTAGTTTAAAAGCTCTCCACATTCTGCCTGTAACACTTTATTAAAAAAAATAAATAAACAAGAACACATGAAAGGGAGACCTTTTTCTTTTAAAAACATTTACCTCTTTTAGATGAATGTAACAGACAGATAAAGATCAGGCATGAAGTATTTGAACAGTATCTCTAGGAATAATTTTAAAAGTAAGCACTGAATGTTGTTTGTATTTAAATGAAATGAAATATTATGTTTATTTAGACTAAGAGATTCTCATTTAGGAAACTCTGAAGGGAAGGGTTGAATATTTAGCTCACACTAATTGGGATCTTGCTTGGAATTGTAATATTTACTAATAACTGAAGGAAGTAGTAAGATAGACCTCTTTTCTCCATACACTAGGGGTTAGTGCTTCCTAAAATTGAGCTTTGAATGAAAAAGTGATAGCCTACATAAACACACAGTCCACAGGGCATTTGGGTTGTTTCTTAGCCTGGGACTGAGTATTGGCTCAGTAAAATTCTAAATGTATGCTTATTCTCTGTCTCACTGACAGTGTCTTGTATACATCACATTTACACCTACCTAGGCTCTCCTTAAATGGAATAGCAGTAAAAGCCCAGAAAGAAGAAGAGGGGTGAGTCCATAAAGATAACCTCAACAACCCGTGCTAAAACCTAAACAAAAAAAGGAGATATTTTTAAAAAATGTCGGCTTGCATGTTTTGGGGTTGTATTTTTTTCTTTTCTTTTCTCTTTTCTTCTCTTTTCTTTTCTTTTCTTTTCTTTTCTTTTCTTTTCTTTTCTTTTCTTTTCTTTTCGGTAAACACAATCTCAGAGTAGGAGAAAAACCTTTTATCACATAAGTCCAGAGGTTTCTTATCATCTCCAGGGAGGATGAAGGTGTGTTTGCATCACTAGTTTTCTTCTCTAGACCCCAGAGAAGGTAAATGCGAGGAACAGACATTGGCATTAAGGTAATAATGGGAGATTTTGTGCTTTTATTCCCTTGTGTGAGAACAGAGTCTGCCACTAGCTCACTCAAATCTAAGGGAAAAGAAAAAAAGAAGAAAACAAAATAACTGGTTGATTATGATGGGGAACAACTTTAAAAGAGGTAGGTAGAAGAATACCACCACAGCAAAAACACTCCCTGGCCTTTCTCTATGTATGTGAGATGGTGATGTGCCAATGGCATGGGAGAAAGGAGAGAGACAAAGGATTTATAATCACAATTTTGTGACACTTTGACAGGAGTTGCTAAAAGAGTGGGAAGATCCTTCAGTAATGTGGAAGTGGGTCTGTCCATTTCCAAATCCTTTTGTGCCCATTTGTTTTCCTTATATGTGATACTGGAAGCATCCACTTATCTCTGGAAAAACTGGACATGTATGTCGGGTCTGGAAGCAGTTCCAGAAAGTTTGGAAATAGATTCCGGGAAAACACCTACCTGTACATTCAGATAGTGTTTATCAGCTTGTTCTTCCACATGATTTTAATTATCTCAAAAGATATTTTGAAGGATTCAAAATCTGATGATGAAACAAAGTTGGTAGCAGTTCTGACAGCAGTCAACAGAGTAATTCTGTGACAGTGGAGGGCCTCAAATACTCCTCGAGAGATAACAGGGAAACATTTCTAGAAACCACAGTGCAAGCTGAAAGTTTAGCACTACAGCCCAGTTTAGCAAGCAAATTGTTGCAGCAAAAGCTTCCAGCAGCCCTATTTCAATGCACTTGCAAGTTTAGTTTCTTCTCAGTTCTGCATCCCAAGCATAGGGAAAGTCCTGCTGCGTTGGTGACTTCTGTGCTTGGGACATCTGCTCCCGCCGACCATGTGCAGTGAGTCCAACAAACCAAGTTCTCATTTCTGTTTTGTAAGGGAGCAGCTCAGACATTTGTTCATGCACTCCAAAGCACCATGAGAGAACCAGAGCAATCCCTTTCAGCTGTTGACTTCTATATACATAAATAAATATGGTGGGTAAAAATGTTTGCTGCATGGTTACCTATCATAATGTCATTTTGTAATTATGGAAAAAGTACACTGATCTGCATGATCTTTATACCAAAACACTTTGGACTTACAGGGAAAGAAGAAACAGAACAGATAACATTTTGCTGGCCTTTACTGCTTCTGTGGTCTGCAGATAACACTAAGATTGCAGTCTTGAACAGCACAGCTTTTCAGAAACACTAAAATTTTTCACATTAATCTCTATTGAAACTGTTAAAGCTTAGTGTTTTTGTCAAGTGAATCACTGAAAGGCTACCATATCATTTATCATCTTCTGAGATAGCTGGGGCATATATATGAAGTTTGAAGGATCTATTAGCTCATATATTGCAATTTTGTGTTGGCTGACAGGAGATTAAAAGACAAATAACTGTCCTGATCACTCAACTGACTGCCTTCCACGTCATGCTGTTATGGGAGACTGTATCTAGGCAACCTGTACAATGATAATTGCATTGTTTAATAAAAAGATTGCAAAGAGGCATGTTTAGCTCTTGATATGAGTGTTAAGGTAGGGCATTGACTACCATGGTGAGAGCATTGTGCTGTGCTGCCTTGTGCTGTGTTGATGTGAAGCCAGGGCAAAACCATTCCCTACAAAAGTGGTCTTTAGGTATCCCCAAGTGGGTCTGGCATAGAAGGAAGCAGTAAACACTGTCATTTTGGAAACCAGTGTTGCTGGAAGAAGTGTAAAGGTGAGCAAAGTATGACACCAGTCTCTGGTATTCCTGCCTTTATCAAGCAGCATTGGTAGGAGAAGATGGTCCCATCACACAGAATAGCGTTCTACTGTGACTGCAAGAATAGGAGGCTCTATTGTGCTTGTCTCCTGGAAACACAAGATAATTTCCTGTATTTCAAGGAATGACTGTAGTATTACTTTATTAATGGAATAATACTGACTTTTATTTTCAAACCCCTATAAAATAGGTTTTTACCTTTTCTCTTGCCAGACTGGTGTTTTTTCTGGAAAGATACATTCATGTGCTTCTTTCTGATTTAATCATAACATTTTATTTAATTTTTTTTTTAATTGTGTGTTAAATTAACTCTTTTCCCAGAAATGGCTTTAGTAGTCTTCAAATACTTGTGGGACACTGCCTTACTTCTCAAGAGAAGCAGCTATTTTATAGTAAATGCATCTAATTCTTTTTCATGCTAAACCACTTTGTGCTCCCCCATATTCTCTTCATCTGATTCAGCTTTGCTCTTTAGGTAACATGTTGCCACTAATTGAATCTGATGATTCAAAGATAGTTGCACTCGAGTGCTAAAGAAAGACACTCACCAATTGCTAAAGAAAGTGTTTTAAAAGGATAGGAAGTGATTCAGTCATCAAAAAACAACTGAAAGGAATCATCTTTGACTTTACTAACTTTAAGTTCAGTATCAGTAAAGACCTTTATTTTTTTATTTCCTTCAAAATTCAGGAGTGGCTGAGTTGAAAGTTACACACACCTTCCTCTTTTTCAGTAAGATTGCAAGATTGCTTACATCTCCTTTCTTTTATTATCCTTACTAAAAATTCAAATGTTAGGGATTTTTCTTTTTCTATAGGTAATCTGTAAATTTATTTTTGTAGAGTGTACCTCTCTGATGAGGTGCAACCACACCAAAGACGTGGCACATACCAAACTGTTTACTCTTTTTTTTATTTTCTTAAAATAAACTTTCTGGTTTGGAATAAATAGTTTCTTGCTTTTTTCTGTTAATTGACAAGCTTCCATGTATACTGTGTGTGTCTTATGTAAGTCCACACTGTTTCAATTTGTTTTCTCTATCTGATACTTACTTTGGAAGAATGTCGTTAAAATTACTAAATATATATTTTGGAGCTGAGTCTTTCAGGAGAGATTTTTGCCTTGTACCTTCACCAACACCACAGCAGATTTTATCACTGGAACAAGACTGCAAAGGGTACTGTATGGGACTCCTAGATGAAAAACTCCACGATCCTTTCCACCCCTTCCTGGGTGGAAAGGATGAGATCCTCAGCAGTTATTAACAGTGTCAGTTATGCTGTAGCTTTAAACAGTATAAAATTATGTCAAGGTCCATTTTAGCACTGCAGAGAGCTGAAAACATGTAAGTGCCATAAATTCAAGAGCATATGCTAGTCCTCTGCAGAATGAGCCTATTTTACTTGGCATAGCAGTAACTATCTATATGCCATTTTGTTGATCTGGGCATGAGTACAATGTCTGATACTCAAAAAATGCTCCACTTTTACCACATCCCAATGCCAACAGCCTGTTCAGTGCATAGGAAGGCATCCCAGGAAGGGAAGCCTATGCTTGTGCACTGTGGATCTGGTCTGTATTTATGTAATGGACATTTAACTGTGGTTTTCTGAACATGTGGCAATGTGGACAGGGCTCCTGCCACTGCACTGACCAACGTGGGAAACACTCAGACTCCTCTCATGAGCTCCTTTGGGTGTTGCATTACAATAATGTCTAGGTGGAAAGAGAGGTGTGTGCAGAGCAGATGTACTCTGTGATATTTGTCTTGCAGGATAGCTCTTGATGCATTGAGACAGACAGAAAATGGACAATTTTGCTTAGCAGCTGTCATTCATGCGGTGGGTCAGAAAGTGAACAACTTCCTGCAAATAAATAGGAGCTCTTTACATTTGGCTACAGCTCTGTTTTGATGATATCAAAACTTTAGAATTAACTAATTCACGCTAGAAATCTGATGTTTTCAAGAAGTTGGTTGCAGCAGAGTTGTTTTATTTTATTTCCCTTAGTTTGTCATTCCTGAATTTCTAAACTCAGACCATAATTGGTACGCTTTGGTTATAGATGTATAAAACTATGCTTTTACTGTCACATTCTCAGGTCAAGGATAACACTGATGTGGTGAGTGATTTAATCTCTATTCACAGAAATATTTTATCTGAGGCATGGCTGAGATAGATTATCAGTGCTTCTGGGGAGGTTTCTCTCTATAGGTATGTCTGCCTATAATGTATCACCTGTACTGATGCTTCTGTTCTTGCTGTAGTAGACAGTATCACTTTTTCAGACAAGAACTTGATTTTTCTTAAGATTTTTTCTTTCTAAAATAACAAATAACCATTATTCTGGTCTAGTTCTAAGAAAGGAGATCCACAGCTCTAGTTTTATTAGTTATTCAAAGCCTGTTGATGTCTGTGCTCAATAGCAAAGACGTATGATGGGGTCAGTTCCTAAATTTTTCATGCCCTTGGTTCCCAGATGAGCTAGATGCTTTAGATTCAAGTGTACAACAGAATACAAAATAAGTACATTTATGTAAACATACATATAACTGTTCTGTTCTCATGGGGTATATAAAGTATTTCTTGGTTTTCTTTGTGTGATCTGAAAACTTAGCAATGATAGCAAAATATTTCCAGGAAATTACTTCAAACAAGCCTATGTGGACTGTAAAAATGAAACATATCAGGTGTTGCATAAAAACCAAACTCCATGGGATTTGTGCTTTTCCTCTTATTTTACCAAAATGCTGAGAGAATGGAGTGTTTATTGGTTTGCTGAAGAAGTCTGTCCGTAGAAGGACGTTGTTCAAAATAGGTGAAAAATTCTGAAAATACTTTTTTTCTCTTGGTATAACAATAGTAAGGGAGACACTTGAGATATTTTTTTTTTGCTCTAGTGCATTGTAGTACCCTAAATTCCAATGCAGATGAGCTGAAATCTTGGTGCAACAAAGTGAAAATGTTTTGCTATGTAGGTTTGTTCTACAGCTTCAAGAAAACATAAGGCCTATTAGTGGAATCTGTTTTGCTTAGTGTTTTGAATCTGGAGGACAGAATGTGAGCTATTTCTCTTAAGCCCTTTTAATAGCTAAGTTAGATGTAGTCCAACCTATGTCAGGAAACTGTTCTTCTAGTTCAGTAGCAGCCATGTGGGGAGTTCAAGGAACATTTTGCCTTCAGTGGGTAAAGTTCAAAACCGACCCTTTAAGTGGTAAAGCTTGTTTACCTTTGTGCAGTTTGTTGCTGAGACAGTGGGCCAGGCAGGGGTTTACAAGGTGAGGATTCACTGTAGTTTTTAACAGAGTGTCAGTTTTCTGTGGAAATTTGTATTTGGTAGTTGTTACCTAAAAAACAAAAAACAGTTTTAAGGAAATACAAATTCAAATTAAGAATACTGTAACAAACACGTAATTGCTGAGAACTGTTTCTTGTGGATTCCACATCTGCCAAAGTTAAACCAAAGCCACAGTTAGTGTTTGACAAAAACAGATTTCAGTTCTTTGCTTAGAGTCTGACACACAGATTTAGTTTGATTTTCATAAGGTGTTAGTGCCTGGCATGTGGATAAAGGGAATTCTTCTGTAGTATCCTTTTAAAATTTCTTCCCTAAATGTGTTTGGGCATTTGATTATCTCTTATTTTCGTATAAAATTGATGTTAGGGAAATGTTAAAATGTTTTTAACTCATGCCTCAGAGTCTTTATAATCTTATTAATATGAAAGAAAAAGTAGAGCTTATAAATAGACTTAGATCCTTAAAAAATTCAGGTGCATGCGGTGGCCCTTTGGTGTGCAGGTCTTACTTGCTTTGCAGAGCTAGAGAGAAAGAAATGTATGCCTACAAACTGTGAAACAATGAAGAGAAATGAGATCTTGTCTAAATTAGCCCTTTATTACTACTGGAATATAAATCAGCATTTAATCTGAGGGTCTTTTTTCATTACCAGTGCGTCTGTGTTCCCTGTGCTCCTGTACTGTCACCAGCTCTTCTGCCTCTGTGTTGCGCAGGAGGACTGGGGAGGGCAGTGCAAAGGACTCTGATGACTCGGATTGACCTGATCTTCGATGAAACTATTCAGAATTTAAAACAGTGCCAAAGTAGGAGTGGGGAGGGCATAAGAAAAACACATATGCACCCCTGGGTGACAGCAAGAGGAAGAGAAGGCAGCAGCAGTACCTTACCCATACAGCTCTGAAGGGAATACTGTGTTTGGTTGCACATCCAACAACATTGCTGCCCATTTTCTGTCCCTATGGGCCAGCACAGAATTGAGTCTACTGCAGGAGCTGACATGGTCTGCCTCCCAGAGCCCAGGGACATGGCTTGGGGCACCTTTTGAATCATACAAGACAGCAAACAGAAGCAGCTGGGAAGAGTCTCTGTGGTTTAAGAGCTTCAATATGTAATCACAGTACAAATGAATGATCTGGTCAGTAAAATTAGATTACTGGATTGTTACATTGTGCTACTTGATTTTTCTTTATTAATGTATTTACTTATTGGAGACTGCAATAGAACACTGTTTTTAAGGGACCACAGGTTTTACACAAGGACAGTGTGCCTTGTCTGTTGCCTTTAAGATATATTTTATTAAAAAGGTTTTTTAAAAATAAGTAATACAGTGAAAATTTTTCTAGACTGTGTATTAGGCTTTCTGAAGAGAGTGAAATTTTTTCATACAAATAGAGGTGATCATGAAAGAATGCGCTCCAAAGGAAACCAGAAAGGATCAGTCACTCTCTAGGTGACAGGTCAACTTATTCCTGCCTTACAGTCAGAATAAATCAGCTTTCTTCTCATTGATTCAGCTGCTCTGTAGTTTTAAGTTGTCCCAAGGCTTCGTTTATTTAAACGTACGTTGCGTGACACTGGACATCTGATGTGACTCCTGAGCACTGTGGGCTTTCACCCTCCAGGCAGGATTCAGAGAGAATTGCAAATAGAGTCTTATGCAATGTTATCTTCAAGAGAAAAATACTTCTAATTTTCTGCTTTCTAATGAAAAATATGTTTTGAGGAACATGTAGGAATTTGCTGAAAATGTTTTTGCGCCAGTGAAAATGTTTATCTAAGTTGCCTGCCAGCTTTTTCTGCAGAAATGCTCATGCTATTTTATGAGGTGATTTTCAGCTTTTAGGTGGGTTGGAATGGACTGCTATCATGTATTGCATTTCTTCAGCCTTCACAGGAGCCTGATACAATTCCATACCATTGCAGAGGTCTCTACAAGTTACTGTAATGCCACTTCTTAAAGGCTGAGGTTTCATTTTCTTTTCTTGGATTCCAGTTGATGAATCGTATCAATTTGTTCAGCGTTTTAGATGCTTGCTGTTATTACATGACTTTGTATGGTTTTCTTTCACTTCTTACATTTTCAGAAATCCAAACAAATTTTCCTCTGGCATTCAAATGGATTTTGTACTAAGAGGGACTAAGAAAAAGTAGAAGAAGAAGAAGAAGAAGAAGAAGAAGAAGAAGAAGAAGAAGAAGAAGAGGTCTCATCAATATATGTTGTTCTGATATACATATATAGACTAGATAAATTCAAGGAAAAGTTCCTTTTCTCCTATTATAGAGGAAAATGTTCCAAACGTTAAAGACAAGCAGCAGCCATGAGCACTGTTTATGTAGAAGTTAGGTGAGTGTTTTGTGAGCATCCAGCAGCTATGGACATGATAAGGCAGGATTCAAGGGAAGCAGATGAATTATAACTAAACACTGTTGAATGTTCACTAATACCTCCCTGTCAGGAACATCAGCTTTCTAAACCTCTCAGCTGCTTCAGGTGGATGACCTTGGATAAATATGCACTGCTACAAATAATTTACTTTCTTCTGGCAATTTTTGGTACTCTGTCCTCTTCAGCACAAAATATGCAGCCACCCACTGCATTTTCAAATGATGTGCAAGTTTCATGAGTGAGAGTAAAAAGTTTGGTCCCACAGCAGTAAAGGTTTTGTTTATAGCTCTGAAAGGTCTTAGACATATGCATAGCAAATATGACCTAATTAGAAGCCTGCTATGAGAAAGACAGTAGACTTAAAAGCTGTGATACTTTTATATGTGAGTTTTTCTATGTATGAGTATATAGGGCTACCTCTCAATGTTATACATTTGAACTTATTTTGACTGAAATATCTTCTTTAAAAAAAACTGATCCTAAACGCAATTTATATTTTTAGAAATGCTTACATAAAATATTAAATACATTTAGGTTTCAGAAATTAATCAAAGAAAGCTCGAAAAATATAGCTCCCTCCAAGCAAACATGTTCAATGTAGTGGAATAAGAAAAACACATTTTATAAAGCTAAAGCAAGATAACAACAGTTAAAGGAACTAAAATAATTGAGTCCTGATTGTTTAATATTTATTGTTTCTATTTTGTACTCAAATGCCTGTCTAGTTAACCAGAAAGTTTAAAAGAACTAAGTGAACGCAGGAGAATGCAGGAATATGTGTGTGTGTGGACAAAAATAAAAAGGTGGTAAATAGTCATATAGAAAAGTGATGCAACTGTGATTTCCTTGCAATATTTTCAATTTACAGGCTGTTTGAGATGGCTTGTAAGCTGCCTCTTAAGTAGGCAGATAACAGAGCAACACTTGTCTAGACTTTCACTTCTTGAGAGATGTTCCCTATCAAAAGGGCAAGGAGGAACTAATTTTTTATAATATTCTTGGCTTTGCTCTTTCCAGTGGTATGAGAATGTCTTATTCAGGAGTTTCATAACTTCCCATGCTGTGTTTCCACCAGATAACAACACATCCTGGAAAAATAACCCCACGTATGTAATAGAAGAGAATAGTAAGAGAGAGGATGACATGCACAGAACTGCTGTTGTAATAGCAGTGACTGCTTAATGATACAAGGGATGCTCAGTTTGCAGTAATGTCAGTCCATATATTCAGAAAAAGGCAGTGAATCTGCGTGCACCCTTCACCCTGGTGTGTGAGACTAAAAGCTCACCTGTGACTTCTGACTCTTCTGACCCTCAGGTGAGAGATAAAATGCACTGCCTCTTCCCAGAAACGGAGTGGTTCTCACATAATGTGGAGGTGTAGCTGCTACTGTCTTTGGGCTGGGAACAGAGCTAGGTACTTTCTCGTTTCCTTCTGAGGGAGTCCTCAAGCACTGAGTTCCTCTGAACATGAGCTCTCACCTCGCTCATGCCCACTAGAACTACGGCAGCTTCTGAACCACTAAGTTATTTTTGAAAAAAGCTCAATTCCCTGATCTTGTCAGCGAGCACTGTTTCTGTTCTGCCATGAGGGTGAGCTATGCAGGAAGCACTTTGCATCTCTTCGTCTGCTTGTGATCCATTTTAGCCTGTGTACCTGTAAGAGGATCACTGAGACTTAGCTGGAGCCATTAATGCACTTACACATCCATCCCACTTTACTTGCTCTTTTTGCTAAAATCCTCTGCTTTGGAGTCAGATGAAGATTATACATATCATTGTTGGAATGAGTAAAACATTTACAGGATCAGAATTTGATCCCTACGCAAACATGAGGCTCGCAGATATAAACAGCATTCGGTGAATCCGCCTGCTTTGACTGAACAGCATGAGAAGAGAACAGATAAGATACTTTAAGAAACAGATCTTCTCTAATCTAATCTACTCTGTGTATAATTTGATTTTATTCAGACTCAGAGGAAAGGTAATTTTCTTTTTTTCGATGTCTTTACAGAAGCCAGATCAGCAGCCTTTCCATCTTGAATGCTGTGTATTTTATTAGTTTAATAGCCTAAAGTCTGCAAATGTAAGTCCCTTGATGTGAAAGATGAGGAATTAGGCAAAGGAGATGTCACAAAGAATGTCCGTACATAGCCTACAGGGTAGTAGGCACCAACTTCTGAGGATCCCGTTGGGAATACTCCACTCTTCCAAGGTTTTTACAGACACCCTTACACAGGCTCATCAAAACTAGGATATTTAGGCCTCTAAGCAGCAGACTCAGCAGGACCCCTAAATAACTTCTATCCAGGCCTGCCCAGCTTGGGTATAAAGTCCATCAACTAAGCAAAATGAGAACTAAGCAAAGAAAAACCTTTTCCAGGAAGTAACATCTTCTAGCCTGTAAGTTTCTCAATCCTCCTACATAAGTTGGCAGCAGAATTAAAAGACTTTTGATTCATTTTGTGGGGTACAGAGCTGATCTTAATCTCATTTGCAAGTTGCCCTCTTTATTATAGGACAAAACCCTCTCCTTTTCTGTTTTTCCTTCCGCCACAAGGGTCTGCATCCTCAAAGTGCTGGCTCCAAGACTTTTTATACACTTTTTTAGACACTAAAGCTACATCTACTGCTAAATAAAAGAAAAGCAATGATCTTGATAACCACTTTTTTTAGGATTAGCTTCTTCAGAGCTGGCTGGCTGGCTGGCAACAGCATGGTACCTGTTATTGGTTCTTCTCTGAGCCCTGCGTGGGGAATGTGTGGCTGCCTTTCAGAGCAGCATTTTGATGTGTGATACTCAGGCTGCTGCAATCCCTGGCTAAGGAGCGCATGTTTAACCCTGCAGAACTTGGGACATCGGTGGACCACATCACATAGCATTTGTTTCTACTGCCTTTTGGCACAGTTTGCACTTTATGAAGTGTTCACAGAAGAGTAACTAGGACTTTTTTAGAGAGGATAGTCAATCCAGGATTCAGTTGTATGATGAAGTATCAAATAAGCAATGGGGAAACTTCTGTGATTTAGCAGTGTAGGTGTACCGTAAGAATCTGGCAAGTTGCGATACAATGTTCAAAAGCTCCCTTTTAGCTGTGAGGTTGAGGTGGCAATGTGGGTTCTTGAGATTTTTAAATTTTGCTGCAAGAAAAGTATCTGGGAGAAGTTAACATTTATGTGACTGCACTGCTCCGTGTATCAGAATGGTGTCACACAGACATTCCTGTTTGTTTACT
This sequence comes from Dasyornis broadbenti, assembly GCA_013397935.1. Classification (NCBI taxonomy): domain Eukaryota; kingdom Metazoa; phylum Chordata; class Aves; order Passeriformes; family Dasyornithidae; genus Dasyornis; species Dasyornis broadbenti. The sequence goes on along the minus strand of VZRN01003893.1, from coordinate 608,365 downwards.
CTTGCTGCGGTAGTCTTTGCCAAGGCCTCTTCTTGCTGCCCTAACACCAGCATATCCACCTACAGGTCAAGACCTGTAGCATGTATTAGCAAGACCTGGATCTTCGCTTGACTCTTTAGGACATATTTCCCGCTTTAGGGCTTTCATCTAGTCTTTTGAATAGCCTGTCTCTTTCTATATGGCTCCTGTGTATGTTACATCTCCACTTGGGAAGACCCAGTAAATGTGTAGTATATGCTTTCTACTGTTTACCCTCAGTCCCTGCCTTTTCTCGTTGGTGCAACCTTTCAAATTTTGTTATGATTAAAAAAAAAAAAAAAAAAAGACATCAGGAAGTCCAAACAGCTTGAAAACGTTAAATTTTCTTTCACTTATCTCTCTCGATTTTGAGTCTTTTGCAAACTTCATCTTGGTAAAAATAAGTAGATGATATGTAACTGTTACAGCTAAGGGTTTTCCAGCCATGTGTAGTGATTTCTGATGTCTAAAATTCTTACAGTGAGGTTTGAGCCTTGTTGCACTACAGTCTCTGACTCCCACTGACCTTTAAGAGAGACTAAAACAGTCATTAGAATTTTTCTGCTGGGGCAGATTTTCTTTTGCTTTCTGCCATAATATCTAGAAGGTGAAATGGAAAAATAAAGTTGTTCTTGTTGCTATCCCTCAGCAAGTATTTGGCATATTATCTTATGACTGAGAAAAAAGTCAAGGTTGTGTTATTCAGTCCCTCACTTTTATCTCATTTCCCTGCTGGGGTTTAGTGTGGGCTAGCACTGGGGCCTTTGTGTGGTAAAATCTGCAAGCAGATGGATCTCTATTCTACAGTGTCTGGAGGGAATGCAGAGGGAGGTGTCTTCATGTGTATTATTTAGCACTGTTGATAACAGTTACAGTCCTGTTCAGAAATGGTCAGTATGAATCTCTGATTTAAGTACTTGTTGCAATCAGGTCAACTGATTTAGCTGTGGAGAATTCTGGATTTCTACGTTAAGAGATATCCTGCTTTTAACAGACTTCCCTCTTCTCTTCTTCCACGGGTAGAATATGATTTCTCAAGATTCTTGGTGTCTTTATCTAATTTCCCATTCTCTGCTTCTAGAATTGATTATGGGTGAAATGTAGACCTTCATTTTGTTTGTAGATTAAAAAACATTGAGGCTGTAACCCTTTCAAAGGAATCAGAGTACGCAACCATCAACACTGAAAAGAGGTTCTCTTGATCCCTGTCATCAAGGCATCTGAAAGGCATCCTAAAGAAGAGGTTCCACCTGGCTTCTGACCACTCTGCCCAGTATTTCTTTGCTTCCTAAGATGAGTCAAATGCTGTAGTATGAGCAATAGTTTTTTAAATTATAGTTCAGCAACTAACTTTGTCTGAAAGAGATGGTTCAATAGAGGAATACAGATTAATTATTTTGCAGACAAACTTTGTAGCATAAAATATAAAGCTTCAAGAAATTTTAGCTTTCCTGTTCATTTGTCATCTTAAAATGTACAAAAAAAAGAGCTGTTGGAGCCAGATCAGTGTAAGGAGTGTCCACTAATTGCTCTCATCCTGAACTGTAGTTCATTCTTCTGTATACTTAATCAGGATTTTGCAGTCTTCCTCTTTAGACAAATAGTGGAGCAATAATAAAGCTTGAAGATGCTTGTCCAGCTTGATTAAGAATGGGAATAGAGAGAATATTTTCAAATTAATGTAATAATATATTATTCCCCAGTATAACAGGAGCTTCTTAATCAGCCTGGAACTACTGGGGAATGAGGGAGTTTATCTGTGTGTTTGCTTGTTTGTTTGCTTTCAACATTCTTGCAAGCCCACAAACGACCCATTTTTTTTCCTCCCCCAAGAATTCCTTATCCTCTGATAACCTCAAATCTGCCAGACAGTTAGTGGCTAAACAACCTCTCACTGTAGTCTGATCTGAGAAGACAGGATTTCCTAAGCCGCTTTCTCTCTAAAGGCAGTTTTTCTTATGCAATTTTTCCAATCTTTGTCTTTGCTTCTTGAACTTCTGAAAAGTAGCAAGTGGATTTCCCTAGCTAACTTGGCATCTCGACCTGGACATCGAGAATTGGGCCCAGGGGAATCTCATGAGGTTTAACGACCAAATGCAAGGTTCAGCACCTGGGCTGGGTCAACCCCCAGTATCAACACAGGCTGGGGATGAGCAGACTGAGAGCAGCTGTGTGAGGGGTTGGGGGTGCTGGTGGATGAGAGGTTGGACATGACCCAGCAATGTGCACTCACAGCCCAGAAGGGGAATCATATCCTGGATTACAGCAAAATCAGTGAGACCAGCAGGTCGAGAGAGGTGATTTTGCCACTCCACTCCAGTCTGATCCAGCTCTGGGGTCCCCAGCACAGGAAGGGTATTGATGTGTTGGAGCAAGTCCAGAGAAGGACTTGGTGGATGACACTAAAATTATTAGAGGGATGAAGCACCTCTCCTGTGATTAAAGGCTGGGAGAACTGGGATTATTCAGCCTGAGGAAAAGAAGAATCTGGGGTGACCTCATTGCAGCCTTCTAGTACCTGAAGGGAGCCTACAAGAAAGATGGAGAGGAGCTTTTTAAAAGGGCGTGTAGTGACAGGACAAGAAGGGGATGGCTTCAAAGTGAAAGACAGTAGGTTTAGATTAGATATTAGGAAGAAGTTCTTCCCTGTGAGGGTGATGAGGCACTGGAACAGGTTGCCCAGGGCAGTTCTGGACGTCCCATCCCTGGAAATATTTAAGGCCAGGTTGGATGGGCCTTTGAGCATCCGGTTTAGTGCCTTATATTCTATAATTCTAGAAAATCTCTGCAGCCAGTGCTGCTGCAGCTAAATAGCGCTCCCTGCCCCCACTTCTTCCAAAAGCTCAGTAGTCACCATTGAGTCCTTACAGATGCCTTTGCTCTCTACCATGCCTCTGTCACCTCTTCCAGGTTGCAAATATGACCCCTAGTTGAATAGTTTTGCTCAGAGGTTTGATTTTAGGGGTCAAGTATTTTCCAGGATTGTCTTCCTTTCAGAGTGAATGGTCCAGTTGGTATCAAAGGGTGCCCTTCATTGTCTCCTGCAAAGTGTCTCTGCAATCACTGAATTAAACCACCATGTTAAACACACATTTAAAATCTTCAGCCAGATCCTGTTATATAATCAGGAAACTATGGTTTCTAACAGTGAATTCACTTGGTAGCGTACCTAAGGGTTTTTTTGTTCCAAATGGAAGTTACAGAACAGGCACTAAATTACTATTAGATCATCTAATATGGCCTTTTTACTTTGACATAAATTTTTCCATCCACATTGTCAAACTTGACATCCAAGAGAGGGTTAGGCAACGAAGTCCAGAGTATAGATGTCAATACTCAATTTATATAGATGTAGTATTTCACTTACCAGACATCATGAATAACATTGTCCTTACCAGCTGCCTGCCCAAATGAGAACTGTGCATTCACTCAACAACAGAACTACAAACAGTAGAACAGAACAGAAAGGTAAACAGATGAGATACTGGAGCGGGCTGACATGTCTTGAGGATCTGTACAGTTGTGTGTTTTCCTTTCTCCCAATATTATGCTGACACTGTATCAAGTGTCTGCCCTAAATGCATAGGAGAATTGGGAGAAAATATTACATAAGTGAAATATTAGAATTTACTATTGCTTTTGAGAAAATAGTGAGTTTGACTTGTTTCTTACAGACATAATTTATTGAGATGAAATTATTCATTGCTAAGTCTATGCTTTCTGCTAGAATTTTTTTGTCCCTTTCACTGTGGATCTCCATTTCTTGTCTTTCTTTTTTTTTTTTTTTTGTTTAAGGGCTTGGTTCAATGAAAAGACAAATTGGTTCTCTCCTGCATGTTTCAAACCTCAAATGACGCAGGGATACACTAAGACATATGGAAGATATATACTTCGAGATGCTGGGAATATCAGAGTTTATACACATGATTTACAATACAGCTGGAATTTCTGGAGCTAAGAGAGGAGATGAGGATGACAGATATGCTGAATAATGAAATGTACTTCATTTCAAAAGAATACAGAAGTGACAACTGCTCATGCATCTTATTTCCTTGTGTGTGGTTTGCTGCAATCTCTCAATGAAGAGCTAGATAAAAATAAATAAATTAACAGGAGACATTCTGCAGCTGATTGTGGGACACTGTATTGCAAACCAAGAGCCATCAATAACAAAAGAGAGTAAATATCAAATTGCACCCCTTCACAATGCATCCCTAGTTCATTTAGTGATCATAAACGGTGTTGCGAAGGGATGTTTTCCTGCCATATGGTGCTCTGCAAACAAAACCACACTTTCCTTAAGCTTCCTTTGATTTGGGAACACTCCAGTTCTGGCCTTCTTTCTTGTTTTCTCTTTGATCAAAGAAAGGGTTTATGGTCTGTTAATGACTTCAACATGATGCTGTATTTTTGGCTGTGTAATGAACAGGGTGAGCTGCTTGGGCTTGGGTTTTCCTATGGCTTCCTGAGATGCTGCAGACACCCAGCACCCCATTCTCAGGAAGTCCAAACTTTCACTTAATACAAGAAACTGTAGATACAGGATCTGGTTTACTGCTGTGTATGCTGAAATCCCCTCGTTTCTCTCACTCAGAGACAGGGGAGAGTGTATCTTAAAAAAATTCAACTTTCTTTTCTAGTTTAGTTCAGCGGGGGATCTGGATAGCTGGAATAATATTCCTTGTCTTGTAATGATTTACTCTTTATTTTTAATCTGCCCCCTTCTCTTTCCTGACCTAACCATCTTCTTGGATGACGTTCTCATTAAACAGATTTTTCAAGATTCAAGAATATCCATTAGTTAGCGATGCCAGCACTGCCTTAGATTTCCTATATAAATGGAAGTAAAAATAATAGATATGTCAAGTTATCATTAAAATTAAAATATAAGCTGTCATTTAACAAAGGTATACACAGGGAGTTCATAAAATCAGACCAGTTTCCACACCTTCATAATACAGTGTTCATATGACCCTACAGTAATTATATTCTATGAACTTCACCACATCAAACTGTGAATACGTCTTAAATTTCTGGATATTCTATTACCACCTGCAGCTTTTCAAACAGAGAAACCTAATAAATTAGCAGAGGGATTCAGGCAGTAACAGAAAGACAGCCACTGTGGAATTAATCTCTTTCTTTACAACAGTACAAAAAAAATCTAATAAAACAATTTTACCAATAACCTATGGTAAAGCAGGGAATTTCCTGGGGTTGAGCCATTGTACAGCAGCTGGCTACTGCAGTGGATGACCAGTCCATTGACAGGTCTGAACAAAGTGAAATTAATATGATTTTGGTCCCTGGATACAGCTGAAATTCACATAGAGGCTCCCCGTGCCTCCGGCACTTTTGTGTGCAGTCTGGCCCTGTCTTTTTAAATGTTGTATGAGGATGATATGTAGGCTCCAAAATTACCTAGACTGTCACCGAAAGTATTGCCCTTTGCTTTCAGTGACCTTTTTCAGCAGAAGGAATCCATGAATTTTGGACTTTTATTGCTTTTTTTTTGTTTGCCAGTCTGAGCACTCATGTTGCCTGCACCAGAGTAACCATTTGAATGGACAGGTGAAACAACTACATGCTTTGGTGGGACTGACTTCGGTTCCAGTTGAAATCAATTCCATTAACACAAATGATGTCTTTTCTTGTCAGTACCAGGAGATATGTTGTTGAAGCCGAAAAAAAACCAGTGCCAGGTACAGTGGCAGAGTGATTCCTGAATCACTTGTTTTAAGCTTCTTATGAGAGAACACATGCAAATATAGATTACTGTATATTATAAAATATAAACTAACAAAACCAAGTCGATTTAGACAATATATTGATTATTCCACTGTTTGCCCTCAAAGTAGGAAAAAAAAAAAGAACACTGAGAAATGTGAAAGAAGTTATAAATGCATTTTGCCTGCTGCAGGTTTCTTCTTGTCTGTCCTATGGACGCTATAGACATAATTTAAACTTTTTTCCTTTTTTTGTCACAAATTATTTTATAGGCTTTTTCAGAAAAAGTCTCAGACAGTGCAGGAGTGCTGTGCAATTATCAGTGTACAGGAATAAATATTTTTCCTCACAATGTAACCCTTGCATTCTGACTTTGAGCATCTGGTTCAGGATCACAGGATGTTAATGTTATGGAGGTTGTTTAATTAATCGCAAATAACATGGAAGAAGAATGAAACTTTGTCTCTGTGTGCTGTTAATTATAAATAACTTGATTTCAATTTATATTTGCACTGTATTTTATTTGTTTGCCAAACAACATTTACAAGTGCAAGTTTAGAAGGCAGTATCTGGCCACAATAAGGTATTCAATTCGCCTACGTAAGAAGGGGTAAACCTGGCCTCTCTTGGGGATTTTTAAAGGCACTTACTCCATTGATTGTATCAGCCACTTTGACACTTCAATTGTGATGCTTTAGCAGTGCTATAAAACATACACACAAGTTAGAGAGACCACATTCCTGCCACCTGCTTGCTTTTCATTACATGCATATAGCTTTGGTTATTTTCTGTTGAAGATGAAAGATATGATCAGAGCAGGCACAGATATTCCCAAACTAGTGTTCACCTAAATCTGACAAGGAGATGCAGCAGCACAGATACACAGCTACAGCCTTGTTACCAACAACAATCTTATTACTGCACTTGAGCGTTATCAGCACCTGCGCTGTGCTTCTTCCTGTGCCGTACATATTTGCCCAGGGACAGTGCAGTGTGCAAATACTTAAACTGTCCCTGAAAACAGCCATTATTGGCTGACCAAATTAACACAATTTGTGCAGTTGGTTCTCATTAGCCATAATGCAAACATGCAGACCTCTCTATTCGGGCTCAGTAATCCCTCTCTCTCCTGTGTTGGAATTTTCGTGCTATTCTCGGCAAAAGTAGTGCACTGATTTCCCAGTCACTTCAGAAGAAGCTTCAACATGTACATGAGAGGCATGAGAAGAAGACGATGGGACTGTAACCCTACTGAGATATTTTAAAATTAATTTTCTTCCTTTTTCTTCTCTCCATCCTTTTTACATCTCCTCTGTTAACTCCCTGCTTTAGGGAGCTCGGAAGTCGTGAAACAATTATCACCCCATACCTTCTCTTCACAGCTACTCTCAGGAATGGAAAAGTGTTCTGTATCATCATTCCACCTCACCTTTAGGCAGAGCAGATGTCCTTTGCAATCACTTATAAGGAAAGGAAAATTGTTTGCTTAGATTTGTGTTATGCAGTTAAAGTGTAGTGATTACACAGATATTGTACAATTGTTACTGGTTGTACCGTTTTTACAGGCTGAATAATTCTATTTCTCCTACTGTGAGGCATTAAAGGTAGGTGCTAAAGCTGTCGTCTCTTGTGACTTTTTGACACAGGGGAATGAAGATTATTCCTCTGGAGGAGGTTGTTGTTCAGTTTTAGTCTGTCCTTTGTTATCTGTCTGTATAGTATGCAGATGCAGCAATGTGAGATCTGACGCAGATGTTTTGTTCTGTATCTTACAAGACTGACTAAAGTCAGATGGCTGCCATGTAGAGGATATGATCTAATTATAATCTCCATCATTTGGTCTGTTATGGTGCCTTGAGATCTTGAGAAATTTAACTTCATAATAGGAATATTTGAAGTGAATGTGGTAAGTAAGACAGGGTCATGGGCTCTTGATGTTGACTTTGAAGCTGTTGTGGTAATAAAAATAGTAATACTCAGCAGATCATCAATATTAAATATTTTCCCGTGACAACATGTATCATTATCTGCAGTGGAAAACTATCTTGCCCTTTGGCTTGTCATATTGCAAGGAGCCACTTCATGTTTGGCTAGTTTATGGTTTAAGTTTCGCCTGGTCTTTCTCTTGGTGTCAGTCTTCAGCAGATGCTGGAAATATGAGGTATAATACAGAACTATGGGAAATCCTCTGCAGCTGTCTGCAGCTTCAGAGTGGATCCAGTCTCCAGTCCCTTTGAACAGAATTTGCTGAGGTAGAACACAGAGGCTGTCATTCTAAAAAGCTATAAAAAGAATATGACTACATATATACATAGAAGGGGTAATAATAACTATTTGCATTGCATTTTCTGTTTCATATTTAGGACAATTTGCCATTCAGAAGATCTTTAACTTTCTGATTTCCTGCCTTTCCTTTAAAATATAGACAACATGTACAAAATTTTAGTCTTTTTACAAGCTTATTATTTTAGCTGCCCTCCCAAGACGTTGATATTTTGGTCGAAATTAGTGTGAAGTCTTAAGCATTTGAGATAAAGGAGCACTGGAGTCTGAACCGTGTATGGAATATATGCACTGACACTTTGTGATACATATGTGGCATTGGCTTATACTCCTCTACATATCTGTCTTGAAAGTGGATGATTGCAGTGGAATCTGGGGGCTGTGTTGCTCTCTGTCATTTCAGGCAACAAAAATTCTGAAAACAAATGAATTTTAACTCTTGTTTGATTTGCCTTGGGAGCTTAAAAGATTATATCATTAACCTTGATGGAATATTTCATGACACCAGTTCATATTCAAAAACAGTCTGGTGTATTTTTGACTCCTTGTCAGAGAGCATTTTGAGACAGGACACATTTGGGCAGACTTTGAGCTTCACAATCAAGCGTAAGCATCCCATTAGTGCTCATTGTTCTCTGAGAAGATTGATAGTGCTCGCTGAACTCACCATCCATTTTACAAGTAGGAGGATGTTTAAACAACTGGCCTCCATGAGAAGACCTGACAAGTTCTTTGTCACCTGTCAGGGTTGCCTTGCTTTGGAAAAGGACTGAACATGAATTGTTTTCTATCTGAGCCTAATGCTTGTGGGAAGGTTGGCAATGAATACTGCAACACTATTGTAACATATCAGAATCTTTTGAAAGAAGAATAAGAGAGTCTGTAAGAATTTATTTTTAGCCTTTATTTCCAAACAGAAAACCTTTTATTTCAAGATCCTTTTGAATCCTGTATACTGCCTTTATCTCACACGATTGCACGATGCACTGCTGTACCATAATAGGTAGCAACTCCTGTTGCTGTCTTAGCCTCTGTAAAGGGACTTCTGCTGCATGTCTCTCCCGTGTTATTGCAAAGGGGAAAGCCAGTTTTGTGCTGGCATCTGCACAAGAGTGAGAAATATATAACAGTATTGTATCTGGCAAGTCATATGGATGCCTTGTTTGATCACATCATCATTGGCTTTGTGGCTGAGACTTTTTAATGATAGCAGCAAGCTCGTTCCAGGAATCTGACTGAAACAGGAAAGGCTGGACCCAAAAGGAACTTCTCAGAATCTAAATGTGTCTCAAGCAGAATTCAGAAGCCAGTGCACAAAGTTGTGATGTGGAAACCGCTGTTCATCTCCTCCCTAACATTGGAAGAGCAGTACTACGAGTTCTGCTCTCTTGGACTACAGAATTTCTTGGGCACCTGCGGTCTGACTTCTGTGAATGTAAAGGCTCTCTGATTCTTGATGTGATCAAATGGCTTGCACTTAGGCCCCATTTGGATACGAAGCTTCCTCTCCTTTACCCTCTGGTGCACTGCTAATATGATCTGAACACACTGAGCTGCTCAGGCAGCAAGTAGCAAATGTTGGTTCGGTTTCCTAGTGAGCCAAACCTTCCAGCTTCCAGGAAATTGCCCAGTACCACTTGGTAGGCACAGCTCAGTAAGGAGAAGGGAAACTTCTCTGCTAACTTCCAATCTCCATGTAAAGCAAGCTCATGACCACATGAGAAGGAACTACTGTAGTTCCTGACAGAGCTGAGAAATGTTCATCTAATGTCATTAAAATTAATCTTTGGAGCAGGAAGTGGAATTTGCACTCTCTCAAGTGTGTATTGCAGCTACAAAAATAGAGTGTTTCTAGTTTTTAGGTAGCATTGCCTGGTATGAGGTGGAATAACTGTCATAGATGAAAAAATGGATTGAACTGTGAGTGCCATGAGGGGGCAGATAATTGGATGCACTCATGTGTGAGGGTGAGTGTCCCAAGCTGAGCTGCTGAACTCTTGAGTAGAAATCTGCTACTTGCTGGCTGCAACCAGTACAGTTGCTGGTAAACCTTGATAACATCTGGACTAAACGGAAGTGTCTTGTCGTCAGTTCTTCAACTAAGAGAAAACGAGCCAGAACCAACAACTGGGTTCTGATCACACACTCCTGCATGTAGACAATTTAGATCAGGAAGACTCAGGGCTTGGAGTGCTGGAAAGAAGGGCTGATGTCAATAAGAAGGAGAAAGTCTCTGAAAAAAGAAGAGAGCCTGGAAAGATGAAGGTGAAGATCTTGGTTGGAAGAAAGATCATGGAAGTGATTCAGGAGACCAAAGAACTCACAAAGACCCAACTGGAGATGGAAGGCAGGGGACACCCAGGGACTTTGGCTTGTAGCAATCAACACGGGTCATGGTGAGCTGTGACATGATAGGAACTACTTGAGTTTTTGCCTGACAGTCCTGAGCCAGCAGCAACATTCCTGTTGGAAATGGATGGCAAGGTCTAGTAGCCATGGCAGTGGGAGCAGTGGAAGTGTGAGTGCCTCATAATCAAGTAGAGTAAAACTTGTCTCACTGGTTTTTAAGTAAATCTCAGTACCCAAATCCTTGTGGGGATGCTGTTCACTCTGTCATTGCACTGTGAATCATGGATCCTGTGGCTATTGGGGTCCCGGTGACCTGGAGCAGTCTTAAAATTGCAACTCTACCTTCCCTTAGGAAGTAGGGATTTCTGAAGCTGGAAGGATTTTTGACCACATCCATTTTGCCTCTGTCATGCATTAGAAAAGACTACAGCTATTTCAGGCCAGGAACTCATATCAAGTTAGCATTTTCTACTAAAACTGGGTCTTTGGAAGGGCTTATAATTATCTAACTCAATGATGCGACCTGAACTTTTCTAAGACAGATGGTTTTAAATATAAAAATACACTTCCTGTAGATACATAATATATTTTTGACTTATTTCTCCTCTCCTAAGTGAATGGCAAGTATTTAAGACTTGCAGATGCCTCAGTACAACTACAGCATGGCATTCTCATTTTCTTCACCTTTCCTTCCTTCCTTCACCCTTCCTTTTATATCTTACATTTGTCTGGTTTGTAATCCCCCCTATTCTTTTTCATTGTTCTATTGTATCTTCAGGTCTCCTCTTTCCCTAAGTGCTAGAAGGTTTCTATGAGTGCAAGTTCATTGTCATGGAAAAGTCTGTGAAATACTTCCAGTGTTCATGTATACTCTTTGTCAAGGATTTAAAAGCAGAAAAATTCAGCGTACTGTCAAAGGAGTAAAGGCATTTATTTTCTTTAGTTATGGAAAATCACTAGCAACAAATCTGGCTTATATATAATAATGTCATTGGTGCTCTGCAGGTTATTCCATTTTATTTGATGTTTAGATTTCCTGACAGAGATACGTCTGGTAGAAGTCACAGAACCGGTAAAACCACTGGACTGATGGTGGGGTATAAGTAATGAGCAGCGGTTTTGTATCAAAATGAGAACAGAAATAGGCCATATGGGACACTGCTAGTAACACCACTGGAGGTACTTCTGGCATGAGAAGTGTACATGTGCTAGAATTAGGTCATGCTCCTTGTCCAGCTTCTAGCACAAAATTGTCTGACCCTGGCACTTACCCCAGTGCACCTGAGGGAGCGCGATCTGGCCTGGCATCTGTCATCAGTTTTAAATCTTAAAATGGAGATTTATGATAGTCTGTGATAAAATCAGTGCCTCAAGCAGATTTGCTGTGGTCTGCATTACCTTTCCTGAGGGTGTCTGTGATTCTTGACAGTCTTGGTTGTTAGTAAGGAAAACAGGAAACTGGAGGGCGTTTATTTGAAAGAAAGAAAATCTGACAGGGTTACTCTAAGTAGAACATTATGAGAAAATATGTCCCTGTAAAGACTCAGAGTGCACAAGCTGGGTATCCCAGCTTTGAGAGGCACAGACTTTGGGCATTTTTCCACTTTTTTTCTGCAGCACAGACCACAGGTCAACAGCTGAAATCATCTTTGTACTTCTAACTGACTGGCTACTTGCCATCGCAAAATTATTAGATAATGTCTACATGTAAAAATCTCCTGTTGTCTACATATAACAAGTGACTTCTCAGCCTCTTTGTAGGTTGAACTGCTTCTGTCTTTACTGGTAAATAAAGTGGGCTGGGAGATGGCCCCTGGCCCTGAACCCAGCTTATATAGCTAGCCTTGCATCCTTTGGGTGATGCTTTTTCTTTTTAAAACAAGGCTACACACACCTAGCTAAAACCTCATAAGAAACAGCTTTAGTATTTTAATACTCTGCAAGAAAGTTTGCCAATGCTCAGACATGGTGCCTAACAGGTAGATGTTTGTCTAACCAGAGTCTTTGGACCTTTTCTAGACATGTTCATTAGCCAGCTAACGTGTAAAATCTACCTGATGAGATCCCATATTACGGGATAGTCCCATATTAGGGACATGGAGAATGCCAGGAAAATCTAAACATAAGGATAAATGGGCAGATAAGAGCTGTAATAACCCACAGGTGCAATGTAGGGGGCGTGTGTGGCATGGGAATAAACCTTCTTGATATCCTACATCCTCTGCCAAATCCCTATTGGATTGGGATTTGAATATTAGATGCTGGGATTACCATGGTTAATAAAATTTCTGCTGGTGGGGGAGGCAAATATTATGTGTTTCTTCTGTGAAGAGGCTTCTCTGAGTGAGTTCTGTTACTGATGCTCTTGTGGAATTAATCAAATACCAATGTTTTAACTGCACAAAGGTTGATATATGTATTATGAATATTTCAACACTTTTTTTCTTTTGTTCCTGACGTGTAACATGACATTTATACTATTTATTGCCCAGCTGATCCTACATCTTGTAAAACTGTGTGATCCTCTATAACAGAAAGTCCTTGTGGGCCTAATGTCAATGATGCAGGTGAAGAAACACTGTCTTTTTGCTCACAAAAGGAAGCTTCTGTGCAGTGGAAAACCACAATTGTTTTGGATTTTAGTTCTGCAGATCACATAATGTTGGATATATAACAATGAATGGATAACACAGCAAAATATTACACCCTTTTAAGATGATTAAATGAATGCCTTCTCTGACTGATGAACAGCTTAATGCTAGAAATAACTTAGGAGGCTTTTTTATGTCAGCCTGCTTGTAGAGAGAGTGTGGCAGTGTTTTAAGTAGTGCAGTATGTTCTGCGAGTTTGGTGCAGTGCAGCAAGCTTGTATAATATTAGCATCATCTTGATGTTACATTTGGATCTTAACTTAGAGAAATGGAAAGCATCCAGTGTTTTGCCTTTCTTTTCTGTGTCTCTACCCCATGTCTTCTTTTCTTAAAAATAAAATTGTAGCTTAACAAATTAGTTCCAGTACAATTCTGCTACCAGCAAGCCCACCATTTGCTGGGGTTTGTTTTTTGTCTAGATAGTTGAAGACTCTTGAGCAAACTTTGTGCTAACCCTGGGAAGTCATGGATCTAAGTCAGTTTTTAGTCCCATGTAAGTAGGGAATAGACAGTAGGATGCTTCTGTGCTTTTCTCAGTTTGATATTCTTAAAAAAAACAGTTTTAGGGTCAGACCATTAATTATCAAGTATTAGAATCCCCAGAGTTGGTAATTCTTGTAGTGCTAATATTTTATACTTTGCTTTCTCTAAAATCTTTGGAAACATCCATGTAACATATTTTCCTTTTGCTACCAGGTTTGATATTTTCTCACTTGCATTTGTTTGAGTTTAAAAGGACTTCACAACCAGATTTTGAATTCTGGAATGTGAAGCTCTTAAAAGAGCTGAAGTCTTTAGCTGCTGTCTTTGAGATTTTTCCTGCAGTAAAGGTGTATTTTTCCAGGCCTTTTTCTGTAGATCTGCTTAGCCTCATAGTAATCTTTTCTGCTTACTCATAAAGGGGCAATCTAATTTAGAAGGCTGCTTCTCCTGAAAGATAATTTTTTTATCTGCCAATTCTACCCTTATTTTTTTGGAATGAAGTCATCTTTTTCATAACTGGGGACTAAAAATGATGAATGATTTAATTTATTTGTCCAGGCAGAATAAAACCCTTTTTTTTTTTTTTTTTTCGTGTCAGGCTTATTTGAGAATTAATGCACCTAAAACACAGTCAGCAGTCACCTTCCTTATTTTCTTCAGTTCCTTGCCATGATCATTAATTAAACTGCATCTTTTAAATGTAAATATACTGCAACAAAGTAAAAGTATTTTATGACCATAAATCTCATGAGTGTTGTTGCTAGGCTGTTTATGTACACTGTGATTATTCTGCAGCTCTTAGGACGGGTAACAGTGATGCAGTTATTTATAATTTCATAAAATTTCATTTACCAATCATAAGATTCAAATGCCTTTCAATAATAAAATCTTAGGGATTTTTTTGGCAATGCATCTGTCCCTCAGTATTTTCTGATATCAAATGAATGTCAGGAGAAAGAGAGATGGGTCAGGTAGGTTCTTTCTGGTATACTGAATATATCACTATATGATATTTTATATATGTTGTTACATATTTTCAATCACTTTGTCAGCCTCCTCTCTACTTTTCTATTTTCTCTTTCTTTTTTTTCAATCTATTTTTTATTTCAAATCCTGATCTTTCAGTTTCCTGAATCTAACTACTACCTGCAGAAACAGCAATTTCTGATTCAGTTCATTGTTACATAGTTTCTACTAAAGGAAGTTCATTCTTAAATGATTCCTATAAATTAGCTTTCCAGCAGAAAATTAGTCTTGATGTTGGATGCTGCACCAAAATCTGATGATGCAAAGACATCTGGGCTAAGGCAGAAAGGAGATTTAAAGCTGACTTTTTTCTTGTGAACTCATTCTGCTCTCCCACACACATACATGCTCAATTTCTCTCCTCTGCCTCCTAGTACATTTGCCACCTCCCTTCTTTCTTACTTTTTTTTTTTCCTCCCTCAATAAATGTCTAAAAGCTGGAATTAGAGACTGGTTACAGTCATGTTGCATTCATTGTAAAAAGAAGGTCTGACTGCCCTGCCCGGAGAGCAAAAATCAGCATTTCTCAAAGGACAAGGCACGCAGTGGTAAGGAAGAAAAAAATCCATTGAAATTCCTCTCAAACCTCTGGTCTCTATTTTTGATAGTTCCTTATTCTTAAAGTTTTCATTTAAACTCCTTTTTTTTTTTTAGTAGACGTGCTTTATACTTCTAGTATTTTTAAATCTGAGTGTAAAGGATAATGAATTTAAGGACAGCCACTGCTTTGTTAAAAAAGACACTTTTTTCTCATGTGAGCTTGGGTAGGTTCACCACAGGATGAAAGCTGCACATTTTCTTTAGCTAAGATAATGCAGAGCACCAGTGAACATAAGGGGATTTTATACCTCCCAGATAGAATACAGATCAAAGGATAGATTGGGGTGGAACTTGGAAGTCATAAAATATTTTTAAAACTACCAGAGTCAAGTCTTCACCAGTACTTCATCTCAGAGGTAGTTGCCACAAAAATACAGATGAGTTTGTGCGGAAAAAAAGGCTGTGTGAAAGAAGTAGGATCTGTCTGATATTCAGGAAACTTCTAAATGTTAGAAGCCTTGAATGCAAAGGCTTGGGAAGAGCTGGTGGCCATTCCAATGGCTCCTTGCTTGGAATGCCACTTCTGAAGGTATTGTGCTTGTTTGTTCCAGAGGAAGGACCCAGCTAATGCTGTTACAACTCCCAAAAGCGTGGCCTAGGTGCAGCTAGCATCACACTGCCATTCAGAAAGGTGATGTTAGACGTTTAGAAAATAAATTTTAAAAATGCCACTAAGCCCTCTTCCCAATTAATTCTAATTTCCAGAGGTTGAATTCACCTGTTTCTCAACCTCTGCATTTCTCAGTAGCAGTATTTTATTTTATTCTCTTCTCAAGCTCTCTTAAGGAATTTTATCATCCTCTGAAGGAATACCATTTTTTTGTTTTTCTGCGTTACTTAAAAGAATTAACTTTAGGAAGACTTCTGCATTACTAAATATCTTCTTTGTTCCTTTTGTGGTTTCCAAGGTTTAAATATCTTTGCATCTGCTGCCCCTTTTTTGTGGTTACTTCTTTTTGTGGTGGCCAGAAAAGATTTAATGTCAGTTAGATCCTGGCAAATAGACTGATATGATTGTTAAGAAAAAAATCTTTTCTATGATCTAAGGCATCAAGATGTGTGGTATAAAAACTAGATGATTCCTCCACTGTCCGATCTTGGCCAAACTTTCTAGTTGTATTTTGGTGCAAATAAGGCTTTGGGTCTCTCAGACACAGTTCATCTTTCCTTTTGTCCAGTGTCAAGCTAAACAGGGCTAGAGATTTGGGGACTTTGGGCAATTATACCTCCAGTATATTATGATATCCATTCTTCAATTTCTTTCTGAGAGAAAAATGCTTCTGCAGTTATGGGGAACAGAGATTTTCTCATTCATTTGTCCTATGACCAATTGGAAGGCTCAATTTATCAAACCTTTGTAGAACAACACGAAGCTATTTAAGTATTGAATAAGCCTCCACCTCAAGGTAAAATGTAGCCTGAGAAGAATGTTTTGGATAAAAATCAGCTACAAACCTTTAATGAAGAGAGGCTGTCCTCGCTCATTTTGCTCTGAAATAAGAGAGTACTGTGAAACAAAGTGACTGAACAACTCTATCTAGTAAAATCTGGATTTTTCTTCCTTCATTAGCACTCAAGAAATTTTCATCCAGTCTCAGTATGCCATGTGCAGGAGTATGGGAAGATAACTTGTACTCTGGTGCTGATTTATTCTTAGTCATGAAGGTGCCAAATCAGTAAGCAAAATGGGCACCCCAACAGGCATGAACTGAATGTATGTTTTGTAGGGAACCGAGGTGAAAGACTGCTACTAAACAGCTCCCTCATTTCCAAAACTGGAACTACAGTTTGGACACAGAATGACCTAACAAAAAAGAGATAGTAAATTCTGAAGAAACTGCAAATTTTTATGCCCCAAATTTGAACTCTGATTTATATGGTTTTTTTGGTTGTTGTTGTTGTTGTTGTTGTTGTTGTTGTTGTTGTTGTTGTTGTTGTTTTTGCTGGCCATTCTTTCTTTCTTCTCCCCAAATGATCCTGCCTTTCAAAGTTGAGCAGTGTATATTTAATTTGAAATAAATGTGGTATTAGGTATTGTATAATTAGATCTATGCAGTAATTTAAGAATACTGTAAACCAGCCTAAATTTCTTCTTCTTCTTCTTCTTCTTCTTCTTTTTCTTCTTCTTCTTCTTCTTCTTCTTCTTCTTCTTCTTCTTCTTCTTCTTCTTCTTCTTCTCCTCCTTCTTCTTCAAGTTTAGGAACAGATTACTTAAATATGGAAAAATAAATAAAAATTAAAACATATCCCATATTAACTGGAGGCAGATTACAGAGGTGAATGCAACATTTACAGGGTGCAGAATCTCAAGTCTGTTGAACGTGAGAGATGAAAGAAAGAACATCTAAAATTATTAAAGTCTACATTTTGATATTATAAAAATATTCTTAGTCAATCTGTTCATATTTATATTCAGTGCTACCATGGTGGTAACATCACACTGGTGAGTCAAAGCACAAAAAGAGAAGCTTTACTTTTTCCAGAGTGAGTAGGAGAGCAGTTTTCATGCATCTGCAGAGATAGCAGTAAGACTTACTGGAGTTTGTGCAGAATAAATTTCTCAATCGCTTACAAATGACTGTCAGATGTAGGGCAGCACGCAAATCTAGCAGATCACAAACCCAATCCCAGCATAGCTCAAGAACCAAATTCTTGAAACTTTTTCTGTAAAAACATTATAAAAGAAGAAAATACAATAAGTAATAAAGATTCTGTAGTAAATATATTGGTTTACAACATATTATGCATAATTATTCATACTGATGAATTAACTATGGTGAAAAATTAGGTACTGCTGTTTGCCACACAGTAGGATAGAAACTTTCTGAATAGTCAATCAGGTAACACTTCTTAAAATTAAAGACTTGTTTGAAAGGGTGTATTTTTCTCTATGGCCACTGATGCCTCACACCAAGGAAACACCAAAATGCTTTCAAATTATTTGTTATTACATAATCTCAGTGAAAATAATCTGTTGTTTCCCTGGTTATATTTAAAAGAGTTAGGAATATCTTATAATGTAAGAATGTATACAGTATAAACTACTTTCAGTTTAGGCACGGTATCATCATCTGCAGCTAAGAATAGTTCTGTTTGTAGACACTATTTGTAGACCCTATCTTGTTGAGAGATAAATAAAATTTATCCTAAATGAACATTTGTTTTCAGGTATTTACCACCTTTTTTGTCACAACATTATTTAAAGCCAAACATCATCGATTGAAAGCTGTGCAGTACAAATTTTTATTTCCTTCTTTTTATCATCTCCAAAAGATTCAGAACTGTTTATAGTCAATCAAATTTCCTCCAGCCTCTGTCACTTTCTTGAGCCTGCAATCAAAAGTATATAAAAATATTTTCCAAGGTGTTGAAGTTGGTTTCTACTTTGCATGAGGACAGCAATTTTAAAGCCCTTAATGGAAGATATAGATGGAGAGATGCTGCCAATATCATAATACTAATTGCTATTCCTGTACATTATATTTAAAGTTTTTAAGAAGGAATTTGAAAGTTAGATAAAAAGCCTATTTTGTACATGACAAAGTTTCTGACCTAATATAGTCACCTGAAGAGTTAATGATAGTAAGTCATTTCTGAAAAAAAAAAAATTCTGGTAATTATTTTTTCAGTATATACATATCATGAAGCAGAAAGACACAGACAGTTTAATTCTGTGGTATATTAGCACATAAATGTCTGCCTCCAAACTGTAATTCCAACAAGAAAATTTACTTTAACTTGATTTAGCCATTTGCGCTTGCGTTGATTTCTTAGTCATTCTGACATCATGGTGTTCTGTCCTGCCTCAGACGCAGCAGAGGGAAGACCAAGTTATCTAAAGAGACCTGGACAGATTGCACAACCTGCTGGATATTGATTCTATTAAGTCTGAGCTCCCAATTAAGGTTCAGTTTTTCATACCTAGAGTTCTGGGAATGAAGAAAGATGTGTTCAAATAAATTAAAACCATTAAGTGCTACTTTAAGTAATAAATTTATTTATTTTTAATGAACGAACAATACATTTGGAGCCTGTAGAGACGTACATTTCAGGAAAAGTACATGTTATATGGCATTTATTGGAAAGTTCCTGATTTATTTCATTGTCTTTTTTCCATCCAAAAAATATTTTGCCTCCAGTTTGACCTCATAATCAAAATAAGAATTAATGGCAAATTACTATACTGAATAAAATACAATAATCAGTAGGAAAATATTCCTCAGGCTTGACTAGATGCAATAAGCATCTCCCAGCAATGAAAGAAACTGATGTTTTAAAGCAAAATATATTAAGGTTTTGGGTGTTTTTTTCTCCTGTAAAAAATTAGACCATGAACTAAAGCAACTCATTAGATATACAGCATGTTGTTGATGGCAAAAGGAAATAATTTCTTTTTAATGAGAAATCCTCATTTGTTTCATAGCAATTTAAAACCAGGATGTAAATGTTGGCTGTACAAATAAAAACCTTCTTTGAAAGAGTGTATCTTTGGGATGACATCATGTTGAAATGCATCAATTTTTTGTAAGTTGATTCATTTAACTTCTATGATTTTATTAACTGATTATTTATGCCTTTATGCATTTTTCCTCTAAAGAGGTTTGGTGCTAATTTGTTTCTTGTAGCATTACTGTTTAATTAGGCAATCAACTTTGTGTCTACCTGCTGGTAGAAAAAAAAGAAGTGACAGTCTTACACAATGTGTTAATTTAAAACTGGAAAATATCAACTTGAACTAAAAACCCAAAATGGGCTTAAAATACAGCTGAGGATTGTTAATAGTGAGATTTTTACCTTAGCACAACTCCATTGCTGGGGTATAACCCATGTTTTCTTGCGTAGAGTATAACAGAAATTTTTCAAATAAAGCATTATTTAATTCAATAATCCTTCTGAGACTTGTAAATTCCTTGAAAATCTCATATTCAGGTTTGACCAGATTTTTCTTCCTTTACTCAAGTCAGGTAACATCTCTTATCCTTTAAAATTCTTACTGTAATCCCTGAGATCACTTGCGGGATAAAGTCACGCCTATTCTCCCAAGAATGTGAGAATACTCAACATAATATCATTTGGAAGGTGTAGCATGTAAAATCAGCGAGTTTCTTCAAAAGTGAAGAGCTAAATATGTCTGCAGCATACTTCAACAATTTAGGGATTTCTGGGACTACATATGGAGTCAATTCCTAAGTTATGGACTTCCAAAAAAAAAAAAAAAAAAAAAAAAAAGTTCTGGTAACTTTTTTCAGCAATCACATTCAGAACCTCAAAACACAATTCAGAGTAGCTCATTTTGGTTACACAATGTGGAAGAAATCAAAGGTATTGAATGCTTCCAAGCCCTGGGTCTCAAACCATTTTATGCCTCTGTTTCTCCACCTGCTAAGTGAAATCATAACTATACAGTGTTTAAAGGCTTGAAAGTTTAGAAGCAATGAAAAGGCACCCAAACCGTCTTTTATATACTTTATTAAAGAATATAAAATACCTCTCAAATACTATGTAATATCTTGCAGTGAAAATAACGTTTTTTTTGATAACTTCTTTTAACCCCTTTTTATGTGATGTTTTCAAGTTTTTCATCATGAATATGAAGACTACACATTTATTAAAAGTTTTTTAATAAAAACCTCTCATTGTAATGTACTATTCTAATTAAAAAATTTAAAGGGAAAAAGCTCCAAACTACTGAAAGACTTTCTATAAAGTAAAGAGCAATTGTGCTACTTTATTACTGATTTGCTATGGCACTTCTGCCATCCAGAACTGCCGATGTTTGTGGCAGGAGGGAAGTGAAGAGCTTTCTCTGTTCTTGCATTTAATTTATTTTTTCAATTAAGGATTAAAAAAAAATTGCAATAGTTTAAAAATAAATTGTTCATACAATTAATCATCGCATTGAAATGTGTTCTTCTCTTTTTCTTTTGTTTGATACTTCAGTAATCTTTGTCAGCTTTGCAAAGCCTAAATCTTCTCACAATATGTTTCAGTTATTGGCCTAATTAACATACAGCTTTACATGATTGAGTGATCAGTGCAAATTAGATACCAACAGGGGCCATTGACCTAATGTGCAAACAATCCCCAAACTAGATCCTCAAAGTTTTTAAATTAATTCAGAGTGTGGAGTTAGCACCATATAGCAGTGTGTGGCTGAGCCCTGGCATTAAAAATAGTTCTCCTGCAGTTAAGAAAAGTAGAGAGGATTTGAGTGTGTCCAAAACACTTCACAATATCTCACTCCTATCAATGAATGGATCAGCAGAAGGAAGATGAAAAAGGACCCAGTCGTTGTTATACCATTGCAAAAGTTAAAATGACATTTTGAAGTGAACCATCCCTTTCTTTGGACAAGCTCGGCCTCTTTATGATCATTTTACTGGTAATGGGAAAGGAAGGTAACACTGAATTTGCATATTGGTAAGAAATGAAAAAGTGTGTATATTTCTGATGGAAAAAAAAAGATCTCTGAGCATCTGTAATTATTTGGTGGAATATTACCTTAAAACTGTTCACAAGTGTTGATGACTAGTACTCACCAGGGGGCAGAGCCAAGCGTATTTGCAAAGCCAAAGCCAAATGGATTCCTTGGCTTTGCTTAACTCCTTTCTAGAACTTATTTTGAGAAATACAAGGCCATTGGATTAAGGTCAGAAGCATGCTTGTTGCTAAAATTTAGGGATGAAGGATATGAAAACACTCTTTAAAATGTATGCAGGGATGCCAGTTTGGGTTTTCTCTGTGACATCTGCCTGTGGTGGTCTATTTTAAGAATAGCTAGGCTGTGTGCTGTGTAAAAGTGTGGTTTGCCTTGTTAGAAACTTTACAGTTTAAGCAGTTGTTTGAGCTGCTTGCTTTACAGCCTTACAA
Organism: Dasyornis broadbenti; assembly: GCA_013397935.1. NCBI lineage: Eukaryota > Metazoa > Chordata > Aves > Passeriformes > Dasyornithidae > Dasyornis > Dasyornis broadbenti. Next base: position 586,358 of record VZRN01003893.1, on the reverse strand, counting down.
CAGTGGTGCAGAAGCTTCTTCCCTGACTTCCCAGTTTATTCCATTATAAGCCAGACCTGTCAGCCACGGGTGACAAGTGGCACAAGCCACCAAGCCCACTCTTACCCAGGCAATACCTGGACCACCAAGGTTTTGCTGGTATCTTAAAGCATGAATGACATTAAGGTTGTTTTTTTTTTTCTCTGATATTAGATGATAGTTTGAATCAATTCCCGTTTGTTGAAAGGTTTTCTTGGCATCTGAAGCCAAAATATTCTTTGTAACACTTCAGACTGAATAAGTGTGCACTTCAAAACATAGAAACATGAGGGTTGTCTTTGATTTTTGCCCCTGTGTACAGCTTCAGAAAGCAAAACAAAGGGAGATTTATTGAAAGAGGCTTCTCATTACTTCCATTTATTTATTTATTCATTTGTTCATCTATTCATTCACGTATTTTGAAAAGACTCTATTCATTTCATTGGTGGAGAGCAGATAAAATTAATTACTGCACTGCAGATAATAGCACATAAAGGTCATCCTCAGAATCATCTTTCACTTTGGTGTCTTTATCACACTTTGAAGATAATGGTTTGATGTTGTTTGTACACTGTGGAGTGCACTTCTATCCCTTGGGAAGCACACTGAGAAAACAAATAATAGTAACAGGATGGTACAGCATAGCTATTCTGCAGTGTTTGTGCCTGCTTTAAAAGTCTCAGCTGCTTAAGGCAGTGCCTGATGACAGTGCAGAGTTCCTCTGTTCGTAAACACGAAGGCATCGATCTGAAGACACTGAAATTGATGCATCTGTGCGTGAGAAAAGAGATGTGTTGTTCTGGTGGCTATTAAATTATTCCCAATGATTTGTTGCTGTGGTGCATTTCTGCAACATTCTATCTGTGAATCTTCTTCTCACTTAGCGCTGGGTTAGTCAATATAAAATGGGTCTGGGATCACAGAAAGGTGTTTTGTTTATCAAATCTTTTTCCCCATACACAGTGCAGGAGTATAAATGAGGTTGCTTGGGAGACAAGTGCTAGATTTCCTCAGTGCTCACGAAGAATCTTTTCCTGTGGACAAGTGCTGTGGGTTTACTAATGGTCACAGAACATATGGTTCAACTTCCCCACATTGAACCAGCGTCAAATGAGACTCATCCTCAATGACGATGCAGACAGCAAGCAGCATGTGTTCAGGGCCTGCTTTGGGAGAGAATTCATTTTTTCTTTTAATATCTGTGAGCAGGGCCAGGTTTAATTGTCACATGATGGAGTTAGCTGGACCTTATCAAGGTGTTCGGTCACACCATGGGGGTCATGTGCTGGAGGCGGTCTGACATGGCAATGTTCCTGGACCACTGGAGGTGGGTCCATGTGCCCATGCACACATAATCCTAATCCTGGCTGTGGTGTGGCTCTGCTGCTTCTGCCTGCTGGCTACAAAGCAACTGGGAAGCAGCGAGTTGCCAGGACTGTGGCAGGGAAGGGAGGAGAAAAAGAGGAATGAGGAGTGATATGAGGAACTCAGAGGCTGGAGCTTGATAAGAACGTAAGCTTCCTTTCTTCTTCTTGAAAACTAGTGCCTGATGTTTGTTAGAGGTATTTTGCTGCTAATAGGTGATTATCTGGCTTAGAAAAGCATTATTTGGGTGGATGCAAAGAAGATGAGAGAGAGAGGAAGGTGGCATCATTACAGTGTATCTTCACATAAGCAGTCTGTAGAGTTAAAGTAATTTCTGACCTGTGAAATAGCAAAACATTTCTTAATTTTGAAGATGCTGTTTTTCAAATAAAATCAAGAGTATACATTTTAAGTCATCTGGGAGACTTGGTAATTTGGTAGGAATGGTAATGGTGTTCGAAAACTTCTCCTTGTAGATAATGCTCAATTCTGAATGTTTCATGCTCTCTAAAAACCAAAGTAATTTATCCAATATCTTATTGAAACTGTGTTGGTTTCCATGCAGCTTTCACTAGAAAGATGCCTACTTAACCTTTCATTAATTAACTATTAATGTTCCAAGTATAGTTTAGAGAAAGAACCGTAGTCCTAACAGTAGTCATGACTACCGGCTGTTGGTGGACTACTGTGAAAAGCATCTGTTTATGGCCATGCGGTTACGAGGAATATGACAATCTTTTTCTCAAGGTCACAGTCATCCCTCAGAGAAACTGAGATAACTCTCGGTATATCAACCCAGCGTTCAAATAATGTGGCTTGCAACCAAACTCCCTGTATAGAAATCTAAAGAGGGGAAAACACCATTTACTGCTTTAACTTCAGCTGTTGTGGGTGACAGGATAGGTTCTTTCTAGGACTACATAAGTTACCACTGTGGCTTAAGCCCAGGTGACAACTAAGCACCATGAAGCCACTCACTGGACCTCCCTCTCTCCAGCCCTTACTCTGGTGGACAGGGGCAGAGAATCAAAAGTAAGACTTGAGGGTTTGGGTAAGAACAGTTTAATAATTGAAAACAAAATAAAATATAATAATAAATCATTTTAATAGATGTAATAAAAAGGGAAAGGAATAAAATCCAAACAAGTGATGCACAATACAATTGCTCACGAACTGCTGGCTGATGCAGGCCCTGCTCCTGAACCCAGATTGGCCCCCCCTTCCAGGTAACTCCCCCAGTTTATATACTGGGCGTGGTGTTTTATGGTGTGGAATATCCCTTTGGCCAGTTCAGATCACCTGTCCTAGCTATGCTCCCTCCTAGTGGTTTTTGGGGTTTTTTTGGTGTACCTCCTCACTTGCAGAACAGGAGGGCCAAAAAAAAAATTTCCTTGATTTACTGTAATCTCAGCTTATCAAAAACCAAAACATCAGAGTGTTATCAACATTATTCTCATTCTGAATCCAAAATGCAGCACTGTACCAGCTCCTGAGAAGAAATTAACTCTATCCCAGCTGAAACCAGGACAGCCATAAAAAGGAGATATCCTACTTTGCATTATGAACAAGTGTTGTTCAGGTCAGAGGTGTTAAATTTGAAGCTGTTTAGAGCATGTCTGGGTCATCTGCAAGCAGAAAAGGATGCAGTATATCCAAAGTATTTCTAATAAGCTACAAAATAGTTTGAATTACCTCTGATGCCTTTGATAATTACAATGTGATCCTTGGCTATTGATAGAAGTATTTCAAAGGAGACATAGCACTGAGTCTCGAGGACGTTGTTAGTGCTGATGAGATTGCTCATAATCAGTAAGTGGTTCATCATGCTCTTAAAAGCCAGTTGGGAAAGCCAGTAATACAGAAAAAAGCCTCAAAGGAATGGTGTCACTGTGTGTCACATTACTCATATTATTAGGTGGATTCTCATAATAGCTTTTTGTCTGGAAATAATTCTTCATGACAAGCAATATTTGTGTCATTAAATGTTTGTGCCATGTAATAGGACCCAGGCTTGAAGAGTGTAAGTGAAAAATTTGTGAGATATTTTGAAACTCAGATTCATGTTCCAACTTTTTTCAGTGAAAGGACAATAAGATAAACATGCAATTAGAAAAATTAGAAAAAAAATCCAAGAGAAAACTGCTTTGTTTTCCATCCTTATTTTGCTACATTTTTAAAAAACAGATTCAGTGTGTTTTGACAGTGGTTGCCCTGCCAATAGATTACCGCTCTCCAAAAGGGTATTTGTGCTGTAAGTGCCCCTTCAACTTTGAGAAGTAGCTCTTTTCACACTGATTACCAAACCTACAGGTAGTAAAAACCACTGTGTAATTCTGACATCCTGTCAAGGATTTTTAAGAGGTCCAACAAACTAGGTGGCAGTATCTAGGACAACTGTTCTGAAGCAGTGAAACTTAGCTGTTCGAATTTATTCAGGTTGTTAGGGTTTTTTCCCTGTAAACAGTTGTACAATGCTGTTCAGGGCTTGTTTACGCTCAGTAGCCACTCAGTGACTGGAGAATCTGTAGGGCGCTGCCTTCTTCACCAACTGACCCCATCCATTTCTTGAAAGAAAATGTCAAGTCAAAAGCAGTGCAAAAAAGAAATTATTTTTTGAATTCAGAATAACTTAAAAATAATCAATGATCAGCTGGTTGTACTGTTTGTTGCTGAATCACATGCTGCACCCCAAAAAGGCTGTTTGGGAGTGGAGGCCCTGCATTGGCTTAAATGAAAGCTGGACACTCACCTGTCTGTGAGGATCTGAGCCTTGTTGTGGAGGGGGAGAAAAGAAAAAAGCCCTTAAAAGTAGTGTCTTTCAGATACTGTGCATCTCTTGAAGGTGTGCCAGAGTCTGCTAACTCATTTAGCTAGATTACTTGATCTTTTTTCTTTTCTTATGGCAGTGGACAAAAGTGCACTTTCTCCTGCAAATCTGCGCAGCAGAGCTCATTTGGGCAAAATTTCATAGTTTCATACCCAATAATTCTCAAGTTTAAAGAGAGACAGTAGCAACACAGTAGGTTCAGACCTATTCAACAGTGCCGGAAGCTGAACTGCTTCCAGAGAGCTTGCTTTGTCTGCTGGCAGACTCCCCGAGACAGGATATTGTGGGAAGACGCCTCTGTCCCTCCTCTGCCGCCATCTCCAGCCCTTTATGTAAGGGCTTCTTTTGTTTTTGCAGCAAAGAGGTGGCTCTGTGGAGCCCTAGGTGGAACCCCACATTCGTAGCTTTGTTCCCCAGAAAGGTGTGCAGGAGTTGTGGGGATTAAACATAAGATGACTCCTCCAACTGCCCCAAAGCAGGGACCATGGTGTTTTCATGGATGACCTGTGGCATCCACATCCTTTATCTATCCAAGAGCAAAGCTCCTCTGCAAAACACCACACAGGTGGTCCCACGAGGGGCAGTGGGCAGTGTGTGCACATCCTTCCAGCCCTTCCAGGAGAATGGAATTAGGTCTCCTTGTGGCAAATCCCAGAATGAAATACTAGTCTGCTTTCTCCAGGGCAAGCACAGGCACCGTATGTTTTTGGTGTGCTTCCTGCAGAACCAGGCAGTAAGCCTTCTACTCACCTTGCTTGATCCACTCATTGCAAAAGAAGACTCAGGGTAACCAGCTGGGTCAAGGCTGGGAGGATTTGCTTTGCGTCAGCACAAGATCGGCAGCTGTGGTAGTAGGGGAAATTGTGTGAAGCATACCTAATCTGTCCTAGTCACACGTATCTGCTGATGCCTTAGAAAGGCATCTGGCTTTTAGATACCAAATCTCATTATCCAGCATCCTGGGCAATATATTTCTTACTGCTCTGAGATCTGCTCTGCCACCAGAGCGCAAGAAGTGCTGAAATCCAGGTGCTGAAGCAGTCAGCCCGTTCTTGAGGTGACCACAAATAGAAACCAGCCTCTTTATGTTATTTCCAGCCACCCATAATTTGAGTCAGAACTCTTTTCAGTCTGACCTGAAATAACAGTATCACTTTGTATCCTCAGTACTATCTTTTCTTTGTTTCTGAATGTGACAGTTGTTCCCACTCATATGGAGGAAAGGAGCACATCTGCACCCCAACGTGCTATGGTAAGAGCAGAGGACTCATAAATTCCTAATTTCCTATAGGGCTCATAAGGCTGATGATAAGCTTTTCTCCAAACCCATGAGACAATATCACCTAATCTAGCACAACAGCTTTTGTCACTGCCGTCAACTAACTCCAGGCTTCATCTTCAGTTTTAACCTTGGTAGATTTACATCTCAGCGAAGTCTTGGATGTGCCAGTTTTCTTCCTAAAAGCTTCTCTCTCCACTAGATGAGGCAATGCTGAATATTTTAGACCCTGTGAGGCCTTTGGTGGCTTTGTAGCTAGATTGGTCAAAAAAATCTGATGAATTTGTGCTGATAGTTGGGTTTAAGAATTTATTCTGCTTACTCTGGTGAAATCATTATAGCTGTGCTACCACAGATCAGTTGTTACAAGTGAGGCCTGGCCTACAAGAATGCTCTAAAATGGCTACTATTTCTGTTCCAGAAAAAATTTATAGTTAGACTTAGACCACTTCTGATAGTTGAGATCTGCAGAGCTAGTATTTGGAGCAGAGCTCAGTGCTCAACCTTATGAGGCAAATTTTGATCCACTGCCCAAATATGATTCATTAGAAGGTCAGTCAGGAATCCCTTTTTAACGATCCCTCTTTTTCTCAAAACCTTGGAAGTACGGGAAGTTCTTTGGCAAACACCTTGGAATAGAAACAGAAGATCATTGAAAAAAAATAAAAAGAGTTACTTAACAGTACCTGGAATTTGCAATACACGCCCTTCATCCCTACCTGTGTTCCTGTTTTCTTGCTAAAGTGTTCTGGCCTTGCAAATAGCAAGATTATAGAAAACTGAAATGACTTCCTGGCTGTTATGGACTTTCAGACTCATGACTGAATAGATGTTACAGTGAGTTTTTAGGTGTTTCCATTAGCACAATTCTTCTGTTATACTGCAGGTGTTCACCCAGAAGGGATGCCAGTTGCCCTCCTGTTTGATACTGCAATCTGCAATTGCAGTGAGTTGCTGGATGCCTGGCAATGCCACACAGCAGTTTCCACCTTTTTACACCGTGGAACAGATACCGAATGCCACATTTCCTTCCCAATACTGCCATGCTCAAACCTTTTCTCTTTAACCTTGAAAAGTCAGGATCACACAGACCAGAACATTTTACTGCATAACTCATAAAGAAATCTAAGAAATATATTAGCATTTTCCTCACTTTCTTTCACTGGAGTATTTCACAAGAAGGCTTTGCTCATAAACCTTCCTGTGAGCTTGGTGGGAAAGTGATATCAAACTGGACATAATAGTTGGGACAAGTTTGAAGGGAACTCTATTTAAATTTGGTGATGAAAAGCATCTAAACTTATTAGGCATCTGTAACGGACTTTACGTTTTGTGCAGTTGGAGTGCTTAATGATTATTAGATAGCTGTTAGGCTGAGAATTATGGCTTAATGTAAATTTCAATGTGTTTAGTTTGACAGAGGCCATACAATTTTTGTGCAACACAGTAACATTTATAAGCTGATTCAAGCACTTCATGCAGGCATGCTGTCCGAGTTTTCTTATTACAATTATGCATAATAACAATACAGTTATATGAAAATGATAGTGCTTAGGTAATCACAGTACCGGGAGCATTTGTCCTTTATTTTGAAGAGCAGAGAAGTGGAAAAATGCTGGACATGGGGAAAGAAAATTAATATTTGCCCTTGCAGAACACTCTTTTTCCACTGGATTTGCATACAGCTCATCATATCTTTTCTGCATCTCAGTTATGCTAGGGTCCATTTCAGCAAGAGAGCTATTTTTGTTTGGCGTTCAGGTACAGGTCTGAACTTAGAAAAATTAGTTTTAGTTATTCTTGTGGGAGAGTGTACATAAACATACAATGGTTTTCTCTGATTGCCGCACTGTCTTCATAGCCAAGTAGTCCTCAGCATTGGTCTGACTGGAAGAGCCACAGGAGGACAGACATGCTGGCTGTAAACATGCTGCTTTCCAGATAAGCCGTGTTTTCTCTAGTGGCTTTACTCTCATGCTGAAGGTCTCTTCTGTGGCCCTGGGCATTAGGGAGCTTGCCTGTGACACAGCTGCTTCCAGGCCTCTGCAGAAGATCCTAAGCAAATGTTTCCCATGGAGTAGTTGGTTGCTCAGCACCATAAAGCACACAGGACAATAAACATGCTCACTTAAGTTTCAAGACAGCCTTTCAATCTCGGTGACTTGGACAAGCTTCTCTCCTAACCTTTTATGCTGCCAAAGTATGCTCTGGATGCTGAGTAAGGGGATCTTTCTCGGTGATCAAATATGTTGTCCAACCATTCCAATTCTTCCGGGGAAGACTGGTGAAACCCAAAACACAGCTTGTTGACTCCTCTTGAGTAGTTGCATCCTATCTGGACTTCCTTTTCTTCCTTCTAGTGAAGTCCTCCTTCAGTGAAATTCTGCTAAAAATACTTGCTGGCTTATGCTCCAGCACCTCTTTGAGTAACTGCTAAGTGTTGGATGCAGAGGCAAGGATGTCTGAACATCTTCTTCCAAAGAAGCTGCTTAGACTTCCAAAAGTAGTATTTAAATAATATTTACCATGTAAAACCATGGCACTTTTCACCTGGATGATACTGAGCTCCTATACTTGCCTGTTACTGCATTTCACAAAAAATACAACATAGTTCTGAATTTTATGTATCATGATTAACTTTTGGCTAGATTATACTGTTTTTTGAGGCTTTATGTACCTTAGCAGATGGTGTTAAAATTTCTGTGAATAGTTTAATTTAATTTCTTCCCACTTTCTTAGCATTACCCTTTGCTTTTAATTATTTGCTTGCAAACTAGCTGACACAAACTAGTTGAACACATGGATCACAATGGATTGTAGTAAAAATAGAAATCTTAATATGTCAAAATTTAAGCAATTAACTGTTTTTAAGGAAAACTTTTCAAGAATGGGTTAACCTCTTTATTACTGGTTATTGTATGAAAAATAGTAATAATAACTTAAAAATCCATGTGTTATGATAGATATTCCTGAAATTTGGCTGCATAATGTCTTGGACACAGTCACGCTGAAAGGGAGAAACACAAAGATAAACTTTATCATGTTCCAGTTCTACAAAAGACATCTTTTTTTGTGTGGGATCTGGAGAGTTGGAGCCTTTGTCAACAAAAACACTGGGAACAGATTTTTACTCAGTTATGTCATAATCTCATTTTCAGACATCTAAATATGTGGCAGTTTCCAAGGTGTACAGTATGTGCTATTATTGTGGTTCAGAAATATCCGTAGGCATTTAATTCTGGAAGTTAAATATTTCAGGCAGGAACAATACAGGTGTGAAGTGCCATTAAATGCACTGCTGGCTAATGCAAAAGAAGACTTTCAGGAGACTCTGAAGCGGTAGTTAAGGTTAGGCAAGACACCTCATAGTGCTCAAAGTTGTGCTCTGTGTCTCAGACAGTGAATCCAGAACCTGGCACTGACGCAGTGGGAGCTTCTAAAGATTGGCCACCTTTGAACTTTCTACATACTAAAGTACTGGCAAAAACAAATAAACCAAAATAGTGAAAATTTTCATAGTTATGTGACTAAAAATAGTATTTTTGTTGTCCTACCTGTTATTAATGGTGATCTCCACACCTTACAATCTCGTATTTTCTGCATCATTTGCTACAGTATAGAATGCCATGCTATTAACAAACTGCATCTGTCACTGTATGGAATAGGTTTACAAGGTCTTGTTGATCACAGTGGTATGTGAGTTAAAAGAAAAAGCTTAAGAACCTTAAGTCTCAGGTGATTTTTTTGGTTAACTTATCTGGAGCCCAAACGTATCCAACTGAATTTTAATAAAGTAAATAAATAAAAAGAAATTAATGTATTCCAACTGATGACAAAAAGTTATTGCTTCTCTCATGATTGTAAAATATCCTCATTTTTCTCTCTTTTTAGAACTTTCTGTGCCTTTCAGCAGCTACCTTTTACGCTCTTGCAACCTACAACTTTTCAATCTCCTTACCTACAACCATTACGCTCCTTCTCAGATCCATTAAAAGAATCTTCTTATTTCAACAGTGAATCATTAACTTCTTTTACCTGGGCACCAGCATCAATTGCCATCAAATAAAAAAATTGGTCCAGCTACTTTAATAGAGTTGCACAAGTTTCTGGTTTTATAAAAAAAGGAAAAGTTATATTTAGCTAGAGTTACATTTACTGAACTTCAGCCTGAAGCTGAAACCAGTTTTCATTTTGAAGTTCTGACTTTCCCCAGCCATAGTACCGGCTTGCAATACTGGCTCGACATAAAAAAGACCAAATTCATGCTGGAAGCAGACGTGAGTTTCTTCTGAAAATTTCAAAATGAAAAGAAACTCATCTTTGCGTCATCCTCCTCTAAAGTTCTGACTTTAATCTGCCCATCTCCACTGCTCAAAATAGCCCCTTATTGATATGCCAAAATTGATCTTCTTGCACACCTGTATGGTAACTATGCTGTAGGAACATCAGTCGTATCAGAGCAAAGCTGTGAGTGGTTCTGCAGTCCACAGTGTGTGCTTCAGTTCTAACCTCACTAGTGGGAGTTTTTTTCCCTGCTGCAGAAGTATGAGAACGCTATTTTAAATATGCCCATGGAATTATACAGGGAAAGATAAAAATATGGACATAATAATTTAATGTTTATTTGCTCTGACATTTAAAGACAGTAGTAGACAAAGTTTATATGGCTATGAACAACAAGGTCTAGTATAAATTTTTCCCTATATTTTACAAGGAACGTTACCCATCTATTTTGAGCAGTCATTTTCCCTTACAGTTGCTATCATAGGTAAATTCAAACCATTTTTGGCTTCTTTCTGTATAATTTTATAGAGATAAGATGAGGTTTGTGTTGGGATTTTGACTTGCCTGTGATATTGTTTTCTCCACTGAATTGTGTCTGGAGAAGAAATAGGGCTTTTCTTAAGTTATCATGAACATACAGTTTTAGTAGAGTCTTCTCATTTGAAGACCCTCAGATATGGTTTTCATGAACAGGGTGTAGAAAAAAAATAAAAATTTATATAAGTAGGAAAAAAAACCCCAAAAAACCAAAAAAGGAACAAATGACAAAGCTGAAATACAGTATAAAATCTTGTATTACCTAGGAAATACATGCAGTGGAAGCATTCAGTTGCAAAATCTCCTGTACTTTAGCATTTTAAAAACTCTAATAAAATATTTGTGGGACATTACTGGCATTTTTATACCCATATGTACCTTCTACCGGTACTGCTGTACCTGTTTTGCCCTTTATACTTGGTCTAAGAAAAGACCACGTGTAGTTACAATGAATAATGTATTTGAAAAATGTTGTTCTTCTTTTCCCTGTCTAAGCCAGTCACATGTCCTTACAGTTTTCCAGAACTTACTTGCCTGTGGCTTTTCCAAGACAGCTGCGCACTATGATAGGCTTCATCCAAAGTAGCATTCATTCTTTCCTCTCCATTTTCTCAATAGTTTATATTACAATGTCTTCACTGCTTTCTATTTATTCAGACAGCTTTTCTTTATCTTCCTAAAGATGCATTTGGAAAGGGATCTCAGTATCACAATCATTACTGAAATCACTAATTTAATCTCTCTTTTCATTTATTAATGTGTCTTCTTTTTTTTTTTTTTGGTAATTCTTCTGTTTGATGTTTACAAAAATCTCCTATTCCTCTTTACCTCTTTGTAATAAGAAAAAAAAATATAAAAATGTATACTATCAGTCATGTGTTTCTTCTTGTCTTTCTCTTTTCTTCTGGTGATTTTCACTCAGGTTTACTGATCCGCTAGCATGAGACTCTCATCACCAGGTTTCTCATGAATACCAGAATACCTCTGTCTAAATTTTCTGCTCAACTGTGCATCCATAACTGAATGCATTAACATCACAGAAGTGAATAAATATTTAATTAATAACAATATATGAGACTGAGGGGTCAGAATTTGCTGCAAGTAAATGTTGTCACCAAACAGAGCTTAACAGTGAGGACCTTTACCTGACATAGGCTTCTATTTTAGGCTACTGATTCCCTTAATTTAATCTCTTAACCTATGTTCATAGAAGCACAAGTGGAAAGAGTTGGATACCTCAGAAGTATCCAAAGGCAGAGCCATTTTGCCTGAATCTGTGTACTTATGTTAGATGGATGTGTTATTCTTCTGCAGGCATTTCCCCTTCTCCATTTGCAATTTGAGGAACTTTATTATTTCCTTAGATAATGGCTTCATTACCTAAAATTTGAGTGCAAATTATCTGCTGCAGTCTGTCAGACTGTGCCAACCAGGCTCAGCATAGGCAAAAAATCTTGCTTAAGTGTGTAATTTGCTTCTCAAAATGGGCAAGAAGTTGTTCTGTAGATTGTCTGAGATTTGTGCTCATCTCCAGCTCAACCTATACCGGCTTTTACATGGTTTAGGAATTGTGTATGGGCACAACCACCTGGGTTAAAAAAACAAAGCAGACTACCCTATGAAGTCAGTAGGGAAGGAATTAAATTTCCTTGTCAGAAAGCAACTGGGATTTTCTTTGTTTTCGCTTGAATTTCAGAGCCTCTTTTTTTTTTTTTTTTTTTTTTTTTT